>JAXGGA010000064.1:232500-380452 GCA_038373865.1 Uloborus plumipes | reverse complement strand
AAGCTTTCTACTTTTTTTTTAATACATTAAATACTACATTCTCGAATATCTATTATTTTCGCCTCTCGCTGTTTTAAAATACCTTTTAATGTTGATTCTATAAACATTTAAATGCTTGCCTAAAGCTATTTTCAAGGTCCAGTGACTTTCTTCGCGACCATTTAGTTTAAATGAAATTTTGCTATGATTATATTTTAAATCGCAACCACGAAATCAAAACGAAAACAGTCCGATTCTAAACTAGTTTTTTCGGTAACAGTCAACATCCCATGGCATGTACTATCTTGGAAAGGCCAATGGCACTCTGTACTTGTTTTTTTTTTTTGAGATTTCAAAGAAACGCTTTTCACGAGTTTCCACAAGCATGAATTAAATATTGGAATTCAAATTAGACCACTGGTTTAAAAAATGCTTTATTTTCAGTGGAAACCAAATATGCTTGTTTGTGCATTCCCAAGAACGTTCATTCCTCTTTTAAGGTAAAGGAATGTGTTTTTCGAATCTGAATAATAGGAGAAGAGGGGAGGGAATGTATTTTTAGAAGCAGAACAAAGAGAAAAAAAGTGAAATTCTCGCGATTAGCATCACTGGATTTAAGGAATTTAGATGTTGAATTGAAAAGATTTCTCCGACGAGCAAAGTTTTTCATTGCAGCAAATACACACTTAAAAGTTATTGTTTTCATAACATATCTTGAATTCATTATTTTAATGTTTGATTTGACGGTCTTTGACATGGACGTTGACCGGGAGGAGCAAAGGGGTGCAGTTTCACCCCTGTCTTTAGAAATAATAATAATTTAAAAAATGATACTATTTTAATATTTTTTAATATTAAACTGTATAAATAATTATTTATACTGAATGGATTTAAACAAAGGGCGAACTAAAAAATACAGAACGAAGTTTTGAAGCTCTATTGTTACCCATGAGTTCCGGCAGAGGCTGCATGGGGGACACTTTCACACCCTGGCTTTAAGAAATAAAATTTGATTCATTAAGCAGGGAAGAGCTACAAAATAAATCACGAGAAATATTAATTTCACGTTTATGTACGTAAACACCAGCTGCAAGGAGGTGCACTTTCACCAACCGCATGGCTTTTTTTTTTAATAAATTATTTAAAAAAATAATATTAATTTAACGCCGTTTTCAACGGTATTTTTTATGCTTTAAAAATGATTATTAATTTAAATAAGTGATGTTAATTTCATTTTGCGCAACGTACAAATTAAAAAATTATAAAAAAAATTGTTATCAGACAAATAAAAATTTTAATAACATTTCAACTTAAATGAACACACATCTCAGAATTCACTTTTAAGGAAAAATAAATATTTTTTAATATAATAAAAGTATTAATAAAAGTATAAAAAAATTAGCAATCAATAAATAAATAAAAATTAAAAAATAAGTAAAATAAAAAATAAAAAAATAAAAAGTTTTTTTTTTTTTTTTTTTTTTTTTGTGCTGGTGTACTCTCTTGGATACGAGCCTGTCAGCTCCCATGGTCATTGCATTTATTTGTGTTCACTTTTAGTATGTGAAAAAAAATGTCCTAGTTTTTTCCGTGATGAACATTTCACTGATGCTTTATTTTTCTGTTACGTCATGTTGATTTGAAATTATTTTGGATTGAGTTTCCATTCAAAAAAGAATTTTGCTGTTTTTTCCCCGTATTGCTTTACCGTTTGATTTTTTCTTCTTAAATTTGCTGCCAAAGAGAGGCATTTTTAATGTGAAAACCAGAAATTAACAATTTATGTGTAAGAATTTAGTTTTTTTTTTAATTAAATTCTTCTAATTTGTAATTTCTGTATTTATTTATTACATAAATTAAGAATTGTCCACATATGAATTTAATTTAAATTCAAGTTTTTATTGTATGTCATTAATTTTGAAAAATAAAGCAACTAACGGTCACTAATCAGCAACATAGATTCATGTCATGACTTTAAACAGACTAATTCAAGCAATATTTTACTGCTATCCAGGACTTACCTTTGAATTTGCATCTTTTTCCAGGTTTCATTTAATGATAAAATACCAAAGTTAGACTTATTGAAACTACATTTAAAAATTGTTTTATTTAATCTATAGGTTATACTGAATTCATTGACCCCCTCCCTGTTTTTCCTTGTCTTTTTTTTAAAATAAATATTGAAATGAATCTGAATAAGATTCATTTTCCAAAGTTAAATTAATTTGATTTAAGCTATGACAAAAACAAAATCGCGGTAAAAGATGTCTGTAGCTTTTTTACAATTGACTGGTTGCCGATGATGCGCAGTACACAGCTGGCATACATGCCGTGGATTCAACTAATGGGCCAAAGTGGCGTAGCTAGAAATTTCTTCAACGGGGGAGTGGGGGGCATCGGCAAATTTTCGAAATTAAAGATCGAAAAACGCGCATTTAGACCTTTGCATGTGTGTTCATACACATACCCTCCACTGGGCCGATATACCACTTTCCGTTAAATATTTCTCCTTTAGGGACGAACTTACTTCATGTGTTATAATACTTTTCTTCGTTTTGAGACAAGTATTGAACAGACTCGTCACTTCGATTTTTTTTCCGGGGAGGGGGCGAAGGGTGATGTGTAAATTATGTAACTCAATGTAAATTATGTAAAAATAAATGAATAAATAAATAAACAGAAAAACCCACGCCGACTACATGATTTCCAAAAGTCAAGGAAGGGGGGGGGGGATTGGCGCTCGTAAACAACGAGCCTGACATTCATATTAAAATAAAATCTAAGTGTAGGCCAAAAGTATAGAACATGACGGTGAACAGCAATTTCGCAAGTGCAATCCGCTTATTTTGCATTAACTCGAAAAAAAGAAAAAAAAATTGATAGTGTATTTTAAGTAAAAAGATATTTTAAGTAACTCTTTGTTTTTTTATTGTTATTATTATTCTTATTATTACTATTATTATTATTATCATTTTTTTATTAGTCGATAGTCGTAGTATTTTCAGGGATGCAAAATTGCGGCGGAGGGCGGACTGCATGACGCAGTCTTTATTCTTTGGGAGGAGTGTTTTTAGGAGCATCGTTTTCCTTTTAGGGCTGGTCCCTCACTCTGGGGGATGTTTTCGTGGTGCTAATGTGGAGAGGGGGTGGCCATAATAGCTTTTGCTGGGGATGGGCACTTAAGGAGGGAATATAGTCAAAAATTCCTTCCTTATTACGTGGTGAGTGAATGCTATTTTGTTTGTTCACTGCTTCCAAGAGATTATCGAAGTTAAAGTTAAAAACAAATAATGAATTTAAATTTTTAACGAGGCTTCAACTTTTGCATTTTTGAAATGAAATAAAGTTAAGATTTTTTATGATTTTTGTTGCTACTATAGATACTATTATTGATATTTATATCAGTTTTAATTAATAAAAATATTTCTTTTCTAATTAGTTAACGGAGCTCGTAACTAAAAAAGGAAAAAAATCGTCCGAAAAAAAAAATAAAATTGAAGAAGAAAAGAATTCACAAGAACATGTAAAAGAATGCGTTCCGTCCATAAAAGTTTGAGCATTGATCAGAGAGCCGTCTGTTTCTACTTCTACGTGGAGAATTTCGACTTAATTTTGGTTTCGTTTTCGGAACTGCGAATTCGACTGCCTCTATCCCCTCCGCCGCCTCCCCTGTGTTTTCCATCTTATTCATTCATTTGCGGTTCGACTCTGAAAGTTGGCTCGCTCCCGAAAAACGGTGTTTGTCGTCATCAGTCTACGAGCGGGACGGGAATGATGATAATTCCACTTCATCAATTCACTCGAGTAGGAGCAGAAACAAGCCAGCAGTAGGAGCAGTTGCGCCGGCGCGTAAGTTCTCCTCCTTGTCCCATAATAGGTCAGATAACTGGCAGCCATTTTGCCAGATGAGTATATGTACGGTGACCAAAGAGTACGGAGTTTTCGGAATATTTTCGCCGATACGATAAACAACTTTGACAAGATTCTGCGTGGCGAGTTGGTTAATGGTTTAATGGAGCTTCCTGAGGCCGTTTGCTGAGTCAACGCCGCTTGTGAATTTTTTCATATTATTGTTCTACAAAGTGTAGTGCGGAAGAATACAATATTTCCAGCTCTGGCGTTTCCGTCGCGAAGTGTTGGGATTTGATCTCTCGTGATGGCAGCAGAGACTGTGCACTTTAATGTCTATTTGTGAAAGTTTTTATTCTTTCCTGTCCCTCACTACTAAATTAATATTAGAATTTCTGCACCTCTGAGGATAAATTAAAAATTTACAAACATGGGAAATGCTGCAGCTGCTAAAAAAGGGGATCCAGCTGAGAACGGTAAGTGATAACAATTCGTTTATGTAACCCTAAGCTCATCTGCTTGGGTCCCTTTAAACATATTATTTCTAACTCTTACTAATAATTAACCAAACTTTACACCTGTGTGATTTCCGTATGCTTCTATTAACAACTCTGTGCATGTGTCATTACTCGAGTAGTCGTATTAATTCTCCTTGAATATTAATTTTTTCATTAATGGGATGCATTAGTAAATAAAGCAGTAAACATTAATACAGCAATGTGACATAGCAAACAAAAGTACATAAGCGCTTCGTCAAATCCAAATGGGAATGTTCAGTTACTCCAAACATATTATGCTAGTCATATGATGGGATGAATTCCTACAGTTTCTCTTATTTATGTAAATAGATCGCTGCTGCTGTGTTGTGTAAATAATCATCCACTCTTCGAAATCATTTCAGTGTACGGTGTAAATAAGTTTTAAAGAGTTAAAAGTTTTTCGATGTTCCACAAAATATGTTACGCTCAGTTTTGTTTGTTGTTACAGCTTTGTGAAACAATTTTGTGTGCGAAAAACTTTCGTACTTCATGTTATAAAAATGTATTTCCCAATTAGTCATCATTAAAACTGATTAATGTTGATTATTTGTTTATAGGAACAGATGCGAGCTCACATGTTTGTTAGTTTTATATTTCAACAACATCCTTCTAACGGATGATTTATCTATATTAATCTAAAACATGGCATTGTGACAAGATTTTTTGATTTTCTTTTATTTTTAAATTTAAAGAAAACTAAAGGAATTCCACAAAACTAAATATGATTGTGTTGATCTAACAAGATAGATATGTTTAATATATATTCTTTTTGGACAGCTATATGTGTAATTTATGATCAGTTTCTTGTGTGCTTTATGTATTTAGTTTTCAAACATATCGATGAATTTATATTCAACGTCTGTAATCGCATAGCCTAAAGTTGTCTCTTACATATCTTAATCAAAATTTAAACCATCGTTGGGACATTGCTTGTTGCAATGGAAAGTTGCTTTAAATTTAATGCAGATGTATTTATTTTTAAAGTTAACTGTTTTCCCTCTTGTGTTTTGTCAAGAAGAGATGTCTGAACAATGTTGTAAAGAATGTATTCATAACCACTTTCATCCCAAATGTTGGTTTTGTGTTTCTTGTGGAAACCCTCGTATTCGCACATTTGTAATCAGAGTCCAGGTTTAACGCTAAGTGGCTGACCATGGCTCAATACTTATTGTATTGCTGTGAAATCATAAATTTCAGAAACCTATGCATTCTTAATTTTTTGGGGACAAAAAAAAATATATTTAATGCTGCCTATCATTTAAGTATTTTCTGTCCCCCACTCCCCTGAAATATTTGTTCTTATTAGCTTTCTATAAGTTTTGCAGGGATGCTCACGAGGAGGTCCATGGCGTAGGCCGAAAACCGCACAATCAGTTTTTTTCCCTTGTTTGGGAGGAGAGTAAGGATATCTTTGAAAGGGGTACTTGGTAACGTCCACAGGCCGTCTTTTCACACTTTTCCAGGTTATTTCAAAGGGTGCAAACCCAGTGTAAAACTCGTCGAAAACCACGCTCACTTATTTGTAAATACTTTGATTTCTCACAGTCGGGGGGGGGGGGGGTTAACACTGGGGCAATTGACTCAGTGTTAAGAATAAGTAGTATTTTGAGACCTAGATTTACAACTCGGCAGCCAAATTTGACGCTTAATGTTTTGAATCACATTTAAGCCTTTTTCTTTCCAACTCACTATGACTATGACTAATAGAAAAAGTTTGTAAAATCAATTTCAAAATGTAAACAATTATATTTTTCAAAAAAATTTTCTTTTACATATTTTACAGAAATTATGCTGTTGGCAATATGCAGCATTCTTACTTAATAAATATTTTTTTTACATTCTAATAGATATGTTTGATTCATTTAAGATGGCACTCAAGTTGTTCGTTTTGATGCCTAAAAACTTATTTTAGTTGTCGTCATGACGTCTAGTTTTAAATTCTTATTTCGAGCACTGAATTGACTCCCCCTAAATGACAGGCCTGGCTCCCATCATTTTATTTGCACTCGGCTTTTAGTTTAAACTAAAGACGGTTAAAGTATTTGTATAAAGTTAATTTTTTGTGTCGTAAAAGCAAGCCATCATTTCGAATTTTTCCAAGGGATATGGCAAAGGATCACCCAATGTAAATTTTATCAGAAAATACTAAAAACTTGTATAAAAACATAATATTTTTTAAACTAGAAGAGAGGGGGCAGTTCCTACTTTTGTTATTAGAATCCTATACAGGTCTCATTTTGAAATTTTCCGGGAGGAGGTTAGGCAGTGTAGTCAATACATGTTTTCCCAAAAAGCATCGAAAACCACACCCACTTTCATGTAAATACATTTATTTTTCAAAGGCAGAAGCAGGGGGGACATTGACCCACAAATGGGCCTTGTCCCATACACGGATACTATGTAATTTGGTCATTAAGAAACTGCACTACTGTGTTGCTGTTAAATCATTAATTTTATAATTTTGTACGTACTTTTTCAAATTTTCGATTAGTATAGAAAAACATTTTGTCCTTAAAAATTGATCTCCTTGACAGAGCAGCCTCTACAGTTCTTAGTGCCTAAAACAAATATTAGTCAAAATTTAAAACGTGCCAAGTTGCTTTGCTACTATATTTAAATTTTATGCAAAAAAATCAACATTTCGAACCATTTTTTCCTGGTAATGGACCCAGTTTTACGTAGATAAGTGTGTCCTTAGGACCCATGTTGCATAACATTGCAGTAACCCCAAGGTGCCCTTATATTTTTGTTCAGATTTACTATCAAATCTCATGCATAGAGTTACTCTTGTGAAGGACTTTTTTTCCCCAAGTTGATTCCAGTATGTCTTTGTCAGATGAACCTGAAATGACTAAATGAACAGTTATGTATTGTGGTAAACTGAGCTGTTTGTTATGAAAAAATGTAAAATTTAATTATTTCAATGAAGAATCAATATTATTCGCCTGGTCGATTATCAACCATGAATAGAAGGAAAAGGTAACGTTTGGAATTCAAATCAGCTGGGATCAAGGTCAAATGAGAGTAAAAAGCACTGGTCATGTAGCCATTTCATGTCTTTGGACATGAAAGTTTTTTTTTTATATGAAACCTTCAAAGCCCATTCTGACTACTTACTCGTAAGAGTAAGTAGAGGCGTAATTAAGTAGTATTAGTAGGCGTAATTAAGAAAGGGGCCTGCCCTACCCTAAAATTAATTTTGAAACTTCTCATTATGAAAGGGCATTTTAATGTTTTCAAAATTTATTTGGAAAATTTTCATAATCTTTCGATTTAGCTCCCTCCTGAAATGAATTCTTATGTACGTAAAATGAGGATGCCCAACTAGGGGCATGTCATTCTGCAAACCTTTGAAAATTTATGGCTGTATTTTTAGAAGTTATTTTTCGTTTTTGGAGGAGGATGGCTCTTTGGTGGGGGTGCACCTTGCTCTTAGAAGGGGAATCCCCATGTAAAATATTAAAGTATGTATATATATTGAAAATAGTGTGTAATAAAGTTTATTTAAAATTAAACAATATTTTCCCTAATTAATAAAAAAAAATTTCATAAATTTCTGTAAGAAGACTTGCATCATAAAATGGAAAGTTTAAGAACTTTTGCCTATGCCTTCTTATCTGTGGCTCAGAGATACAAAAAACTACAAAATATTAAAATGTTAATTTGACATTTTTGAAATGTTTCGTTCAACTAAAATTTAGCTTTTTAAATCTGGATTTTGTAAATCATTCATAACTGCAATTAAAATTAAAATTAATTATTTCCTTTTTCTGAAATAATATCATATTTTTTTTCCCTTTTTAATTTCAAATCCCTAATTTTCACACTATCAGCAAAACAGAAAATTCATAAATCCAGTTTGCATTACCCATACTATTCATGTAATAAAGCTTTTACTGTAATTATTGTCTTTAATTACAATTTAGATAGTATACAATTATAGAAAATTGTTTAGTTTAAACTAAAATGGGGAAATAAGGTTTTCAATTGTTTAGGATAAAAATTTCAGAAATTTTATCCCACAGCGTAAATTACCATAATCTTAAATTTTAGCCTCATTTGTGAAACTGAATTATTCTATGTACTAGCATGTACAGTAATTATTTTATTGCAAGTGCATAATTTTCCTTGAATGATGATCGTTTAATAAGTCCGCCATGTTAAAATTTTTGGTAGCAACTCCAAATTCCGTACATTATGAAATCTTGAATTCTGGTGGTTCTGTTTGATTTCGGATTCTATACTGTACTATGTTCTAACTTTTAATTATAAAGTTGAAAAATGTTAATCTCGGTTTTTTTCGTTTAAAAAATATTAACATTTAGATGTTTTAAGGCAGATGGGCTAATATTTTCCCTCCAAGTTTAGAAAGGCCACCATAATGCTGGCAAGTTTTTAACAATTGGCTCTTATTTAATCACTAGTTCGAATAAAAACATGAACTTGGGATTCCACTGTATGTATTGCTTTAAAATGTTGATAAACATTACTTGAAAGAGAACCTTCTAGGACCCTGTTTTTTAGGTCTAAACTAAACTCCTGGATTGTCAGGAGGATCTGACTAAAGCCACCTAGGACTTCTGTGTAAACATTAGTTTTGGGACCCTGTCCCTTGAGTTTGCCATCTCTGAATTCAACCTGTAAACTTTGTTTTTATTGTAAACTATTATTGGCATGCATTTTGTTTTTTCCTTGGGTTACATAGTAAATCCCAATAATAAACTCAGCCATAGAAATAAGCGGTCATTAGTCGCATTTTGCGACCAAAAATTTTCATTTGACGCATCTGATTTCCAATCCTAGGTGCCAAAACCATGACTGACCCAAAGGCTAAATTTGTACAAGTTATTTCAAAATGCATTTAATTTTGTTTTTAAAAAACCTTTTCCTTGGAACTTTAAGATATTTATATTTGTGTGGAGCAATTTTATTTAATACATTTTAAAAAAATGTTCGGATACATTCATATTAGTGATAGAAATAAGCAGTCACAAACACATTAGTCGCGACCAGAAAATTTGATTTTGCGACCAGAAAATTTGATATAACGCCTAGAATTCCTACATCAGGTGCTAAATTTGACAACTAAAGTTTTAGATATTAAAGTTTTTTTTCCCAAACTCATCAAGACTATGACTTTTAAGAAATTTATTTATTTATTTTTTTTTTTCAGCTGCAAAACTCAATACCCAAAAATATAAACTATCAAAAATATTTTTTTTAAAAATACAAAAAATAAAATTAAAAACGGTAGTTTTACTGTAAAGTTTTTTTTACTTGAAAGTAAACAGTAAAACATCCATCATTACTGTCTAAAATTTTTTCGCACGAGAGACCTCCCCTCTGCTGCATCTGTGCACACGCCAAGTCTCTTTGGACTTTCTTAAAATAGGGGGGAAAAGCAATGAGGAGTAGTAAGGGAACAACAGCTGAAGGCATCAGGTAGTGCGCATCCAAAACCTAACTCTCCTTTTTCAGATGGATGCGTCTGTGGATGCCAGGCACCCAAAACGCAAACACACAGTAAAGCAAAAATTATTTAATGTTTTATTTGACATGTATGTTGAATTTTATACTAATTTAATTTCGAGAGCATGTGAGATTAATCATCAATATTTTGTTTTACCTCTCTTTTGGTTTTTATTTTATAAGTTCCAAGTAATGAATAAATAGCAGGAGTCTTTAAAAAAGACAAATATATGTGCATATGTATAGATCACTATGCTATTATTTCCGTTTTAACGAATTTTTCTTTACTTCCCCTTTGTTCATTTATTTATTTACTCCCAGGGATGAAATTGTCAAGGTATTAATTTTCTTATATGAATATCAGTACTCTTTTGTAATGCTGCATATATACAGGGTACTGTAATATACAGGGAATCCCCCCTCCCCCCATCTCTAGAGTTGAGTATCTGTACTGAACACCTGAACAGAAAAAATTGTCTTATTGCCTAAATTTTAGGACTTGGGTTTTTAAGTGAAACATTTGTAAAATTTGTCAATTTTATTGGGACAGTTTTGTTTAAATCCCTCATACCAAAACTGTTCTGTGAAATTACTGTATTTTATTGGTATTGAGCATACAAATTTGTTTTGTTAGATTTTGAAGTTATGATGTAAATAGATCTTTTGAAATAGAAAATAATTTACTATCTATTTTCTATCTTTTTATTGATAATGTTTTGTTATTATTTTTCTTCGTCTGATCCAAAAATCTTCTTCAATTTCCTGTTTCTGTTAAGGGTATCATTTGTCCTTTGCATGTTTCATCTGACTTGTTTCATGGCATGTGATCCAACTTGGAGTATATTCTGGTGGAGGTGCTTGGATCATTCTCATTACAAATTTTTCAAGTTTATGTATTGCCTCATGCTTATATTCAAAAATTTCTGTAATACAGATAATTGTGATTACTAATATGAAGCTATTTTGGGGTCTTATTTTTTTATTATTATTGTGATTAATATTATTATTTTGAAAAATTGGATTTCTAAGTAATTTTTCAAAATATTTTACTATTAATGCATATAATTTATATTATTTTTATGTAAAACGCTTGTTTATTAACTATTTTGGGTGGATTAGTTATGTACAACCGTGCAGTGGTTTTATGTTTTAGGTTTGGATAGCTAATTACATATTTTTTTTGTGCTGAATTCGAAAATGATCTTTGTTTTCGTCCACCACAACAAGAATGTTTAGGAATAGCAAATTTTATGATGCATGTTAAAATGCATAAAAACTTCACTGTAGCTTTAAAAACATTGTGGTTCTTGACAAAATATCTTGTTCATGTAACATGCAACTGATACTCAACCGCAAGGTGGTTAAAATAATTTTATCTAAGTGATTCCTTTTTTTGCTTCTTCTTAGCATTTTTATGATTAAACAGCTAAATTTTGAGCTCCTTGCCCTCTGTACAAGATTGCAAGGAGCTTATTAGCCTCCCTTAATTTAGAAGTATTGCCATAAATAAAGTTTTAATTTCATGTTTAGCTATTTAATTTAATTAACTTGTCATTTGTTCAAAAACCACTCGCTTTCTCACTACAACTTCCATTAAAAATGAAATGCAGTGTATGATTCAATATTATTTTACAGGTCAAAGTTTCTGTGAACTACGCATGCAGTTGCTTAGCAAGAACAAAATTAAGACTGGGCGAATAAATTTTGCGAGGCCCCGAGTGCAGGAATTAAGGAGGAGCTCATGCCTCCCCCCCCTCACAAAAACTCCCCCCCCCCTTTTTGGATTTGACCTTGCAACAGGATGGGTATCAGAAGAGTGATGCAATGACCTCTTTTTAGGGGAGGTGTAGAGCAGACTATCCCTAATTTCAGGGGCTCGGGGAGAATTTTTATTAACTGAGATTACAAAAATAGGAGGAAAAAAAGAAGCAAGCAAAACCCCTCAAAAGTTATTCATTCGATCAAAATAAAATGAGCTGTGGTTCCACAAATCGTTGGCATTAATTGACTACAAGTAAGAGAAAGGGAGAAATACAATATCTGAAAAATTGCAAAAATGTGACATACTATTTAACAAAGTTATTTTGAGAGTAAAATTAACAATCCCATGTGATCTAGCGGTTAGGAACACTGCCTTTGAACTTAGTGACCGAACTCTATATCCAGTTTAATGTAGGAAGAAATATATCACTTTTTCCGAAAGAAAAAGTAAAAAGGCAAAAAAAAAAGTTACGTAAAACGCACTCATTAAAAAAGGCAAAAAATAGTAAACAGCGAAAAAAACTAAATTATAGCCTCAAAAAAAAAAAAAAAGAGATTGCATCAAAAAATTTAGTTAAATATCTTTGTTCAATTTTACGAATTATGTGCTTGGAATAGGTCACATTACAATGACGAAAGTTGATTAGATTCAAAATTTTGAAAAGAAAAGAAGAAACGTACCGAAAACAATTAAAAGTAAAAGCATAGTTTATTCTCAAGTTAGTCATAACATTTAAGTAAAGAGTTTATAAATCAAGTATGAGACGAGAACTATGTATTCGTTTAGACAAACTACGTAATGTAAAATAGCGTTTTGAGGAGAATAAAGATGTATTTAACTTCATTATGCATAAAAATTTTTTTTTTGGTATGATTATGACCGACAAATGTTTGAAAGAAACATTGAGAAATTGAAATTTTTGAATTGTGAAGAAAGATAATTAATTCTATGCTGAAATTTATATTTTATTACAAATATTTACATTGAATTAAATTCTACTAAGTAAAAGGGATAGAGTAATTTTTCATTTATTTCACTCTCTCTCTCTTTTATAAGCCAGAATTTATGAAAATAGTATTTTCAAGCTAGAATTATTTTCTGGTGTGTAAGTAATACATAAAATTTTAAAATGCATATAAATTAGCATAATTTTATGATTCCACACTCAAGGCTCGTACTTAATTTTAAAAACAAAAATGAACTTTTTTGGAGGAATTTTGAAGGAGCAAAATGAGATTTTGAACTATTTTTACCATTTCAAAATTGCTATTTCCAAGTCATTTTCTTCTAATACAATCACTTAGTATATAAAATCTACATGATTATTTTTTTATCACTATAACTAATAAACGAACTCATTTTCACAATTGGGAGTGTAGTGCAGTAAAACAGCTTGAAAAGGAAACTTAAAATTTCTTGGCCCAAACAAATGAACCATCAGACTTAGTATCTGGAAAGATGAGGACTTTCTTCCAACAGTTTTTCAAATATAGATTTCTTGACTAGTAAAAAGTTCAAGAAATAAGCCAAATACTATAATTTGCCTGTACCTTTCAAATGCTAGCTTTAATCAGCTACTTTTGTGAACAAGGCATTTTAAACTAAATCTAAACAAAACAAAGGCGCTGTAATTGATTCTTCGGCACCTCTATTTTCATCCAATGGCGGTGGTTTTGATGAGACAATGTAGGTCTGCTTCCTGAATTTCAGTGCTAAGGTTTCGGTGGGTAAATCACTGCTTTAATTGCAATATGCAAAGTCAAAAATAATATTTCTTTAATTGGAAAAGTAAGAAAATTGATTTGTCTAGAACTGTCACAGAGGAAAATATAGTCCTAAATATAAAAAGAAGGAGTTTTGAAGGGTTTAGTTCCAAAATGCATGAACTTAAAGGACCCTTCAATAGAAAAAACTTAAATGAAGGAGTTTTAGTGGAGCGTATATACGAACCCTGACACTTCTAAAATTATTATCTTACTAATGCAACAAACATGGAGAAGGTCAAGATAAAATCTGGCGCAGCAAGGGGAAGAACATCCCACAGAGGCCTAGCATTTAACATTATTGGCAATCCTAAAGACTCTTTTGACAAAAACACTCTTCCAGATGGTAATTCTGTATGTGGGTAACGTACACGAAACCATTCTTTTTTGACGATTTTCGTCATAATATTGGAAACACTCAGGTGTCAAACATTGAAATTTTTGTCGGAGGGCATGTATTCCCCCCCCCCCCTTCTACTAAGATGAAATCAATGAAAACTACAAATGATATTCTAGCTAAGATTTTCGTTTTGGTTTCGGAAAACTTCATGTTTAAAGGAGTGAGTGTCCAGCAACCCCTCCCCCTACCGCTACGCTTATGCGTTTCCATCTAGTCAACCTTACAATTTCACCCATTAGCTTTATCAATTTTAACTATTTGGGGCCCCTAAGACGCAGGCAGCCTAGTCAGTAATCAGGCTCGGTAGACCAGGCATTTCGGGCATTTTTTTAAAATCAGACCCTGAGTTTTAAAAAAGTACAATGCTTTGTTTGGTTACAGTTGGAAATTTCCAAAACCAATGTATCAGTGTTTTCGATTTTGGTCTGTTTTGGGTTCCCTATGCCGCTATGGCATCGCCTTCAAAAAAAAAATTTAAAAAAAAAATAATAACACATTGTTCCCCTAACCAGGTGAGCGGATCCCAGATGTTATTTAATTAAATGCAGATAAAGATTCAACCAAAACTGTAAACAGCAAATGAGAGAGCACGCCGGAAGTTCGGAAAAACTTGGATCGGACAGAAGTTCGAAAACAAGGCCTTTTTTTTCAAGAGAAAAAATAGTGTTTTCAACTGTATGATTCTGGAATACTTTATAAAATTTTGTTTCTTAACAAAGTTCGAATGGAGAAAATTTCGTGGCAAAGTGGAGATGCGAGGCCCCGGGAGGCGCGCGAGGCCCTGGGCGGTCACCCAATTCGCCCACCCCTTGCTACGCCTCTGCACACATGCTCCATCTTGAACTTTTCTTTTATATTGTCTATGGGACAATCTTTTGATTTTCGAACTGCATAACTGTGAGGTAACAAATTTCTGGGTATTAAGAAGAATCTAAATTTCAAACCTTTGATGCTATTTAATCTGTTAGAACAGCTTTTCGCTGCCTTTTTCGACCCGTAGACCAGCAAGAGCTTTTGAAAAAATATCAGCGACTGCTGAATTTTTCTTTTCTTTTATTTTTCTCTCATTTTTTCCTATGTACAAAAAAACTTGTATTTGCTGAGCCATAAGAACATGGGATTTTTTTTTCTTTACAGATTGGTAAGGTTTTTCCTTAAATTAATTTACTAATAATGAATTAATAAATATAAAAATAACAATTTACTTGGTCGTAAAGAACTGTTAAAAAAATATTTAAATGTTATTAAAAATAGAAGTAATAAACATTACGAAAAAATCATAGAAAGTATGAAAATTAATGACAAAATTAAGGTAAAAGATGTCGAATAGGAGAATAGAATACTATTATTATTTTTTTTTTTTTTGAGTGAGTGAATTTTGTTTTTTACCAGGACGAGCAAAAATCCCTGAGGCCCTGCAAAAAATTTCTGTAGATCGGTGCCAGTCCCCCACCCCACTGGGTGCAAATCACTGTGTTAGAACATATTGCAAAAGTTCAAAAATTTAAACTTTTCTGATATTGAAAGTTTGCTTTCTACTAGGAGGATATTCCAAATGTGAACACATTTGGAATATCCTTCTCGAAAGTTACATGCTGTTACTGAAGAAATAGGCAAGAGATTTTATCAGGGTATCAAAAGAAAATGGATGTTCCTGCTCTATTGCTGAATATTACATTGAGTTGCTTTGTAGGTGGAACTTTAAAGGGAAGATCTAAATCAGAGCATGAGTGATCAAAAGAAGCTTTCATACATTGCATAAAATTTTAGATATTTTGCACATTTTGTCATCAAGAATGGGCAAAGGGAGAGAAGAGAGTTTGGTTTCCCAAGACATGAAAATATCATTAATAAATTAAGCAGACATGAAGAAAAAAATTTTGGTCAGTTTTATAAAAAATTTCATAAGAGATTTAAGGATCAATATAGATATATATGTGTGCATCTTCCTTTTCTTCATACCTTTCATTTTTATAGCTATAGTAATGCTTAGTATAAGGCAACAAATCAATAGATTATAAAAAAGAACATTTTTCGTCTGGTTTGATTTTTTTTTTTTTTTACCCTTACGCTTTTAAAAGTTACGTTTACTGAAAAATTGTGTGGTGATGAGAAAAAAAAGCTCATTTAAAAAAATCTGCACTTGAAACACTGATTACTGAACTGAGAGAATTCATAGCATTGGAGCTCAGTTGAAAGAACGGCCTGCAAGTTAACTCGTAGGTGATGGATTTGCCATTTTCATACAGTTTCTTATTGGTACACAAACGTTAAAGGATGTTTGTCTTTTAGAAAGGTACCAGTTGATCAAAACTGGCTTTCCCGTACATTGGTCTCAGCTGAGCTCATATGCTACAAATTTTTGTAGCTTTGACATGAAAAAAAATTGTGTCCTTGTGCTCAATGTTGTTGGTGGGGGGAAAAAATGTTTTAGGGAACACACCAAAAGAAAAATTGATTTCAAACCAATTTGCATACAAATTTCATTTTCTTTTTTTTTTATATTTTTCTTTTGCAACATCCCCTCGCAATCCCCCATTCCCCCCTACCGCTGCTTATGTTACAAAAGACTATCTTTACAAGCTTTTTATATGCAACATAACAGTAAACAGTCTGTTTGGCTTGAAATATGTCTAAATACTGGACAAGAGTTGATTACCTATAGGTAATTTAACTTCTGTGGACTTTATTTGTCTTTTGTGGTTATAAATCCATTGTGCAATAAGTAGAAAATTGTGCTTTATAATCTCTTATAAATGATGCAAATAAGATCAATGCACTGATTTTCATTAACTGTAACAGTGCAATGCACTGACATCAAACCTTTTTGAAAGTATCATATCCAAATTTCGAAAAACATTTCTTAATTTCTATAGATGTTACACATAGAAATATACGAAAATTTTTGACACTTGCAATCCTAGTTAGAAAAAAGTATTGCTTCTGTTTTCTTTCAAAAATCTAATTTTGTTGTTCATTTTTGATTTGTGTTAAAATTTTTAGTTTAAATATTCTTTTGCATCAGTATTTTTTTTTTTTTTTTTTTTTTTGTAATGACTAGAAATGTGCGATCTGTGCAATGGAAATTTAGGTCGAATGTTATCGTTTCCCATCTTTGTTGTATAACAATTTTCTACTGGTTGTGGGGCTTATGGCTTTTTATGTTCTCGATAAACAATGATTCTTGGATCAATATTAGCTGAATATAGGAATGTACAAATTTTCACGCAGAGTGTTTAAGTTTATTGCTGGTCCCGGACCAGACCCTCGGACCACCATAAGAAAAGAATCAGTGGTCCTTGGGACCACCAAATGCCGAATAACCATGAGTGGCTATGCCTTTTCTTACAGTTGACTATGGAACCATGAAAAGATGGCTTGTTAATTTGTTATCCTTGGGCTTAACTTTGCATATGCTCCCAATAAAAATCATGTTTGGCAAACTGCCAACATATCCTGATGCTGTTTTTCTGGGTGATTAGCTAATGCTTCAGCAGTAGAAGGAGGATGTATTTAGCAAACAGCCAGCATACCCAATAGTATGGTTTTGGGATAACTTGGGCAAATTGTAAGCATATTCAATTTCATTCCTAAAGTTTTTTTATGTTATTGACAGTACTTAGTGTTTTGTTTTTGGTGAAGCTTGTGCAAACGGATGATTCTTGTTTCCTTTTTCTTAGGACTCGTTTTTGAGGTTTATCTCATATACTTATTTACTTTTACACTAAAAAATGTGTTTATTTAGTATTAAATTTAAAGCGGACCAGTGATGTTGTTTGCAGACCTTGTACAAATTCATGTTCACTGGTCTGAAGGACTAGTATGACTTGTTAATGATTTCTAATTCTGACATATATTGCAATAATGTACATATTTTCAACATATATTGCTTAAAGTGTTTTGAGATCAAAAAGAACCCTTTTAGCAAAATGCATCAAGGCAAAAAGTAAGGGAAATCCCTTTCAAAATATGATACACTTTATTATTTATACTTTACTTTATTCTGAGTGCATTTCTCTACCTGTCTCCTCAAGCTCAAAAAATTAGTGGCATGTTAATTTTATCAATAAGTTCTTAGGGCCCACATAATATTTTGCAAAAGTTGGTATTCCTGAATGCAGAATGGTGTAATAAAAGTTTTTGAGCAAAATGTGTGTTGTAAAATGTTCAAATCATATAAGAGCCATAAAAATTTGTTTTCTTAATAATCATACTGGATAGCAGCAGCTATTAGCGTGTCTCTGTCATCTCTTTTGCCGTTAAACAAATGTGTGGTTCCCATGTAATTTGCTCTAGCTGTCTCTAAATTCACAACTTTGTCACTTATACCCCTTTACTATTTTAAGGACCTCAAAAATAAATGCAAACATGCTTTTTGGAGTTCCATTACTTAGTCAATTTTGGGATTACGCTAGAAAATGTTTTCTACTTCTAGTGAATATGTATGTGCTGGAAACTTTTGTGGAGAGCAAATCCTATAAAGTGACTAATAGTTATGCTTCACAATTTATAGGATTAAGATTGATGTGATGGTTTTGTAAATTTTTTATGACAAACATTTATGTGATGGTTTTGTAAATTCTTAATGATAAATATTATTGCAATGAGTTGCAAATTCAAAATTCAACTTAATTTTTTTCAAAATCCTATTCATATCAATTTAGGGTGAATAATGACAGAACTAGAACATGTATTGAAAACATGAACTCATATTAAACCTAAAAGTCTCACAATGTAAAAGTTTATTAAAAGTAATTCAGGAACAGAAAAATGTCTTGGAGGCTTGGGGGGAAAGAGAGGGGGGGGGGAAATAAAAGTTCTTTAAATTTCAAAATTAGCTAGTGTTTTAACATTTGACATGTTGTTTTGAAAAAAAAGAATAACAATAGTTAATAACAAATTTGTGTTTTTATTCTCCAAAAAGCATATTTATGTAGGCAAAACTAAAATCATAAATCCATGTCTGAGACTTTTTCTTTTTTTGAATTCTACGTTAGAATTTCAAAAATCAGAGTTTCAAAAGCCTGAGGTTCTGGTTAAATCAAAGTGCTTTAAGGATATGCTTTAGTGACTAAACATATATCATTTGTATTAAAATGTGATAATTGAAATTTTTTGCTGTAATAAAACTTCTTTAATTACATGCAGTAAAATAATAACGTTTAGAGGGGTTGATGTGAACACTTGCCACGTGGCATAAAATATTCATTGACTACTGGAGGATTAAAATATGCTTTAGCAATAATAACTTGATATAAAAAATGACTTAAAATGAACATTGTATTACTACAAAAAACAAGTAGATATCAGTTTTAGAACATGATTGCAATAGAAAACGGAGGTGTCCTGCACAAGTGGACCCCATTCAAGTTGTTTATACTAAATTTTATACGGCCAGTGCCCCTAACAGTTTTTGTGTTATGCAACATTAGGGTGGTCCCTAGCATATTATAGGCAAAAAATTAATTTTATATCCTCTAAGTTTCTTCTCTTTTTGGATCAGTGAGGAACAGGTTTTTTTTTTTTTTTTTTTTGTTAACTTAATAATAAAACGTGCTGCAAAGGGAAGGAGATGAAATGAAATAGCCTAATTCCTTTTGCAATAAGTTTTTATTTATATGTCAATTTTAAACAAATATTTAATCATAGTAATTACTAAATTGAGGACTGTGTGTGGAATTGCTTGAGCACAAAATACATACGTTATTACAGCATACGAGAGGGCTACCGCCCCTTAGTACGGTAAGCAGCTCCGTTAGGATTGCCTCGCAATCTGAGCTTGGAGTTCTCTCGCTCACTACATACTATATCACTAAACTTTAAACTATATTTTGATGCATATTTGATAAAATTAGTTTATTATGGGACATAAAATTTTATTTTATTTTCTATTTAAATTTGAAGAAAAATTTATTACAAAAAAAAAATTGTCACATTTACAGCCTCTGCGGCGTCATTTCAAATAGTTTCTGGTCTTACTTTTAGTCCAGATATAGAGAAAAAAATGAGAGAGATGGCTTAAGAAAAAACAAAGTTGAAAAATGAGGACCACCCTAATGCAACATACATACATTTAGGCGTTAGAACCAAACTATTTTCAATTGTTTCTGTGATAGTTGAAATGCACTTCATTGCCTACAAGTTTACTTCAACACATGCAAGCATGGTAAAAAGAAGTAACATTCCCATTAGGGGCAATCAAAATGGATACTTATATATTGAAATTTTAGGGATAAATTTTTCGTAAAGACAATACTTTCTTTTCTTAGAATGAAGAAGTAATAAGGGCAAGTCCTTATGTAATGTTGTTCAAGAAGTGTAACTTTTGAGCTGCTAAAAACTTTCCACGTAATTAGAGTTTTCAGTAATCCGAGGTAACTTGAGCCCCAATCATCTTGGATTTTTGAGACTTGACTGTATATTGAATCGTCAGTAATTGAAATGTATAAGAACTGACAATCAGTAGTGATAACATTGATTCACAAGTGCTTTAAAGAACCTGTTTTCCCATAGTCATGAAATCTACTATTGATAAGATAAATGTAGTTTAAAAGAAATATTCTAGCACTCTTAAAGTTAATTTTAAAATTAATTAAAATAATTTGATAGTCTTATAAAGTTGGTCTTCTTTCTGACCATGCTTTCAAAGAACTACTTTGAAAAAAAATAGTGCGACATTATTGTGTTCATTCTATGTTTCCAGTTGTTCATCCATGTTACGCATTCAACATCAAAACATTTTAAATATGGGGCTGTTTTCTTCTTGGTGGAATATGAAAGTACTAAAAGCTGAAAAACTGTTAATCATGTTTTTAAATATTATTTTCAAGTCCATACTTTCTGTCATAAAATTAGTTCTCTTTAGCTGTGAAGTTTTTAGTTGCTTCATAACTGAAGTTAACTACGTACTGAACTTGAACTTTAATTTTTTCAAAGCATAAATTAGAACTAAAAAAATTGAGCATAAATTAGTTTTTAAAAGTTATCATTTTGTTATGCTAGTTTTTAAGCATTATATTTTATTACATTTCTTTTAAAGCATACATTAGACACTAAACATTTTATGCACACTTTTAACTTCACTCACTGATGTTATAATTTAATAAAAACTTACGTCTTCCAATTTGCACAATATCGAATTTCATTTTAACTATTAGTCTTAAACATGTGCATACGGAGATGCATTTTTTAAAGATTAAAACATAATTTTCGTAATAAAACAAACATCGGAATATACAAACAAAAAGCACATGAAGGTATTAATTTTACTACATATTCTATTGTAACACAGCAAGTTTTCACCTCTAAAATCCTACTCTTTAGCTAATTTTGTGGGTGCTTAATCTAAAATTGACTTTTATCCTTTTTCTACAATCTTATTTTTCATTTATTTTCAATATTAGACTAGATCCTTACCTTGAAATGCACTTTCTATACCTTGCATGATTGAAGTTTTCTTTTATCATCAATAATTTGAATTTTATGCATGCAATATCTAACAACTGAAAGCATGCTGTATTTTTTATTGTGGTTTTATTATTGATCTATCATTAGGTTACATTGTATTTATTAACAGTGGTGTTGATGTCTTCATTGCAATATGCTTCTTTGAATTGAGGAAGGTTTTTTTTAGAGTTATGACAGTTTAAAACTCAAAAATAGTTGGACATAATTATAAACGCAGTTGTTATATAGTTGATAAAGAACAAAAAAGGCTTTTTCAGATGTGACAAATCTAAAATAAGCTTATTTCTAGACTTTCATAAGCACTTTTTTATCAACAACTACAAACAGTTACCTTTTTTCTTTGTAATTCTAAGGAAAAACAAACTTGGTCACCTACCAGCTATTCAGGCTTAATCACTGCTCAAAAAGCATGCATTTTGAAAAAGCCTTATTGATAGGATTTCCTAATTTTATATGCATTCAAAAATGCAATAGTTTCTCAAAAACTACATTAATGCTGAATTCAGTTTCAATAATTCAAATTTTAAAACCTAATTTTCTTTATTATTGGAAAATTTTTTAACTTCTACAAAGTTCGGTGAGAGAGTACATGTTTCTGGAACAAAATATCTTATTTCCATAGCTATCGATTTAAGCTCACAGCGTCTGTTTTCTAGGATGAATGCTTTAACTGTTGAACTATTTAATAAAATTTTGCCTTTAATGTAGCAGTTTATTTCTTCATTAGAGTAATGAAGCTGCCAGATACACATTTTTTATTTTAAAACTTGCTTATATTAAATAAATAAGAAATACTCTTTTTCAAAATCATTTTAAATTAATAATGTTATTGAAAGGTATCACTAAGAAGAGTGCTGATTACAGTCCTTGAGACTATGTATAATCACATTCATCCTCAAGGGACTTAACCCCCCCTCCCTCCCCCAAAGGACCCAAACGTTCTACTAGTTTTGTTAAGTTATTTCAAAAAACTATTTAATACCATTACTGATGTATTTAAATTAATAAATTATGAGTTTCATTAATTTATTTAATGCACAATTTGATTGATTTTTTAAATACTATGATGCATAAAAATGAACCTAATATTCTTTATCTCCATATTTTTGCTCCAATATTCGGTGTAAAACATTCAATTTTTGCAATTTGGTTGTAGTTGTTCATTTTTCTCATCTTGAGATTCTGTTCAACAAGATCTTTTGAATTTACGATTTCTTGGGCAATTTAAGAGTAGGCATCTTGAGATTTTAATGAACAAGAAACTCTAATAACAATATTTTGTGCCACATCAGAGTCTGATATTCCTAACTATGCTTGTAAACCATCATTGTTTGATACATATTTCTAGAACTCATCAATTGGTTTGTCTCCTTCTACTGAAATTTCTGCCTCTATTAATGTTTAATGTCATGCTAAACAGAGTTCAAAACTTAAGTGCACACGTAATTAGTAAAATAGTGAATACATTTTTTTTAAACTTTTTACCTTCAATTTTAAGGCAATTCAATGTTGTTTATAATCATATATCTCAATAATGATTAAAGTTTCTTTCTGCATTTTAGTTACAATTAGTGTTAAATGATTTATACACAGTTTTGCCACTCATATAAAGAAAAAAAAAGTTCCTTGAAGAAATTCAATGAGTCTAGTTTTCAAGAAATGTCAATACTCTCAAAAATATAATTTTTCTTCCTTGAAA
Organism: Uloborus plumipes; assembly: GCA_038373865.1. Lineage (NCBI taxonomy): Eukaryota > Metazoa > Arthropoda > Arachnida > Araneae > Uloboridae > Uloborus > Uloborus plumipes. Next base: position 357,525 of record JAXGGA010000064.1, on the reverse strand, counting down.
AGAATGGTTGCGGTGAAGAAATTTTGGCTTTAGAGAAATCGGAAAACAAAGAAAAAACTATGAGCATTCTATACTGTTCAAATCTATACTGTACAAAATTAATATTTTAAGTCACTATGAGTTTGTTCGAAATTTATTTATGAATAAATAATGAAATTGAAAATATTGTCATGATGGCATCAGCACTGAAATAGTTTGAGAAATAGAAATGCTTCATTGCAAGTATTATACCTACATGTCACCTATTGCAGGTATTGTGTTCAGGAGTAACTTTTTTTCTTTATATATGCTAAAATCTTACAAAAAAATGGTGCATAACTTGCAAACTTATTGTTAGCAAAACTGCTGTATTGAATGTCATCCTCTAGGTGACCAACCAGTCTGAAACAAGATATTAAATATAATTATATTATGTACAGTGTTATTGTTTGACTTTTTTCCCCTCTATTATTGCTTGCAACTTGAGGGAGTGTGTGGAATGTTTTTAACTTTAAGAGAATTTTATAATTTTTGCAAATTACTTGTACTCTGTACTATTTTCTTTATTAAAGACCAAAAGTGAAACTGATTACTACTTGAGTAGAAGGGCCTATCCTAGATTATATTTTGACCTTTTTATTGGGCAACATTTGTGATACCCCCGGCCAATAGATTCTTCTGAAAAGTACAGACACTAATTAATAAACAGTGATATTTTTGGCACCTTTTGTTCATTTATTTTATTTTACAAGGCTTTGGAGATTTGTTTTCCAGTGAATATTCAATAACATAATGCTGTGGCTTTGTTTTGTTTAGCTTTGACCGTGTTACTGAAAGAACTTTTTTTTGGGGGGGGGGGGGGAGACCTAAAGTTACTCCTGTAGATTTATTTTTGTTGTCTACAATACCTGTAATAATTAGACTTAATGATTATAATGTTTCAGTTCTGTGGGTACAATACCTGCAAATTAGCTTTTTTGTTTAGATCTTACGCAATGCATTTTGTTATAGTTAAAATAAGGATTTTTGCCATATGTATTTTGTGTTGTCCTATAAACTTTTCTATTTTAATTTTGGTTGCAAAAGCTATTCTTATTTTCTAGAGAAAAATTTCATGTAGAGCAAGACTTCTATTGATATCTTGACTTCTGAATTCCAGCTTGATCTTGTCAGCCTATTTTTGTCTTTGCATAAATTCTGTATAATATTTTTCCTTTCTTCATGGAAATGAAATCCCGAATAAAAAATTGTAATTTTCTGCATTTCCTCTTCTTTCTTTTCTGCTCATTTTAGTGGCATTATTCCATAAGTAACTGAGTAAGGTGAGAACTCTTTAAACTGTGGCAAGATATCTCTCCTTTTTTTTTCTTTTCATGATAGAATGCAGACTTGGATAAAATGAATAACTTTCTGCAGAAATCAATGTTGAGCTAAAATTTTTTGAAATTCTTTGTGGCTTTCAACACTTTAAGTGGAAAAATTTGCATAAGTATTTTCTATTTGAATAAAATCACATTTAGAGTAATTAAGCAATTGACGGTGCAAAAAAAGTCATTTAATCTGCATAAATATTGATATCATACTGTTTTAATTGTTTAGTTAGATTGAACATGCTATGGTTTTAAAATATTAACAACTAAAAAATTATGAATCCCGAAAATTCCACTTGTAAGAATTAACGCTCACAAAAGTTAGACCATTAGCAAAGTGCCATTCTGTAATCTAGTACAAGACAGCAAAGTTTTAATTTTTTTTAAGGATTCATGATGAAAGTAACATTAAATTTCTGTTCAGAAAGTATGCTAATCATCCAATTGATATTGTGAAATACATCACTCACTTTGCTTATTCAGAGAAAGCACACTAGAATGTATGAGATTGAGGTTACTGAACTGTGATATTACAGTGGTTTCAGTTATTCCATTTAGGTTATAAATCATACTGGTAGTTTTAATATTTGTGTAAAAATAAGCATTAGGGTAGAGTGAAAAAATGAATTTCTTGGGTCTCAATTGTTGCTTTTCAGTACCAATAGATAGCATTAAAATTTTAGTCTATTAGGGCCTATAGAAGACAACTCAGGGTTATCTCTGAGTTTGCAAAGTGCCCCAATACCAAAAGTGTCAAAAACAAAACTTTTTTTACAAAACTGAAATTTTTTTATTTTGAAAATGCTAGGTGGTGTACAATATTAACTGTTGGTAATGCAAAATATTAAGCAGATCTAATGCATAACAAGCAAAACTTTTAAACTATTCTTGCTAAAACTTGTATTAAAAATATTTCATTATATGAACTATAAAAATTCCAACTTGTGTATTAATTTAGATTTTACATAAGAATTAATTCCAAATGAGGCTTGAGTCGATGAGGCTTTAGTAAAAAATATCAAAAGTATTATTTTGATAATTTTCAGCTGAGAAATCTTTAAAAATTTTATTGCATTGTTTATTCTGCTGTAATTGTAAAACTTATGCGAATACTCATCTTCTCCCATCTCCCTTCTCTCATTGCTGAACCAGGGTTTCCGCTACAGTCACATTTTTTGTTAAATGCGAAAACATACAAGGTGTGAGAGCACACAATTCAGAAAAATAGCACTATGAGATGCAAATACAAATGCGACGACCAGCAACAGGCTCAGGGCCCGCCTAGTCCTAGTCAAATTATAGTCTCCAATGAAGATCAAAGGCCCTTTGAAAGCTATCTGCTGCCTTGCTCCTTACTGCCTCTTCCAGTAAACTGTTCCAAGTTTCCACTGCCCTGCTAAAATAGTAATTGTTCCAAATTTCCAGGTTAACCTGAGATTTAACAGCTTAAAACAATGACCCCTTGTCATACTTTCCATGCAAAAATTAACTCCATAACATCTTTCATTTTAATAAATTCAAACAACTGAATCATGTCCCCTCCGATTCTTAATTTTTTTTAATAATTGTTGAATAGGGGGTAGGGGGAGGGGTGCATTTAAATCTATGTTGGCTTCTTCTATTACAATTGTCCACAAAAATTGTTTAAAACCTGTAAAATATGAAAATTGTAAATTATTTTAGCAGAAGTGAAGTGGTGGCAAGTTTCTGGGGTTCTGCTATAAATAAATTGATCTATTTATGAATTTCTATGATGCATGAATCAAAACTAGATTCTGTTTTTATTGTATGAAGTATTATTATTGAAATAGGAAGATAAGTGTTAAGCAAAGTGAGATAACTTAATTTTTTCAAATGAAGAAATTGAACAATTATTTTGAAAATTGCAATACATCTAAAAAGAAAACGATGTATTTTATAGTAGAACTTGTATTGATTTTTTTCCAGTGAATGTTTTTAAATAAAAGTTAATCACTTTATTATATGTGTAAAGCAAAGTAATAATTAAGATAATATTTTTGTATACAGAACTATTCTATTGAGTAATTCAAGTTAGTTTTCTTTAACTGAATAAAAAAATTAATGAATAAACAAATGAAAAAATAAAATAACAAGTGACTATGTAAATAAACTAATAATGAATGAATAAATAAATAAAATAAACTCCATCATTTTGCCTTTGCATATACTTGACTAAGTATGCTACATATTTAAAATCAAAGTGTACCTAACATTAAATAAGTACTCTACATTGAATATAGCAGATCTAAACTAATAGTTGAATGTTCATGACAGGAACTTAATAATTTTCAAATGATAAAAATTGTTTTTGCTATACCATAATAATATTAATTTATCGTATACAGTTGAGTGTTTAAATTAGTCTCAATTTGTCAAGGTTCCATTTAAGGTAAGGGGATTTATTTATATTTTAAAGTAGATTTTTAAGATAGCTAAAAATCGTCTTGCATTAAAAATCTGAAAATTGAAATCTTTTGCTATAAAACTTCCTTTACTGCATGTAATAAAGTGATAAAAAAGTTTTAAGAGGTCAGTATGAACAATACTCACCAAGTGGCAGGAAATATTCATTGAACTACTCATAAATTAGAAAGTAATTAATAAATAACTTGTGGACACAATAACTTGACATGAAAACAAACTTAAATTTAACATTGTTTTTTCACAACAAAAGAATGAGCGGCCCTTTTGAAATATCCAGTATAAAAAAAAAGTGCACAACTTAATGATCTACCAGTCGTATATACAAAATTTTAAATTTCTATGACTCACCGCTTTTGTGTTATGTAAGGTACTTAGGTACTCACATACAAGTATAAAAATATCAAAAATGCATCTTATCAAAATGGATTTTTTAGCAGTTGTGTTAGTTGACACACAAACATGCATTTGGACATTATGGAAGCGCTCTTAAAAGTTATTTTAGGTATAAGCAAAATTGAAAACAATGTGGAAAGTTGAGTATTAATCTTAGCAAGGAGACAGCCCATCCTTCTCATTGTACCATATCTACCAGCAGTTGCCGGGTTGCCGCAAAATTAAAGGGTCACCAGGCTTTCAATAACCCTTACCTGGTCTTTTCCGTCATGCCGGAAAAGTCGTATCTAGAGAAAAGGAAATAATAATTTAATACTATGCCAAATACATATTCAACTTAAAAATAATATAATTTCTCCCAAAGCAGAATACTTTGTAATGTTCTGCAACGTAAAATCATTTGACAAAAATTGTTCTGCAAGTACTTTATGCACTGTACAGTTTACGTAGAAACATGACCGTTTTCAAAAACCATGATCCTGAAATCAAAACTGTTTCATACAGGACTATATGAAAGGCGTATTTGTTCAGTACGCAGTCTTGCTGCAGAAAAAAGCCTGAAGTTAAAATTCCAGCCACACATTCTTGACAAAAAAATGTAAAACCCTTCATTATGTCTGCTCATCTAAATATCAAAGAGCTCTAAATGCATTGACACCGCATTAGAAGCAATGTTTTCACTCAGAATAGCAGCACATGGCCAATAATGAGACCAAGTCTCGGAAGCAGGACGCTTAAGAGGCATAAAACAGGTGTAGTCAAACATAATTTTCGGCACATATCTTTTTACTGAACATGTAATTTTGTGCAAATTCCACAGATTTTGTCCAGCTTGAACTAAATTTAAAGTTCCTGCAAATGTCGCAAAAAAATTGACTGTTTGATTTTCTGCCTAATAAGTATCATTTGCAGAAATTTTTCTGAATTTATGTGAAAATTGTAACATTAGTTAGAAAACAATTAGTTAGAAATTCTACAGATTTCTGCAGAAAATTTTCAGAATTTTCCCTCACATTGTTCTACAGTTCAGATATCTGTTCTGCGACGTACGTTCCAAATTTAACAGTACTTTAGAGATAATGTCTATACTGAAGTGTTAAGCACAGAAGTCTTATCTCCACTTTTTATTAAAATTGAATTATTGCTACCAGGCTTGGAGTAATCGCCGATTACGTAATCGTAATCGGCGTAATAGATTACGTTTTTTTGTAATCGTAATCCTAATCATAATTTGGAAATGGATCACTCGTAATCGTGTAATCGTAATTTTAATCAAGTATTTGTTGTGTAATTGTAATCTACATTTAAATAATCGTAATTTGGCCTTGTAATCGTGTAATCCCGACTTTTTCTGAAAGTGAAAGCTTCTTAGTTGCGTTTCTATAATGTTTTGAAAAAGATAAGAGAGCTAATTCGTGCTCCTTGAAGGTCACAAAGTTGAGCCCAAGGCCCTAACGTAAGCGCTTTGTAGCCCATGGTGCCTATGACAGGCAGGAGAGCCCAGAGGACTGTCTTTCATCTCAAAGTCGGTCGACTGCCTCTGCTGATTTAGGATAGGTCATCAATTTTCCCTTTCATCTGCTGACAATGAAAAGGACAAACCCCAACCCTTGTTGCCGGCGTACGAAGAAAACAGTGGTATCGAAATACTAACACATGTTTTCAGTTCGACAGAGTATTCTGCAAACAGTTGCAACCCAATCGTGCAGTTGTATGCCTTTTGGTGTTTTTCTCCCACTTTGACTTTCATTGTATATTTTCTTTTTCAAAAGACGAGCCAATTTGCAATCGTGTTTCGGTGATCATTCAAGAACAAGAAGTAATCATTGCGATGACAACACCCTGGTGACTTTTTTTTTCAAAATATTTTCACATATAATTTAATCTTAAATTTATGCTTTATATTTTAATGCTCATATTATAAAAAATCATTAAGAGTATAAAAGAAGGAAAAGTTGTGTATTTAAAGATTTTTAAAACATGTTTTATGTGCTTGATTTAGCGTCTGATTTATTTTTAAGTTTTAATTATCTTTTTGTATTTAGAATAATTTCAATACACTTTTATTTATGTTTATTGTTTTATTTTCACGTTTTTAGTGGCAATAATAGCATTTCAGTGTACCTCAAAACTGTGACATATAAAATGGTCATACACACAGAAAATAAATAAACAAGTAAATAAATAAGATAAATAAATAAACTCATTAGATGCAATCATTAGTTGCTATCATCTCTATGATATTAGTAAATCAAAAACCATAATTTCTCAACTATGACATTGTTGCTGCGAAGGAGCATTCAAGGTTCGTATTCTTCCTAAAATTCCATTCAAAATTTGCACCCCCTAAAATTTTGCCCGTGTTCTTGATAAAGTTGGAAAACTTTACAGGGGTCTGTTTGGGAGGATTTAATGGACTTTTTACGAAGTATTTTATTGCAAAAACACGGTTTTTTTTTTTTTTTGCTGTGGACATTTTACAAAATATTTTGTTATAAAAACTGACACAGTTTTCATTTTAGAACGGACAATTTACAAAATTTTTCTGAAAAACGAACTTCTGAATCTTTAAAACATATGCAGTCAACGCTCAATATAACGACTATCTCCGTCCGACAGAAAAATGTCTTTATAACAAGTAGTCGCAATGAGTAGTAAGAGCTAGAATTTTTGAAAAATACATATGCATCATGCATGTTCAGAAGTTTCATTAAAATTGAATATTTTTTAAATATTTGAACAAAGTACTAAAATTATTTTTCTTTCATTGGAATTGAAGAATACAGGGTGTCCACTCCAATCGTGGACCAATAGCTAATTTCTAAACCATTAGAGATAAGCATATAGTTTATTTAGGAAAAAATCTCCAAATTATGAAAGGAATTTTGGGTCTATTCAATGTTTTTCAAAAAATCAAATTTTGAAAGAGTTACGAGATTTAAATTTTTATAAGATTTTGCATTGTTTCATGACGTCATCGAGAGATCGCTCCCTCGATGACGTCATGAAATAATGCAAAATCTTGATTTTTCAAAACGTCATAACTCGGTCAATTTTTGTGGTAGAAGAGTGATTTTTTTTAAGTTTTAAACGTTACAGTGTCAAGAATGTTTTACTAAACATGATTGATAGGACTGGGGGGCTGTATAAAAATTTAAATTTCGTAACTCTTTCAAAATTTGATTTTTTGAAAAACATTGAATAGACCCAAAATTCCTTTCATAATTTGGAGATTTTTTCCTAAATAAACTATATGCTTATCTCTAACAGTTTAGAAATTAGCTATTGGTCCACGATTGGAGTGGACACCCTGTATATTAGTGCTAAACACTATAACAAAATATTAAACAGATTTTAAATTAGAAAATGTAGGGAAAAAATTATTGCATACTTACAAATCATTTATTCCACGAACAAAAAATTAGAAATAACTGTTTGCTTTTTTGCAAAACGTAATTTTCCATTTCGGTTATAGATGGTACATAGTGTCCAGTACTTTGTTTGCCTTACGGAAAAAAAAAACATTTTAAATTCTTAATAGAAATAGAAACATTTTCTATGCTATGAGCTATCATTGCATCCTTCTTCATCCGAAGATGTACAGGATACATTAATTTCTTCTCTCCCACTGTAGAAATATTATCCGCTGAATTTGGTCGCTATATTAGATTAAACGATACAGAAAGGTCGTTATAACCAAAGCAAATTAACATAGAGTATATAGAGATAAAGTTGGGGTATTTCTTAATTGTCGTTATAATGGGATGGTCATTATAATGTGTGGTCGTTATAACGAGCATCGACTGTATTATATAATATTGATTACTAGTAGACAGATTATAAATTGCAAATTTATATTTTTCATAGTAAATTTTTACCGGAATAAATAAACGGTTCATTTAAAAGAATATTATAGAAATATTATTTGCTGTACAATTTTGAATGATGTTTTAAAGAAGGTTTAAATTTCACATGCTTCACCTTGTTTTCACTTAAATGATAAAGTAAACACTAGCCCACTAAATCTTGACCCTCTTACAAAATTTCTGGATCCGCCTGTACACACACACACACTCAATAATCGAAAATTAGCCTTGTAATTGTGTAATTTGACTTTTTTTTTCCAAACTATTTTCACATATAATTTAATCTTAGTTTATGATTTATATTTTAATGCTCATATTATTTTTTATCAATGAGTATATAAAAGAAGAAAAAGTTGTGTATTTATAGATTTTTAAAACATTTTTTATGTTTAAAAAATATTAAATTTTCAATGAGAATATTTTTAAGAATTTTATAATTCCAATATTGATTACATGTAGACAATTTATAAATTTTCAATTTGTATTTTCCGTGATAATTTTTTACCAAAATAAATAAATGGTTAATTTATTAGAATATAATAAAAAATATTACTTGGGGGGTGTGCAATATTGTATGATGTTTTAAAGAAGATTTAAATTTTACATGCTTCATTTTCCTTCCCCTTAACTAATAAGGTGCACTAAAACTTGACCCCCAAACAAAAATTTCTAGATCCTTCTTTGTATATATATACAATATATATTCCCTCCAAAGCTGTAATCGAAATCGTAATCGACTTATAATAATCGTAATCGATTACATTTTTTTCATAATCTAATCGTTGCTGTAATCGTAATAGCGATTTGGCAGAGGGTTGTAATCGTAATCGTAATTGTAATCTCTAATTTTTCATGCTCGTAATCATAATCGTAATCGATTACATTTTCTCGTAATTGACTCCAAGCCTGATTGCTACCAAGTAATTTTTGTAGCATATGCTACCTAAATACGTTGCTTTAAGGTTGTTAGTAAAGGGGAAATATACTAAAATAAAATTTCTGGAAAAGTGGCATCTAAATGAAATACATAGAAGCATAAAACTTTAAAAAGAGATTTATCATTTTGAGCTCAGCTGCAGATGAGCCAATATTTAGAAAAGTGCCAATTTGAAGTTGGAGTTTTCTAAAAAAAAATTTTTTAGAAAAAAACTAACATTGGATTTTAAGTCTAAATTGGGTCTAAATGCAAGAAAATAAAAGGGGGGAAGTCAAGGAAGTTATTTACCCCCTCCTTAGATTACTCACTTTTAAGCAGTTACAGATCTGATGAATGTTACAGATCTGATGTTAATATGAGTTACATATTTGAGCTTATGCTCTCAGTCTTCGTTAATATCTCTAAATATGATATCATTTCCTTTCATTTTTAACATATAATTAAGATATATATATTAAAATATATATATTAGGCTAAAAAATCAAATTTCATTATAAAAAATCATTTCTTGGAAATAAAAATGAGGGATAAGGTTTTCAGATAAAAGAAATTATGAGATTACCAAATCCAAGCTAATAAAACATTTGTTTTGTTTTGAAACAACACACAACTTCAACTTTTTCAACACAAAACTCTGCTGCTTGCTTTTCTTTAATTAGTTGCAAGAAATTTAATTTCTTGATCAGAAATTCAAATTTAGCACGCTAGTTATTATCTAGTTATTTAGCGAAGTTATGAGAAATTGAAACACCAAAAAAAAAATAAATAAATAAATAAAACAGTAATAATTAATTAACTTAATTTCTGCAGTGTCAATTTTTCTTATTTTACTAACTTCTATTGTTAGGTCATACAAACCACAAATGAAGCAATTGTACTAAAACTCATTGCTTTTCATTTTTTAAGAACAAAAATATTCAATATATATGTCTAAAAACCTATGATTTTTGCTTTTTATAATTCTGAAACGTGTGAGTTAGTTCTGTAACATATTCGCTGTTTTTCAATGTTACTGCTCTGACTGTTACCGATCTGACAAACTGACAAAGTTTTTGTTTTATTTCCGAGTCGATCGCACTAAACCAAAATCAAACACTTGGTTTTTTCACTTGTAATAAAGGACTATACTTATATATAAAATAATTTTTAAAATACTAAAAACTGCGCATTTTAGAGCTTGTTACCGATCTGATGACTCAAATGACACACATTTTATAAAATCACTTTAAAAAATATTACATACAATTTTAGATGCAGAAATGCAAATTTTAAATTACGATTCGATAAAACATCCCACCAGGTACTCAGTATCACGTGGTATAGGTGCAGGAAATGATTTTGGGAGCCTAAACATAGATCGGAAGTTATTGTTACCACTCTGACGGCGGAACTTGGGACATGCTTATTTCGCATCGGCTAGAAAATCAGAAATCGATTAAAACAAAAATGAAGTAAAATATTAACAAAGGGGTAAAAATAGAATCGTTTTTTGTGCAAGTGCGTTTTTTTGGGAAGTTAGAAAGTGCGCATGACCTGTTTGCATGCTAAGCTTTGCTACTGGGGACACGTTACCGATCTGATTTTTGATGTATAAAAACAATATTTTCTGAAGAAAAAATTTTTTTTTCTGATGTTATTAGATGAAATGAAAGCAGAACCTTATCTTCTTTCTGGGGAAAATTATTTTTTTAACTAGTTATTGAAATACTAGTGAAAATTCACTTGTGACTCAAATTGGCACTTTTCTAAATATTAGCTCAGATACCACTTGTGGGCAGAGCACAGCTGTATAGATCATTTTATTAGTATTAATAAAATGTTCAATCTTGTCAAGATATTAATGAACTATAGCAAGATAACACAACATCCAACCACCATGACTTTTTTCATTCAGATACTTAAAAGTTATTTTTTCGTGTTTGAAAAATAGTTTATTTTGGGATTTTTTTATTATTACTCCTTGCTGTGGATTTTGCTTTGTGGTAAACATTGAGCAGAGACATTTACTTTTGTTTCTTTGCAAAATAAACCATGAATTATCTGGCATGTCGGAAAATTCGAATTACCCGTCATGCTGGTCAACCTTGCTTTTTCCAGCATGCCGGCTACTGCTGGGTAATACGATACAAGGTAGTAAAAGATGAACGCATACCTGCCAACATGTCGACCTAGAAAATCTTAAAATTTACCCTACGAAACCGTGCTAAGATAATAGCCTATTTCTTGATGCAAATAAGTTATTGTTATTATATCACTGACACTTTTCAGCAGTTATCTTTTATTATAATTAACATTTTAACTTACATTGTACGGCCAAAACGTACAAGTTGGCAGGTATGTGAACGTTATTTTTAGTCATTTAAATGGGGTAAAACAGTAACACCAAAAAAATTTCCAAATTTTCAAAAATCCGAGATTGTGTGAGACCCAATTACCTCGAATTTTCAAAACTCTACTATTCTTTGATCTTCAGAGGCAACTATTTTCTGACTGAAATCAATAACATGTTTATAGTTAATATATTACCAGACAGATGGCGCTGCAAACATAGTAAAGTACTTTATTATTTTGTTTCGGGTCACTTTTCCCTAAAGTTTATACTTGTCTGCCTGATCCATGTATTTCTCATAATTTTTAACCTGATTACTTACTACGTTGGCGAGTCTTGTCAGCTAGGAAATATGCTACTTTTACTGGTCGTTTCGTTTCAGTTTTGTGTAATTTTTCATGCATTAATTCTCATCAGTTATTGAGGAAACTTTAGATTTAAGTTAATAGCTGAGTGCTAACAAAAATTCAATTAGTGAAAAGTTCACAAATGATTTTCTGTGACCAAGCTGACTAAGTCAAATATATTGTAGCTTTCAAAAGATACCAAGACAAGCTAAAAAATTGCAAACTGATAAAAAACAAAGCCTGATATTTTCCCATTAGACTCAACTTGTATTATTAAGGACTTTTAAATTAAAGGTGGGTGGTACTATACATGTTTCTACAAGATCTCTTCCTGGGATAATATCATTTTATTTTTATTTTTCCACCCTTTTTTTTTAAATCAAATAGAGGAAAAAACACCCGACATGTATTACAAGTGGTAAAAAGATAGGATTATATCACATAAAAATTCCTCTAGCTGGAATCTTTAATAGCTAAGTTTTAGTTACTCCATTTAATAAGCAGCAGTTAGTTTAAAATTATCATGTCTATGGAAATTTTCAGTAAACTTTTCTTTCTTTAAGCAAAGCTGAAAGAACTTTCCACTAATGACATTTGCTCATATTATCCAAGTCTGGTAGGAAATATATAAAGTCATAAGTTGATTACCTATTTTTATAAGGTAGAGTTGTTATTTGGAGGAGCAAGAAGGGATTAAAGCTTTTGTGAGGCCTAATTAGAGACTTTAAAGAATCCTTTTGTGTGTGTTTTGCAAAACCTTTCCTTTTTTCTCTCTCTTTTTTTGGACAGAGATAGAATCATTACCATAGTTATAAAATTTAATACTCTATAATGTTCGAATCGAAACATTTTATTGATGGAAGATTTTAAGCTTTGCATGCAGTATGTTATCAAAGCATGCATCATTTTATTCGTCTTTAAACATTCAATAATATAAATAAAAATTGATTCTTCGGCTGCCTTTACTTTTGTGTTTTAAACCTGTGTTAGCAATAATTTAGCAATAATTTATCACGTTGCTTTCAGTGAGAGAAAATATTTCCAAAGAATTGTTCTCACCTGAAATTCTTTGAAAGGTTGTTTTCGTTTCTACCTCCGTACATTTCTTCCTCTTATCTCTTATTCTTTGCTTTCTTTCTCCATTCAGATTTTATCTGTGTTGCTCCTTATGAATGTGTTTGCTTGCTTGCTGGTTTTTTTAGTTTTTTTGTAGTATTAGAATGTGTGTAACTTTAGTTTGTTTATATTATTTGAAAATTTTACCATACAGATAGCATCTAATTTAGCACATAATTAGCTCTGTAATTTCTTTTGTTTGATATGTTTACTTTATATGATTTCCAAAAATGGTAGAATGTATTAATGATAATTTTTATTTGTATCAGTAACACGTTTCATTTCTAGCAGGGAACAACAATACACAGTTTGACATGCCTCAAGACAAGAAAGACTTATCCACAGAAACACAGTGTAAGTCCTGCACGAAAACATTAGCACCTTTTCCCACAGTAATTTAGAATCAGTTTTGCCGGCTACACCTTTGCAGCTAAATTAAATACAGATTTTTAATGCAGCATGTTTTATTAAAATATTTAGATAAATTATGTCGAAATTATCTTACATTATTGAGCATTAATAACTTGATAAAGATTGAATAGACATAAAAATGCTTTTTTACATAAATTCTTACCCATCCAGTATGTAATTCTCCAACTTTCTAAATTTGCCATTATTCTGCTTGCTATTCTATTTAAATTTGAAAATTAACAAATTTTCTCCTAAAAATCATTTTCTGCCAGAATGAATTGTGATAATTCATATCTGAATAAAGAAATTTATATGAAATCTCGCTCTGCAATTTTCATAAACTAGACAGACTAGTTATTCTCGTGTCTGGAATGAGATTTCTAGTCTCTGAAAACTTATAATTCTGTGGCAAGTTTAATAAATAAAGTGCTGAATTGTGTGCTGTTTTGCCCTGTTTGATTAGAATGCTTTTAGCCTTTGCAATGAGACACATTTTTTTTATGTTGTAGAAAATTCTTCATCACTTTTATTTAATTAACAGACTGCTTTTTTTCCCAATCTAGATGATTTTTCTCTTGTTTTCCCTTTTCGTTTCTGGGATCATTTTTTACTTTCACTTTTAACACAAAATAAATATCATGCCTTCTATATATGTATAAGCTACTTATGTCGCTTGTAGGTTCTGGAAAACAACACTCATAGTTTAATGCATTTTTGCTTCAGGATTTATTATGGGATGCTGATTATTTTCTTCTATACTTAAACAGATTATCCATTGAAATGTTTCAAGAAACATCTTTTTTTACCAAAAATATTTCTTTTTTAAAATTAAAAAGTTTAAAACCTTTTCAAAACGTATACTTTCTAGTCAAATTACTGTGCTTAATTTGATATTTGTTCACTTTAATGATTGTTATATAAGTAAGGTTCGAATAACAACTTGAGTATCTGTATGCAAGATTGTTTATCATGAAGCATTCAAAACTCTCGTAATTTACTAAATATGGTCTTACAATTGGCCAAATAAATCGGAATATAAGTAAATTTTTTGACTTTTGGCATTTAGTCTACTTTATTAGTTCTTATATTTTAATTAAACTTGAAGTTATCTACTACAAGAACAATAATACATTTATATATTTATCCAATGAGGATGCAGGTTATAAGAGCACTGTTCTACCGTGCTAAGCGCAAAAGTCGTGCAGAGTTAAAAACAAGAATTTGCTGTTTAAAGTTTGCCTCCATGTATTTGATTCAGATGCAACATTTTCAAAAAAAGTTTTTGAATATTTCTCATTGACCTCTGACCATGAAACATTGTATTAAGTGAAATTAGTGACAAAGAACTAACTGGTGACCGGGGGGGGGGGGGAGTGTAACTCAATTTTGACAAAAAGTGCAGTTACGATTTTTTTGCTTTGTACGTCAGTGTTCCTTTTATCTTGTATCATGTAAGAGAATGCTTACTACCAGTGGCGTGAAGAGCAGTATTTTACAGGGGACCAGTTGTTCGCATTAAGCAGTGCATATATTTTTTATGTTACTGTCAAATGCAGAAATCTGGTAAATGCTGACATTCGCCAATTTCAGTCTTTCACAGTTACATAAAAACAAATTAATATTTAAACCATTCAATTTGTATTTAATGCTTGGAAAACCTAATCACAAAAATAAATTCTTCAAAGAGTACAAAATAAAAATTTAAAATGTACAAATCATTTCTTATGGTGAGGCTGAATGAAAAATTTTGAATACCAAATAAATCAAGCTGCTAAAAAAATTCCATACGCATTATGTGTTTTAAAAATAAACTGAAATTTGACAGTAAAAGTCACTTAAGCTGGACCTTAAAAAATAATTATAAAATATCAAAAAAATATTTTCAACAAGGTGAAAATTCTGTTTCACTTACAAAAGTATATTTTGTTGCTTCATTTGCCTGCATAATAACAAAATTAGTAATTCCGAAGTCCTTTATTTAAGAGCAGTAAAAAACAATGACAATAACAGCAAGGGAAACAGTGGATGGGGGGAGCTTCCCCAACCCCCTTCAAAAAAGGAAGAAAGAAAAAAAGTTTTCATAGGTACCTTCTAACTAACCCCTAAAGCGATTTTCGCTGGAGCTCCTGACTAATCAGTTGAACTGTGCATGCTCGTCCATGACGTCCAGCAGAGGACTCGATTTCTACAACCGAGTCCCCTGCCATAAATTAAAATTAAGAGTAGAAAGAGAAAAATAATTTTTAGAAGTCAGTTTGCTTGTCCCGAAACTCACTTTGAAACCTGCACAAAAGGCCCTAAAACATGGATCTTCAGATTGTTCGGTAAAGATGTTAATTGATCAAATATAAGCTTATAAGCGAACGCCAAGGTTCGGGCAAGCAATAACTGACTTGAAGGGAACAGGCTTCTATCTACTAATCGCTCGCTCGAGCAAGTCAAGGCGAGCGACGCAAACGCGGGAGAAACAGAGAAATAGGAGGCTCTTTAAAGAATTAGCGCTTTAGGAGGGGATACATTCTCCTTCATTTTTGCTTGCGAACATTTCAAATATAAAATTGTTTTAGTATAAACAATTTTTTTAAGTTTTTTACTGGTCGATTATTCAAAGGACTAGCCTAGTCCCTCTGCCCATGGACAGCACTCCACTGCTTACTACTGCATTAATATCTTCTTTATTTAGACGTACATAAAAAAGCCTTGACCAACATCATCGGACTATTTTTTAGCTGATGCGTCTTTTGCACAGGTTTACCTTTTCTCTTTCTTTAATCTTGTAACAAGTGCTTTTGATTTCAGGTTAATTAGATTATAAAGAATGTTTGTAAAGGAGTGCACAACCTGTGACACACTGCATTGTAATGTGGGGCCCTCAAGTGCATTTGATTTTTTTTTTTTGTAAAATTTTGTTAGTATTTTCTAACACAGAAGCTTAAAAAAGAAGCTTTTTTAGACAAGATCATTAATTACAAGCATTAGATAAAAATGCTCCAAAATTCGTTTGAAAAAAGATTTCAAGACTTGAAAAGGAAAAAGAGTAGACCTGAAAACTTCAATTTTCAATTAATTAGTCAGTTGCCAGTCGACAATTTTAGTGTACTAGTCACTTTTTCTGCATGTGTAAATAATTCTTCTAATAAAAACCATGCTATACAAAAAAAGAAAAAAACAGTTACATTGAAAAAAATTATATATATTTTAGTATTTCAATGTTTGAGGCTATGTTTTCAACTTAAATGTTCGAGATCCTGCTCATTTAGCTTTTACATGAAGAGTACTTAACATAGTTGACACATTTCATGCGATTATTCAATGGCGCATGTCAAGCATAATGTTAGCGTTTATCTGTAATTTTTCAGCAATCTTTTAGCATTAACTTTGTTTCAATAGTTCTTATTTTCAAAATAGTCTGCAATACAAATCATATCGAGTAAGAATACAAACATACATTTTAGAATAAATGGGTTTTATTTAATTGCATGGATCGGCATGTTCATATAATTACATTTAAATGATTCAGAACATATTATTCATGGATTATAGGCTGAAAAACATTGTTTCGCATAACTTTTCCCTCTAATTTCGATATTGGAATTGCAAAAAAATATTATTCTGCTGTTAATTTCTTTTTTCTTTGAATCACAAAGTTTTTGATGCAATTTAGGATATTGTATTGTCTTTCATACATTTTGAATTGTAAATTGCGATGTCATAACCGCTTGTTTCCCACGCTGGTTTGAATTTTTTTAAACACAACTTGTATATAATATATATATATATATATATATGTTTCTTTCATTAGAAAAGAATGATGAACGATCAGTATCTCTTATCTTTACGAATGAAGTAAATTGCTCGATTCACATTGTCAAGTGTTTGTACTGACTCCCCAGCACCAGCAGGCCTGTTAATTAGAGGAGTTAATCCCCCCCCCCCTTCTTTGGAAAATTGATGTAGGTACTTTAATAGAATTAGACGTGGTTTTGAGGTTGTTTGGTAATTTACTTTGAATGTATGCCTTTTGCCCCTCCCCAATATTGAAATGACGAGCCTGCTCCCCAATCACTGTTTCAACCATCCCAGACCTGCCACTGGTTGAAAAGTTCGCTAATTGTTTTTAATTGCCTCGGGATATTTTTTAAGGCAGAGAATGTCTGTAAAAGCTCATCCATTAGAATTTAGATAACTGCAGTTCCTCTAATGTATGCTATCAAATATGTCTGTGTCAAAAACATGTTAGAAAGCAATTTTGTCTCATGTTTCAACCATCCACAGTCTCCCCAATGTGTAAGGCCGAATGCTTGGTTAAAAATTTGAATCAAGCTATCTCATTTCAATGCTGTAAGTTGAATTTTGAAAGTAGTTGTTTTCAGTGTTGTTTTGGTCTTTTTGCAAAACTAAATGAAGTTAGTTTTTTAGTATCATTTATGAAACAGCAATGCAAGTTTCGTTTTTTTTTTCTCTATATCTTTCCACGACTTATTATAGCAATAGTTTGTTTTAGGCAAAAGTAATTTTATTTTAATAATTTTCAGTCGATTAAACGGTAAAAATTTGCCAATTATAAATAATTATAAAAATGGTAGGTTACCGATAACTGTCCATTAATCAGTGCATATTAAGTTTTACCCTTTAAAAGCTAAAATAATGACCCCCTTTTCATTCTTTTTTGAATTTAGGTCTATTTTCTTCCTAGGGACAAACTGAAAATCTATTGGAAATCCTGCATACTAACTTAACAAGAATTATTTCTATGCATTAAAAACATGTCTTTTTAGCTATGAAGACGTTTATATCTGAATGAATATGCAATAAGGAATTTTATCCACCAACTTTCTGATAGGAAATTATTTTGGATATTTTTTGAAATTTCGAGGTTGATTATGTTCGGGTTATCCACCCGAAATCCGGTTATGTTTATTATAAGAATTAATTTTACCTTTGTGCAGGAAAAGTAAATTAAAGTTTTTCTGCGTTTTAAAGCACAAAAATTTCAGAATGCTGTAATTTTTGTGCGTTAAAACTTTAAATATTTATTATCCACTAATTGTTTGTTTTTTTGTTACTCCAGAATTTTTGCCTTTATGTTGGTAATTATTAATGATATTCATTGTTGGGACCTGTCAAAATGCTATTCCAAAATTATTTGACTTAGTTTTTTTTTACTGTTTTCTGTTTTTATACTTGAGGCCTAGTCTCTGCCCATACGTAAATTTACTTAAGTTAGTCATGACGTCAACGTACGGGCGCATCGTAACGAACGCTAGTAACGTATGCTGATAACCGTATGTGAGGTAACTGCGTAGTCTCTGCCCAAATATTCCGAACGTACGTTAACATTCGGTGTGTTTACGTACGTACTGTAAATATTAAGCCACGCCTTTATTCCGAACCATATCAGCCAATCGAAATTAGCGTTACAATCGGCACGTATCGTAATCATTGACTTGGCAACGCTCAGCAGACAACGCTTTTACTTTTGTTTTCCATTGTTTGCATACACACAGACATTATACTATTACTTTATGAGAAAACACAATGGGTGTCACTAAAAAAAATCATCGACAGATATTGGAACTTAGATAAATAACAGCGGGAGTATTTTTTGAATGGTCAAAACAATTGATTTCATGATTTATAAATCATTGTTGTTAACATATATAAAGCGTATTGACTTTATGACATATCATAGAATATTGCATCTATCACAATTTAAAGCATGATGGTCATTTGACAACAACCGAATTGATTTAATTAATCGGGTCTTCTTATTTTCAAAGGCAAATTTATGTAAAAACAGGAAAATATTGTAGCTACACAAAAGAAAAAAAAACAATACTGTTCCTGAATTTGCCAACTGGTGAGTTGAAGCTTGCCAAATGAAGAAAACTTTTGGGGGTCCTAGTGACCTCCCATGACCTCCCTTCGGGCGCTTCTAAATATGTATAACACTATAATATTTTTCAGAATCTAGTTTAAAATATTTTTATGATGGATATGGAATTAAAAACAAATACTACAGGCCCTAATTAACACAATTGATAAGACCTGATTACGGCATAGGCCCACTAGGCCTGGGACTGGGGCCTCATCTTCCTAAGGGGCCTATAATTTTCTAAAAACTGATGCACAGCATTAAAGAATTATGTATTTTTAAGAAAGGAATTATTCATAAATTGAAAAATAAAAACAATCTCTTTTGATACTTAATTAGAACTTCTCTTATTTAGTTTATTTTATGTAAGTAAAAAAGATTTCTTTCTTGAGAATTAGCTATAAAACTCTTGAGCAAAAATGGATATAAAAAAGCAGTATCAGGGCTAGACATAATGCGTACAGTGCAACTGCATAGGGCCTTGCAGACAGAGCCGCTGTTTGCGGGGGGGGGGGGGGGTACTGGACCTCTAGTACCGGAGCCTAGAGCTTTGGGGGGGGCCCGTAAGGTTATGAACATGTTTTCAGTTTTAGTGTCAATAATTTCATTAAAAAAAGCTGTTTTTCCAAAAAAAAAATCTCACTTTCCATTGCCGATTCGCAATATGAAACAATTGCTAGTACAAACACTAATGAATGAAACACGCTTGTGCAAAGGAAATTGCACTGCTTTTAAAAATTATCTGGCGATACAAATAACGTAAAAATAAAATCAGGTGCACACTTTCGTAACTAAAAAAAAAAAGATTTTCAGATTTTTTTTTTCTTTTTTTTTTTTACAATTGCAAATATGCTGAAGCAGGGTTCATACGCTCCTTACAAACTCCTTATAAACTCCTGCTTTTTAACAAGAGAAAATAAGGGCCCTTAAAACTCCTGAATTTTTCCATTATCTCCTTACAAACTCCTTATTTTTTATTCTGTTGATGCATGTTTTTTTTCTGTTAAGTATTTTCTTCTACTACTACTCCCTAAAGGTGAATTGTGTTCGGGTGTTATACCTGAATTCCGGTATTTTTTGTGTGTTAAAACAGGAAATCTAGTATTTTTCGCTATGTCTTTATCTCCCACATCCAAATTTTTTTTCCTTACTCCAAATTTTCCATGATTATATCGGTAATAATTAATAATATACATCATCTAGACCTGTTAAAATGACATTCTAAAATTGTTTTGCTTTAATACATTCTTTTATTTGCCTTTTTATACTTTTGATGCCTTCATTTTCAATGATGCAATCTCTTTGCATCTGGTTTGAGAAACAAAAATTCCTTATTTTTGATGTTTACTTTGCTTTGATAAGCTGCAAATAAGTAAAATGTCTTTTTATTTCCATTAAAATTGAAAATAAAACATTTTCAAGCGAAATTCTGTCTTCCCTATAAGAGTTAAAAAATTAAAATTGAAATCACTTTTAGTTTAAATTTGTCTTCAAATACGTTGATTGCTATTAATAATATGTTTATCATAGAGGTTTAAAATGTAAATTATGATAATTTTACTTGAATAAATCCTTAAATATGCCATTTTTTTCTTTTTTGTTTAACGTGTTCATTATGAAAATTGCGATCTCTTTGCATCCGCCATTGGAATAAGACTTTTTGCATTTATGATGTTTACTATTCTCTGTCAAGAAGTAAACAACTAAAACTTCTTTTTTTTTTTTTGTTTAAATCATTAAATTGAAAAGTTTTAAACGAAATTCTGTGCTCTTCAAGAGCGTCAAGCGTCAAAAAGTTTAAGAAATTTGAAAGTTATTTTGGCTTCTTCTTTTTATCAATAAATATTAAAATAAAAATAATATTAGCTCATTATTATTTTATTTTAATAATTATTTTATTTTTTATATGGATTTTAGTTATAAAATTTTTATAGGTGTCTTGTTTTTTAGAAAGTACTAATTTTTAATCAGTCTTTTTTTTTTAATTTATTTTCAAAATGAAATATTTTTCAATAGTTAACCCCCCCCCCCCTTCGGTATTTGCATTTTATTTTGAGTCTGCTAATATTCAAAAAGCAGTAAATGATTATTTTTGACTTTAAATTTAATGTGTTATGCAATGTCTTGTTGGAAAAAAATAAATGATACAAGACTTGTGAAGTTTTTAATAATTGTCTTGTTTTTGAGAAAGTACTAATTTTCAATAAGTCTTTTTTTTTTTTTTTTCATTTTTTAATTATTTTTTTTGTAATTCATTCTCAAAATACAATATTTTTCTGTGGTTATCCCCCCCCTTCTCTATTTGAATTTTATTTAGAGTCAACTAATACTTAAGAAGCAGTAAATTCATATTTGACTTTCAATTTAGTGTGTTATTCATTATATTGTTGGAAAAAATAAATAATACAAGACTTGTGAATTTTATTTTTTCTAAATATGATGAAAAACGTGTCTTTCAACTAGAAAACACTCCTTAAAAATTAAAATTAGCTCCTGTAAAACTCCTTAAAAACTCCTTACTTTTAATTTTCAAAGTTGAGTATGAACTTTGTGAAGCGACGGCATAAAAATATGCAATTTGGGAGGAGGGTGCATGGGGGACCCGGCATTAAAATTGGTACCGGGTCCCATCAGTGGCAGCAGCGACCCTGCTTGCAGAGCTACATCTGATCCCCAAAAAAGCTTGTATCGCCACTATGAAAATGAATTTTTTTGGTGACTTGAAAAGGCAGAGCATAGAAGGATGCCTCTAAAGTATTGTTGGCCTTGAGCCTCACTTTTAGTTAGTCGGGCCCTGACAATTGTTGATTGAGCCCACAGGTCCATGGGTCTCCATGGGTTTCAACCCCATTTCTCTGTTCAGTATATTTATTCCAATAAAATGAAAAAAAAAATCTCTAAATATACTTCAGTTATAACATTTTAAAGCAAATATTTTGCAAAAATTATCCTACAATATATGCTATCACTTTTAATTTCTTTGTGGGTCACTCAGAACATTTTAAAAGTCTATTGACACATTAAAAGTTTTCTTTTTTTTTTTTTTCAGAATTTTTAATCGACACTGGGTCATTTTTTTTTTTTTTTGTGAGAAAATCTATTTCCTCGAAAGATTCTTATTATATCAAATTAAAGCGCACATAATTGTTATTTAAATGAGCTATTATGTAACTCGGTACCTCTCATAGAACTTGAGTTATAATATTTTAGAACACTGCCAGCAAGAAAAAAAAAAGTTTTTAACGAATGTCAGAAATTAATTACTGATTTATTATGAATAATAGATATTTTAATATATATACATTTAATACGTTCAAGAATAGGATTCCCGAAAGTTACATGAAAATCCGAAACGGCCAGGTCGAGATTTCATTCACTTTTTGGTTGATTTAATATGGTTGAATAAAAGGGATCTGTGCAAAAAAAATAAACAGCAATTTTCGTAAGGCGCGAACAAGATTTTCGACTACTCTATAAAGGGACGCAAAGCATTAAAAATGATGTTTTGTTTGCAAAATAATGAAGAAAGTATTTACCCGCAAGTGAGCTGGTAGTCCTCCAGTGGGAAAACTATCTTTAATATCTTCCATGAGGTCAATCACAAAATTTTTTGTTAACCTGAAAAGTTTAACAAATCTGTGATCTGAAAGCTCGAAAGCATTGAATTGGTCTTTAAACACATTTCTTTCTATCGTTTCCTATCTTTCAACGTCTTCCAGTTGCTAATCCGACGCAGCAAACGCGGCATCCATCTTGGTTTTTAAGTACACAAAAGGATTTTCCGCCAGAAAAAAGTCAGCGTAAATTTTCCATATGTTTACATTTTAGAGTACGTATTTTGCGTGTGGGAAAAAAGGCAGAGACTAGCGGGTCTGGTTACATACGTTAAAATGACGTCACAGGTTGGTTTTGAATATGGAGAACTTTTACGTATTGGGCAGAGACTAGACCTCCTTTTGATATCCTCATTTTGAAAATCACTTTCTTTTACATCCATTATGGGAATCGGATTTCTCTCGTTTCTGATGCGTATTGGGATTTTTAAGAGGCAAATAAATTAAATATATTTTCATTTTGATTAAAATCATGAACTGAAATTCTTCAAGTGATATTTTGTGTTCTTTATGAATGTAACACGTTAATCCGTTGAATGCTGAATCGTTGGTTTTATTTTACTTTGTTCAATTATATCGGTAATTCTTGATATTTTATCATAGACTTTTAAAATGCAAGTCTGAAAGAATTCACTTATATTAGTTCTTTTTGTCTTTTTTATACTTTTGAACCTTCGTTATAGAAAATTGCAATCATTTTGCATCCGCTATGGAAATAGGATTTTTCTCATTTTGATGCATACTATGCCTTCTCATTTTTGATGCTTTCTACACCTTCTCATTTTTGTTACTTAAAACACCTTGTTAAGAGGCAAACAAGCAAAAAAATTTCTCTTTATTAAAACCATGAAATTCAAATGCTTTAAGCGAAACTGATTTTTAAGCATGTCAATGTGAGAAAGTTAAATGCTGAACAAGGGCTTAGTTTTGTTTTATTTATTTTAAGGTTTTTTTTTTACGTACATTAAACATCTCTAGTTGAGAGTTTGCTTCTGCGTTAGTAAATCTGAAATCTTAGAATCAGTTCATTTTGAATTAATCAGAAGATTTGATACAGTAAGAAGCAAAGGTATGTAAGTGCGAGATTCAAAAATTTGGAGATAACCAGTACAAATAGTAGGAGAGTTTTGGGACTAAGAGCTAGTTTTAGCCTTGATAGATGCTGCTTTACAGCATGATTTATTAAATACTTTCGATAAAAGTCTACCTAGGATCTGAACTTTAAACCTTTTTAAGGCGTTGATTAATATCTTACTACCACGCTAAAACTTAAAATGCACAAAAGTTTTATGTACAACATGTAATGTTCCATTGTGCACTGCTCCATATTTCTTGTTGTTCTATCAGGAAAACTAAAAATATGTTTGGCCAGGTACATTGCTTTTAGTTTTTCTATCACTTATATTTCATGTGTAATTAATATTTTATTAAAAAAAACTGATAACAAAAAATTTTACAAAAATGCGCATTTACTTGTAAAATTATTTGTATTTTACATTTTTTCAATTGAATAGTCAGTAAAATGCCATTACTTATTTTGGGTGGAGATTAATATATTCATATCCCTTTTAAAAACAATAGCCTCAACCACAAAATTGAAGGAATACTTTTTTAACTCATGAATGAGCTTCATTTATCTAATTAGAGTGTAAAATGTAAGCTTTGGTAAAAAAAACGGCTTGTGCCCGTTAAAGGGTTTAACACGTTTTACTCAAAATTTGAGCACATGCACTTACATTCCTTTGCTTCTTCATTTCTACATTGCAGCTAGTTATTTTCATGTAGTTTTCGTTAATTTCAAAGTATTTCTGAGGGACACACCAAAAGCAGTTATGTTCCTTTTTTTACCTTTAAAAAAACATTATTGTTATAACCTTAACTAACTATTTTGAGATTATTAGCATAATACCAGCTTATAGGTAACTTTGTAATGTATTAACAATTTAATTAAAATAACAATAACAGATTCCAAGGTGGTGTAGTGTGGTCTGAGTGTAACAACTCCAAACATTTCGACAGCATCTACAGCTGTTGAAATGTTTAGAGTTTAAGCTCAAACCATGGCACAACAGCCTGGAATCTTCAAATAGTATTGACACTGGCTGTGAAAGCCTTCACTGTTAGGAAATTATTTAAACATGTACACACTCCTGTCTAAAATAATAATAAAACATAAAACATCAGAAAATTTTCACTTATTCAAAATATAATGATTTATTGCACAAGCTACTTAGATAAAAAATAGGTACAAAAATTTATTGAATATGCAATTATTCCTTGAATATAATAATATAATAACTATAATAGAATGCAACTCATTCATTCACTTGTGATGTTTATGCCAACTTCTTTGAAGCAATTCTAAGGGCAAAGTGTGAGAGTGAGTAAGCATCACAAGTTTTTGGAGCAATTTGGGGGGAGGGGGGAGGCTTTTTGGACAAAAGACAGTTTCTTAAAATGTTTTTTTTTTTTTTGGTACTTTCAGGATTTTTCAACTGTTTTTTCCTTTCGTATAAAATTCGCCTATTCAAATTACCATTGAAAAATATTTGATTTGTACAACATTTGTTCACCTTAAAAGCTGAGATAGAACCCTTTTAAGACCAGCGGAATAAGAAAGAAGTGCTCTCCTAAGCTCACATGCTTCACATATAGACGTGTGCACAGGCCAGAGTGATTTTTGATGTTAAGCCTAATTTTATTCAAAAATTTAAAAAAAAAAATGCATCAATTAAACGAGCTGATATTTACAGTTTGCAATCATTGATATTCTGGGAATGTATTACAATAAAGACTTTCAGAATATTATTTTGGAAAATTGCTACTTTTGAAGAAAATGTGTTAATTTCAATAAAACGGTCGGTTATTTCAATAAAACAGTCTGTTATGTGTGTATTTAAATTTTAAAAAGATATGAATTTACAAGAAAATATTCAGAATATAAGTGAAGCATTAAATATAAAAAGGAAGTATGTACGTCACCAAGTGTTCAATACATAATACCAATTACTGCTTTAAATTTTTGAAGCTCAGATGTCTGCTTACCATTATCTTGCGTCTTATTCACTCTTCCCCTCACCCATTTGCCCTAGCTTCAGATTCATTGATTCTTTAATATTGGAAAATAACTCCTTCATTTCCATATTTGACTCGTCAATTTAAATATCTTACCCTGCAGTAAAAAATTTAGTCTTTTATCTACGACAATTGAAATAGAGCATAACCTAGCCATATAAAAATGGTTTAGCAAATGTAGGACTGAAATTTTACTCACACCCTTAACCAATAAACATTCATTCTTTTCATTCCACCAAAACAGAAGGTTCCCAAAGTTCAGACCCCTACAGACCCCCTCCTAAAAAATACTAGCTTTGTGAGATCCCCCCCCCCTCCTCTTCCCCCGCACAAAAAAAAAAAAACTTTGTATGATACATCTTTTTTTGTGTTTTTTTTTCCTTCCTTCTTTAAATTTATTTTTTCATAGTTCTGCATATTTTTGGAGCTCTTGTCTAGTTTTCATTGCTTAACATTATTATTTTGAACTATAGAAGTAAAAACCTATTCGAGTTTTGTATTAAATCGAGCATTCAGAGGTTTACTGCGCCCTGCATGTAAGTGAACAAGAACTTTTTTTTGTTCCCTATGAAAGTGCTTTCATTTTGAATAAAAATATTGTTACATGTCCTCCAATTTCAACTATTTTTAACGTTTCAGCAAGTTAGTACCGCAGACCCTTTGACATGAGCTCGCGGACCCCGGGGGGTCCGCTGAATACACTTTGGGAAACTCTGCACTAAAATATAAACAAAAACACAAGAAGCAAAGACTATAAATCACAGCCCTCTAAATGACTAATCCACTTGAAACACGGCAACACTTGCACTTTTGTTTTTAGGCAAAAAAAAAAACACAGAATTGAATGCATATATTGAAGTTCAACATTCTGTAAAACCTCATTCGCAAATATAGCGGACTTTAACCGCTATCTAGTGTCATTAAAAAATTCAAATAAATTATTCCAAACTAAGATCACGACGTGTGCAGGCTGGCCTCATGGCAAGGAAATGCTTGTGTATCTGATTACACGGGCTGTGGCGGAAAGATGTTGCAGACGTGATCATGGTCTCGAATGGGTTAAACTTGTAAATAGATTTCAATTTTCATGATTGCAGTTATCATTTTTAAAAAAAATCTCTTTATTTCGTTATTTGCTGCCTTGTTCATTTTTTGTAATCGTCTTATACATAGTTTATCTCATTTGTATGCGCAATTTGAATCTTTGTATGAGAAAAAAAAAGCATGCTTTTCTATTTTGATGATTTTATGCATATTTTCAAGTAGTTCACGAATCAATCTTGTAGCTTCTAATAAAATTCATAATTTCATTCTGAGATGTGATTTTAGTTTCTGCTAAAACACATTTCAAATTTCTTCATCCTATATTTCTACTGCTGTTGCACGTATAGGAATTGTACATTTATAAAGTGTTCTTGAAATTGTTTCAATTCATGTCAGCAAACAAGTACAGTAGACCCTTGTTATACCCTGCTTTTTAAAGAGATGGTAGAAAAGTTATTATAACAAAGTTCAAAAGTTTTTATAACAATATAGGAAAGTACGGTAAAAATAGGGACTGAACTAACATGCTAGTAATTTATACAGCATGTCCTTGTCTAGCCTGAAAGACCTCTTTTTCACATCCCTTAGCCCTATACATAGTTCCAATTGCAAAAATGATCTGCAGAGTTGAGATTTTAAGAGTTTGAAGTGAAAAAAATATTTAGTGAAAAAATATGAAATCTAACTTTTTATATTTTCTCTGTTTCCTCCCAATTGTGGTTAAGGAAAATCAGAAGCATAAAAAAATCAAACTTGAAAAATTTCAAGTATTTATGACCAAAATTCAAGGAACTATTGAAGCTCACGATTCTAAGAGATTGTACTAAAAATGAAAATGGAACATATCGCCCTACTAGCAGAGCTTCAATTCTTATCACCACTGAAACAAAATCTAGTATATATTTGTACTTTTCATTTCTATTAAAAAATAAAAGGAAATGTTATAATTCGTAAAAAAAATGCTGCAAAATATTCTACTGTTTGTAAAAATGCATTCAATGGATAAGTATAATTTTAATCCTGTGTCTGCTGTATTTCCCCCCAAAAAGGTGCAATTGACTGCAAGTGTAAAGTGATACGCGAGGTCACTAAACACTGCAAAATTAGTTATGATTGTGATTTACGTAAGTGGGAGGACATAGGGACCACTTAAAAAGTTAGATTTCCTATTTTTTTACAGGTTTTTTTTTCCGCTTCAAACATTAATTATCTAAACTTTGCATGTTAGTTTCATCAATTTTGCTGATTGAAATATTTATCCAGGATTTTAAAAATAGGTGTCATGCAAATAGGTCAACATTGCCACTCTGTATATGCCTCTACAATAAATACACAGTTCATTCTTACATTAGGACAATTTTTTCATTGAAAGCATCAAAAAAAATTATTTTATCAAATGCTTTTTTACTAGTATAAAAAATATTTGCAATGTTTCAATGGTTTTTAAGCGAAATAAAAATTCTAACAATTACAACAAATATCTGGAACTAAGCCTTGATAGTAGCGCTTTCATGCCACAGACCCGAGTTCGATTCAATGGTTGGGCACAGTCATGTCAGCCTTTCGTCCTTTCGGTGGGTCGATAAAATGAGTACCAAGTGTGCTCGGGAACTAAACTTGGGGGTGGGGGGGGGGGGGAGATTCTGTGTTCAACTGACCACTTAATCGGAACATCTGCCTTACACCCTAGGGCACTTTGTTAAGAAAACAGAGTTGGACACAGTAGGCCTTGGCTCCCATGAGCTGTTAAGCTACAGAGTTAAGTTAATAGCTGAAAATACAGCAAATTGAGAGGAATTAAGTACAACTCTGTTTTATTTATTGGCTAAAAAGAGAAGGTGAATAATTTTCCTGATAAATACAAGGCTTTCACTACTTCAGTGATCTTAAATTTAGAAGGAGGTTTTGTTCCCTTTGATTTTTCTGAAAACTGAAGAAAATCACTAAGATCCGAATGAGCACTATGATGAGCCGCAATATAAGGAGGGGTTACTGTACTTGCTGTGGCTCAATTCTTTGTAAATGCACTTAGCAAACTGTAAGATTTTATTTCTTCCCCGCGTCCCATTAGTATTCTTAGAAGGTTTTTTTTTTCATACCGAATTATTAACTTTCATTTTGAATTCTCTGCTTAATTCTTAATGTATCATATTTTCCTAATGAACTTGGAGTTTTATTATTTTCTTATTTCTTATCAACATTAAGTCTCGACCAATGGCATTTTTTGACCGATGCTGATTGTCGGCCGCTTGTTCAAAGTCGGCCGATGGCCGATTTTTTTCCTCTTCCATCGGCCGATGGCAGATGCCAATGGCAAAAAAAAAGAGAAAAATCAAACGGCTGGAAAAATAAATGTTTTATAGGAGATTTGATGGGTCATATATTCATTTCATTCTACTTCTTCAGCGTTCAGATTTGGTCTAAATTTCTATTTTACTACCACTCGACAAATGCTGTATGAGAGAGAGAGAGAGAGAGACGTAGTAAGTTGAAAACTCATTCGTACCATTTGTACTGGGTGTAGTTATACAGATACTTTCTTAGCTGCAATCCGATGTTTCAAATGTGCTTTTTACTTTTTCTTTTTTTGACTAATCAATTTTAAGTTCAATGCAGACTAATATCATAAATTGGCGACAACTGAGTGGTATAATTGCAAAGTGTTTTATAAATAACAAAAAAAAAAAAAGATGCAAGAAAGATAATAAAAAAAAATAAGAAACTGAATTCGGTATCGGCTGGGCGGTATTTGACAGAATTCCCATTAAAATTGTCGATATTTGTAACATGAATCTCTGTAAAGCAATTCCGCATTGGTTCGCAATATATTCTTTTATTCATAAATTAAGTTCCACGTACATGTACGAAAACGAAAATTATCGTTTTTTAAAACTTGATAATTTTTTTAAAAATTTAACAATTTCATTCACGTTCTGATTCCATTTCAAATAAACTGCATTTAGCTCTGCACATTTTGGTTTGTACTGTTTTTACCATTCTTACTGTTTCTGACCAATTTTTGCTACTGTGAAAGCAGAAATAACTTTTCCCTCCGTTCCCCCTTAAAAGGACCCAACGCTGTTTTAAATTCATTTCTCTCCACTCATAACCATTTAGCTACAACTTTTTTTTTTGCTACTTTGGCTCCTAATTTGGTTTTTTATTTTGCTGAATCTTGCACAGGCCCGTCATTTAGGGGGTCAGGGGGGGTCAATTGCCTCCCCCAACCTGACTTTGAGGAATCAATGTATTTGCATATGAGTGGGCGTGTTTTTTTATGTTTTCCGATGAAATTGCATTGTGTTTGGACCCTCCCCCCCCCCCCCTGGAAAAACCTGAAATGACGTCCCTGATCTTGCATCAAAATGACTTTTTTTTTGCTTCAGTCGCGCTAAAACTGTAATTTTCCTGCTTCAGCCTGCTCCAAGACGGTGTTTTTTTTTTCTCCAGTATGCTCCAAAATATTTTTTTTTTTTCGCTCCAAAACAGAGTTTTAGCTGCTCCGAAATTGTATCCATCGTATCCCACCCCTGCTATAGTTTAAATAAAATAGACTTGAGGAATGAGTATATAAATATGATAGTAAGATTGTGGCCATCAACATATTTACAATTGGTAATTTTTCAATGAAAATATCTCATAGAAAATTATAGAACAGTGGAGAAAAATGTGTAGGCAAGCGAACTGACCTTTTAATAGACAAATGCTATAAAAGAGATGAATGGGGGGGGGGGAGGATGGTTTAAAGGATTGCAATGAAAAGGCACGCTAGCATTTAAAAGTGCAAAGGTAAAATGATATGAGTTCAAGCCAAATATAGTACAAATTATAAGTATCGTAGTGCAAGATGGCAATGATACATATTTAATATTATAATTATGCATTAAATTAATAGGTAAAATCTGAAATACCATCCTCCCTAGAGATGAGCCGGGCTCGGCCCGAACCCGAGCCCGAGACGGACTCTGGCCCTTTAACTTCAAGCAGTTTTCGGGCTCGGGCTCGATCTCATATTAAGGTAGTCAGTTTTTATACAAATACAACGTTCACGGAATAAAATATTGGGTACTTAAAGAGCGTGAGAACAGTTTTGTTCAGGAAGAGTTTCAGAGAAATGACATCTATCACCTTATCTCTCACTCCCATACATCGTTTCTCAGCTTCCGCACATCGGAAAAAAATTAAAATAATAATAATAATTCAAAAAGATAGCACCCACTTATAATATATTTGCAATTGCTATTGCGATAAACCATATGGCAGTGCATCCCAAGTGGAAATTAAAAATATATATATTGATGTTTGATACACTCGGGCTCGGGCCGGGTCGGGCTCAAAACAAGACAATATCACTCGGGCTCGGGCGGGCTCGGATTAAAAATTCTCGGGCTCGGGCGGGCTCGAGATTTCAAAAGTGAGCCCGAACTCGTCTCTAATCCTCCCTAATAGCGAACTCCTCCCAATAACGGACAAAAATTAAGGTTTCGTGGCTGTCTGTTATTCGGAAGTTATACTGTAATTCTTAAAATTCGTATCAAAGCGATCACTCGGAAAGTGTCTGCTGTGTTGTGAAAATTTCGGTATCTGCCAGATTCGGAAAATTCCAAAACTCAGAATTGTGTTAGTCCTGTTTGCTGCCCGATTTCAAGCCACATGCTGAAGGTACTTTTAATTGTGAAGTAAAAAATGGAGAAAATAGAATTTCCTCTTAAGAAAAGAAAAAAAAAATCTGCCATGCATCGCTATTTAGATATTTTTGAGGCCGATGGTTAGATGTTTTTTCAAGGTTAGCATCGGCGGCCGATGCCTTCGAGCCTTAATCAACCTTGTCAAATTTACACGTTTCCCATGTATTTTACATCATGCTATGTCCAAAGAAACGTGTCTCGGTAGCTGTGATTTATGTCATAATTCATTGTAACTATGATAAAAAGTTAATTTTTGTTACAAATGTAATAACAGGTGAATGGCTTAGTTTTATAAACTACAAATACTGTTGTCCCCGCTTAATCGGGTAACGGTTAACGAATACCCAACTTATTATAAAATATCTCAGAACGGATGCTATAGACGTAGTGTTAAAAATCCCTGCTTAATCAAACACCCTGTTTAATCGAATAATATTTCTTGGAACTAACAGTATTCATTTAAGCGGGGCCGACAGTATATTTATTTTAGAATGGTTTGAAACATCTATTTATAGATGTACTAATTATTTTCTTGATACAGATAAATGTTCAAATTTAAAAATAAGGTTGGTCTATCCATGTATATATTAATAACTGTTAAAATCTTTAATAAGATAATAGTAATATTCCATTTCATTTCAGAAATCTAATTTTCTGTCATATATTCCTTTTTATACTATAATTGGGTTTATTGATAAATTATAATTGTGCTGTCTTTCAAAATTGTTTAATTTTTAGTCTGTAGTTTAGAGTCACATAAAGGTTTTCAACTTGCTATTTAAACATTGCCTACTGCACCACGACTTTGCTACTTTTACTTTTCAAAGAGCTGTATAAAATTTTCAATCATGAATCTGTTTTTCTCAAATAAAACAAATGTCAACATTAAAGAAAAACTTTATGAATTTGATAATAGTTTTAATATTTAGATGAAATATTATCGAAAATGTTTTCTAAAACATGACTGTTTAAGAAACATATGTTTATGTTGAGAAGCACATTGTGTGAGTAGCATTTTAAAATGTTCCTTATCATCCCTAAGTGCATTATATAATAATGTATCTTTTGCAATTTGTTCTCACAACTTGTGACTAAGTATTAAGATAAAAGGTGTATCATAAACCATTAATGTGAATAATACGAAGTGTTGTCATATTCATTGACTTGAAAAGTTGGAAATAAAACTCTGAACAGTATTAAAATTAGCAATTATTAACTCATATAATAAATCTTGCATTAACGATACAAGAGAACGATATAATAATAAAAGGAATGGAATAACTATTCAATTATTGTTACAGTTTAAAGAATATAGGGCAGATAACATACAGGTTGATCAATTTTAGCTAATTTCATGTGATTATTGTTATCACTTTTCATTGGGCCATCTTGCATTAAACTGCTGTTAAAAAGGAATTATTGTTACAGTTATCAAAGCATTTTTTCCAACAATTCAAAAGAAAAAATATTTTCTAAATGGATTAAATTATTGCTTATTTTGGTCTAATAACTATTTTTTTAGTTAATTGTATAATCCATATTTCTAAAAATTAATAAATTGTCCAGACAAGAAAATAAAAATTTCTGAACTTTGTATTGATCAATAGAGTTATAATGTGAAGTTGGTTTCTGAAGTAAATGTTTTCAATGTGCAGCAAATTCTGAATAAAAAAAAAAACACTTTATCAAAATAGTTTGTTTTTTCAAATGGCGCAATGGCGAGAGGCCCTCACAACATAAGGCCGAAACGGGATTTGAAAAGGCACATGAAAAATATTTTGCGCAGCTCTGTTCCTCTCTGAGGGACTCGCAAAAGTACTGGAATGGAATCCCAAATCTGTGAATCTGCCACTGAATAGATAGTTTATGAAGTCTCAGAATAAGTAATTTTGTTTAATAGAACTTTACCATTTTTCCAAAAGCTGTTAAGCGCAATTTTTATAAATTCTCTGAAAACCAAATGTGCTTTTGTGATCTTAATACCATTTTCATGGTATTAAAACAGTGAAAAATATTATTTCATGTATCTCTGATATGAATTACCCAAATTCTATCCTAAAATTTTCTAACCATTGCTTAGTTACTGTCAATCGGCTCGGCACAACTTAGTCAAGTGAGACATCTTTGCCCATTTTTTTAAAATAACGATATTTAGCGCTATGCTGAATTCTAAAACTAGCTAATAGATTCAGTGGTGTGTTTCTGCTGTGAGAACGCGTCTGAATCTGTTAACTAGTTTTGAAACTTAGTAGACCACCAAAAGTCTTTGTTTTCAAAAATCGGTAAAGTGTCTTCACCAGCCAAGTCACCCTGTTAATGGTATGCTAGATTGTGAGATAATAAACATAGATTTGGAAATGGTATTAGTACTATTTTCAGCTTATCTATAGTGTGTGCTTTTTTACCACTAAGTAAATCTAATACTACAGTCAAACCTACCATGGTGAACCTTTTGAATTTTCCGAACTAAAGTCGTATGTAATTAATGCGATTTCAGATGCTTATAATGATCCCTAAAAGCTAGAATATCGGCTATAGCGATCTGAAAATTTCAAAAATGCCACTTCATACAAATTTTATTGGAAATAATTTTTTACTTAGAACATGTACAAAGAAGCTTTTTTAGTTTTATGAGTGAGTATTTTCTGAATTACTCAAAAACCGTTAACAAGAATAATTTGATTAGGAACTGATCCTCTGATATTGATAAAAATGAAAGACATGAGTTCAGGACCTTCGATTTTTCTTCACTGGTAGTAAGTAGTCAATGCTTTGAGCAATTTTTTTTTTTTTTTTTGCGACTGAAACTATAGATCAACATGCTGTGGATTTGTTTTCGTATCTAAATTCAAAAGCTTGCAACCGAAACTAACATCTTTCTTCTATGCTATGGATACATAGCAAAAAAGAGGGTAAATTTTTGTAGTGGACTTATTGAGTGCAATAAAGTTAAATATTTCAATTAGTTGTTCTAATTTGATATGGAAACATTGTTTAACTAAGAAGTTCATTATAGGAGTATTTAGCGAAACAGAGGGTTTTTTTTTTTTTTTTTTGAAAATCGGATGTAGCGAACCTCGGCTATAGCGATCTCTTAAGCCTGTTCATTGAGGGTTCGTTATAACAGGGTTTTACTGTATTGACATTGACATTCAAAACATTTTAAAGAGCAATAAAGATGTTCTTTGCTGCAAGTCATAAAACAGATTACTAAAAAATCTAAAACATGAGTTCTGGGTAAAATTGCTCAACATTTTTTAATCAAGAATAATAATATTTATTGTGCTTTTGTATTTAGATTCATTGTGAATTGTTGAAGTGAAGCGTGTATTGTATTTTTCACAAGATTTTTAGAAGTAAAAATGAGGTTAAAAATTAACTGCAAATAGTTCTTAGTATGGATTACTTTTTGTATTAATGTGGATTTTACATGAAATATCAAAAATCCGCCCAATGTAAACAAATGCAGTGAAAATATATTATTTCATGAAATTCTTGTTAGGTATGTATTACCAAAGGTTTTCTTTTATCTAAACACTTGGTTTTTCTATAGTGCTGAAAGAGTTAATATGTAAACTTGTAACTGCATGTGTGCACATTTTACTGTTAATAAATTAGATAAAACAGGATGAGATGTCATACTGGCTAGTGTCATGACACTTGATTAGGACGTGAAATATTTTAATGCATTTAGAGAACATTTTAAATGTTTTAAACGCATTATTTCTATATTGATTTCAATTGATTATTGTGTATATTGTCCAATGTTCTTGGTTTGTTTGTTTTTTTTTTTCTTTTTTCAATTACCTTTCCAATTTTGTTCATTACTGCACACAGGTTGTTAAAACTTTCTCTAATTATAAGTGTTCAGTTGTACTGATGTGTCCCAATATAAATCCACATTGACTTTTATTGATTTGTTGCTATAACTTGACATATCCCAAACCAATTAGAATAAAACAAATATGTTTTGAAAACCTATAACAAATGCATATTTACAGAGATTAATTTACCTAGGCTGGAAAAAAGGCCATATGAAGTAAATCACTGTTGTTAATCGTGAATAAATCCAATATGCCTATTTATAGTTTGGAATGCATAGTGGCATACCATTTACAGTCGTGGAGGGCAGTAGCATCAATATAATGCTGATTATTTTCCCTGCCCTATTGGGGCAAGGGGAAAGTTATTCCTTGTTGTGGTATTTTTATATACAGGCCTTCATTGCATTATTGTTTGATTCCTATTGATTTGCTTTATGTCCAAATACAGTCTGCATTCATAGTGCTTTAATCATGGCTGGGCTCATCTTCAGAACCTCTGC
Organism: Uloborus plumipes; assembly: GCA_038373865.1. NCBI lineage: Eukaryota > Metazoa > Arthropoda > Arachnida > Araneae > Uloboridae > Uloborus > Uloborus plumipes. Next base: position 321,712 of record JAXGGA010000064.1, on the reverse strand, counting down.
AACTAAGAAAAGATCTTTTTGATATTCAGTAGAGATGTCAGCTGAAACTACTTTTACGCAACAGAACTCCTATGTTTTAAAGCTGAGAAATTTGTTTTTGCAACTAAGTTCTATGCTTTCTTCCCCAAGAAAGCATAGAGCTCTATGAGAGAAGTCCTATCTAAGAGTTAGATAGAGCTTTTGAATCAAGCTGTTCTTGATTCAAAAAAAAAAAATCCTGAGGTAGAATCAATTATTATTCCTGATTAAACAATATTGTTCGTTGCAAATGAAAACTCCAAAAAATATCATTTGGATTATAAGACGTAAAGTTACACCAACTATTTTTTATCCCAAACCTTAACAAATGACATTAACAGAAAAATACTGAACCTTACTTATTAAGCAACCTCTGCTGTGGCAATTTATACTTGTATGCTAAAGCTATGATCTGAAAGCAAAAAATGTCAAAGAGCAGGAGAGAATTCGTTATGTGTTCTGTGGAACTCTGTTTTAGGCTAACAATATGCAAAATGGAAAGTTTCAAAGCAGCGTAATAGTTTGAACAAGACATAGCTCCATAGTTCAACTCTTATAGTATCACCAGCATCTGTTGTATGACTTAAATAGATGTGTCTTACCCCAACCATCTTGTCTGTTGACCATTCATTGATGACTGTTTCACTATTAGTTTTTTAATTCAAGTAATTGGTTGGCTACTTGGCAGTAGATTTTGATGGTTTGTTAAGTGGCTGTATTTTCACTGAATGCTTGACTTATATTTTAACCAGAAACTGCAGTGGAATGCCACATATAAATTCACAAAGAAAAATGACTCTCAGCCATTTCCTTGGTGAATTAAATATGCCTTATGAATAAATAACATCTCATATTTTTATGTCATTCTGGATAGCTATTTGAAATCACTGGCATAAGGTGCCAGAAGGTAGTGACAATTGATTGAGGCTGTAGTGGCCACCAATGCTATATGTAGGATATTTTATTTGAACTTAACCCAATACCTTAGATTAAAGGTCTTCAACCTGAGCTCTTTTAATTCCCTAAACGTTGATGGTTGTTCCACAAGTGATCAATATTTATTTAATCAAGGTGGCAATATTTTTGGAGAACTTACTATTTTTTTTTTTTTTTTAATCCAGTTTAAGGGCTTTTGATTGTCAAAAACAAGTATAAATAAATATTTTATAGACAAAATAAAATCTTAAATTTTATACTAGAACTCTGAACATATAGATGCCATTTGTTTCAACCCATGCATGCTAACAATCTTTTATAAACTGCAACAAAAACAAAGTACAGAAAACGATTTGACTTTTGGTTAGTAAGATTTTAACAATTATTTTAGACATTGGAATATATTATAATAAGAAAACAATAATAGTTATGTCATTAAAATATATTTTTATTAATATGTTATAAATTTAACTATTGTTTCTTTTGTTAATTATTCAAAGAATACATTGTAGACAACCTCGGCAAGAAAAAGAACCTACCTTACCATTCATTTCCTTATAAAAATGTTTGTTGTGATCAAGTAAAAATAAATATTAGTTTTGTAAGTTTGAGTGGGATAAAGCTTTGATATTTTATTTTTTTCTGCTCTTTAATCAAGAGGATCCTTCAAGAAAAGGGTAAGCTCTAAGGCTTCCTCAAAGTGTAAAAAGTTGAATACTGATGTTTTGCACAAAGTTTTGGGTTATGTAAGTGTCCATAAAGATTCATAGAAAGAAAATAAAATATATATTATCTTTTTAAATCACTTGCTTGTATCTTGTTTTTCAAAACTTGTTTGTTTTAAATTTTTATGCCTTAACTGTTTTGAATATCATTTGTATCTTTAGTTCTTCATCTTCGATTTTTGCTCATGACAAAATTTTTGTCATTATTTCTTTATAGTAAAAATATTTCTTGAAGAAGCAAGGAAAGATTTTGAAGAAAAATGGAACAATCCAAGTAAGGTAAGAATTTTTTATTTTGTTTTTGAATTAAATTGAAAATGAACATAACCTTCCAAAAATCACAGCATCTGATATCAATTCTCACAAGGATGTTATTGAACTGTACTCAAAGGGTAAGGGGAAATTTTAAGACTATTTATTTTAAAGTGAAGAACCTTGGAGATACAGGCTTTATGTATATAAGTTGGCCACTAAGCATGAAGATTCTATAGCTGAAATTTGAATGTTTGAAATTTCAAAAAATCTACTTCCCATTTTCATTTTATATTAAAATTATTTCTGTAATGTTCTGCATTTGAAACAAGCATTGAGGATTTTTTTATCCCTATATTTTAAACAGTAATTCTCAACCTGTGGTCTGTGGACCACTGTGAGCAATTTTCATCTGCTCTGCAAACAACTGATGAAAATTAATCTACATTATTTTTGTAGTTGTAATTAAATTTATAAAAAGAAACTTTTGGATTCATCCTATTTCATTAGTTTAATTGTGGTGAAAATATAACTTCTATCCTATGTTGTCTGTGTAGGATTCGAAAGGGTACAAAGTGGTTCTTGGTAATGAAAAGGTTGCAAACCACTGTTAGAAATATGAGGCTTTTCTGAAGTCAGGATTTTAAAAATATTGCATTCAATAATTATAAAAAAGTTCTCAGTTTTTCATTTAAAACTATATTTTATAAAATACGAAAAAAACTGTGTTGGAGATTATTTGATTCTGAACTGTATGTAGTGAGCCTTCACTAAAACTCTCACAAAATTTACAGAAGAGCTGAAGTAAGTATTGCTTAGGAGAACAGTAATTAATCTTGTTAGATTCATATAGCTATATTTTATGAAGTACAGTGACAGTATATATAGATTTGTATCTAAATACTTTTGTCTTATGTATTTTGTGTACATTTTTAAAGGTATCTTAATAGCGTTGATTCTAGAATGAAGGTGACACAAGGTAAGGAATATTTTCGAAGCACACTGGTAGCCAACTGAAGTGGTGAAAGGGCACTTTCTGGATTCCTCCCTTTACCTGTACCTTAGTTCTGTATTTTGATAATACTAATGAATTATGTTTCTAAACGCTGAATAGTTGCTGCCAACTACAAACTTTTTAACTTGTATGTGAAGGTGGTCTTCACTTATTTCTTGTTCTGAATTGTTCTGACATTTGTCATTTGTTGTAAAAGTGGTGTAGCTCCTTGTAAATGATTTTACTATGCTTTATTATATACAGTACTTTGCATTTGTTTTCTTAGGGGGAAAATAGTTATTCATCAGCTATTAGATATTGTCTTTGCAAAAGTGCTTTGTTCTGCTTTTATGCTAAAAGATATAACTAGATGTGATACTGTTTAGCAAACAAATAGGTACACATTTTAAAAATATGGAGATACACCAGTTTTTCAATAAACAACACATCTATCATGGCTGAACTCAAGAATATTAATTAGTATAGACTAAAAATGAATACAGTGCAAAAGGTAAATCCATTATGAATTATGTGAGTAATTTTAGTCAAAATATTAGTGAGTGCAGTGGTAGTATAGAGTGAAGAAAATTGAGTGGAAAGTTATAGCCCTCTTCACTGTGAATATTGACAGAATTTTGTTGATCAGATTTTAGATTAACTGATAAACAGGTCAAAAGTATGAATTGAAGATATAAGTTTGAACACAGGCAGAGATGGAAAATTCAAGGAGACTAAGCATTTGTTTGAATTCATCTATAATTCAAATTAAGAATAGCGTGCTGTATCATATATAATTTTTAAATTGTATATTTTTTTTTTGGTTTATTCTAGGACATTAATATAATCCTAGATGTTAATAAAATTGTCCCTAACCTTATTTATGGGAATATGCTTTTTAAAACCAACTCTTAATTTTCATTTGTATTGTTAATAGTAAAATAGATATCCCTCCCCCTCTACTCTTTAGATATTTTATTAAAGATAAAATTAAAATGCACGGATGAGATTTATGAAACAATACTATTTTGAATGCAGTCATAGTGTTATTAGTTTCCAATTCTTAAGCAGTAAATATTAACATATTTTATTTATTTAGGAAGCTCTAAATTTATTTATTTATTTATATTTTTTTTAAGTTTCATTCATGGCCGAAAAAATGTTTTTACTTTTGTAATTTATTAGTCAGTATTATTATTTTTTGCTAATTTATCATTTGATTATTATATAAATTAAATGATTAAAATCTGTATTATTAGCTAGGGGCACTTTTTTTTTTTTTTTTTTCTTGTCGAAATATAATTTTAAGAAATGTTAAGTTTTGATAAATAGGGCAAATATTTAAATTTATAATTTGTTGTAGCTACATGTTTTGAAATTAAATTTCCATATTTAAAGAAAGTAATTTTGTTGCTTAATGTGTTGTGTAATTTATAAAAATATACATTTATTTTTTCAAACCCCTGACAATTTCCACGGGCGTTACTGAAACCTATGAGAAAGCAGACTCTGGTTCTACCCTTTTCTACTCAAAATAACTTTAAAAAACTATCAAAGATTTTTACTATCCAAATACTTGCTCTATCTCATCTACTGACTTTTTCTTGCATTGTCAAACTGCCTGATTTAACTTATAAGCTATTCTTTTCCTTTTTGCATTTAGTATTTATTTTATTAATAAATGTCATGTACACTGGGTGATACAGCATATGAGGCACTGAGAAGCAGAGATGTGACTTATTCCATGTTTTAAGTAAGACACTTGCAAAGTTTAAACCATAAATAGGTTTTGATGGAAAGTTTCTAAATTATGCTCTATAGCTGCACCTGCCTGACCTACTATACCCATTTCTTGACACGAAACAAATGAGAGTTTCTCCTACCATAGTACTAGTTATCTCGTAATTTAAATTTTTGACATTTAACACCCACTTTGCTTCTAGGTGTTTCATATCTATTATTCTCTCTATTGCTGTTTTTTATTAAGTTTGTCATCTTTAATCTCAAGTTATATTTTTAATTCTTTCTCATATTCAAATTATATCCACTGTTGTTGTTTTTCAGAATACTGCCTCTTTAGAAGATTTTGATCGAATTAAAACATTAGGAACGGGATCATTTGGTCGTGTAATGTTGGTAATGCACAAATCATCTAAAGATTATTTTGCAATGAAAATTCTTGACAAGCAAAAAGTTAGTACTTATCTTACATTATAATTAAAAATTGTTATAGTAATAAATGTATATATTAATAGTAATGGGAAAACTTAACTCCCACACTTGCATTTTAATTAGAGTTTCAGAGAGGGGATATATCCACCTTAAATTATCTTTTATTGACTATTGAAACAAACTAAAACCAACTATATTTTCCTATGAAATTTAACTGTGTCTCCCTTCAACAGCATCTCTGGATACACTGAAATAAAGTATTCAGAAAGATGTTAGAAAAGCGAATATTTATATTGGGTGGAAAACTAAAAGCCAAGCTCTGTTTCTTAACATTACAATCTCCCTCCTCCCACTTGACTTGCAAAATAAATTAATAAGAATCTCTTCTGCATCACCCTCTGGTTTGAAATCAGCTGTGAAACGGTTAATGTGATTCACTAACAAAGGGACTGCATGACTATGGGGTTGGGGATTTGGGTGAATTTTTTTGTGGTGAAAGAGGACCCCTAACAAACATGATGTGGTTTAAGTAATGCAACTCACTACTCAGAAAATTTTGAGAGAAATCAAATGAAGTCTCCAGAGCACCTTACGAGTTTTTTGACTCTTGGTAGAGTCAGATGAATCCAGAGATGTATGATGAAATCTTTCAAGTTGACGAAATATGCCAACATGCTCTGTAAAAGTAATTCCTCCAAAATGCTCTCCCTTGGTGCAACCTTGTGACATTTACTTTTACAGACAAGTTAAAAATTTCATGAAGTGCCTGCAAAATCACGAGTTGTTAAAGCACTATCATGAAATTAATTCCCGAAGAAATTGTATAAAAATTCATTCAATTATTAATCATCAATTATTGTCACCAATATTCCGAGACATGCTTCAATACGCCTACTTTGCCTCAAAACTGTCATTACTAGAAACATTTTAAGGAATGTTAGTGAGGCATGATTTTCTTTGCAAATGTTTGCTTCTATGCTAATCACTTCTACGGGTTTTCGTATGTAATTATTGTATGAATAAAAGTAGAATTTTTCCTAATCAACTTCGTTATTTTCATTAAAACCCCAATGTTACTCCTCATAACTTTTCAATGAAAAATAGAAATCCACCATTATTAATTTGTTTTGTTGGAGGAAAAAGAAAGTATTTTAGAAAAATAAAGTAAATAAATTCTGAAAAATAATGTAAGGTTGGGAAACTTTCAATAATTGTTGTGATAACGAAGAAGAAAAAGATCTGATAAGTCTTATGAACAGATGTTTGTTATAATCATTAGTGGACTCTAGGGCAAAAATCCTTAGCAGGACATACAAACTGAACAGAATAACTAGCACAAAAGTTTTTCAGTGAATGAAAAACTTCGGCTAAAATAAATTTCTTCCGCTAAATTAAATTTTGTTCTTTGGCTAAAATAAATTTTGAAAACTAATGCAGGGATGAGAAACGTTATCAATAATTGTTGCGATAGTCGAGGCAAAAAAAAAAAGATCCACACATACACACACAAAGCAGTAATCAACCGGGAGACTTCTGTCGTAAAAAAGTCTTTCCCTATCTAGATTAGATGGCGGCTTGACAAGAGTTTGACATTTTAATCTCATAAAGCCTAAGAGACATTATATTGCATACATTTACAACTATTTCCTCAAATTACTTCAAATTTTCTTGTTTTCATGGAGAAAACTAGTTTTTTGCAAAACTTAAGATCTATTGTATACTACTATTTGTATATCTTTGATAACAGATTTCTGCTCTATTAATAATGTAAAATGTTTGCCATTGATATGAACTCTTCTGGCTAACTCCCCTCCTAAGTTCTCAGGTGAGTTGAGATTTGGAGACTTAGTTTGTCATCTCAAAATTTCAACATTATTGGAACCAATTTTTCATACTTTTGCTTAAGTAGATTGATATAGTGTCTTACTTAAATTTGCAATTTTCTCCTGCAATAAGTTAAGCACTTGCTTAAAGATGAGTTGTTTTAAAGGATGAGAAGTTTATTTCATTCAGATTGTGAATTCATTTTACCAGGAATGAAAATGCAGTTGAAACCACACCATTGTAAACAAAGCACCCTTAGGACTGATTGAGCCTCCACCTGTTAGAACTTGTAGGATATTCCTTCTTCTTTTGTAAAAATCATGCCAGTAGTTCTTCTATCTGTCTGGGCTATCTGAAATTTCAATTTTATTTCATCAGAAAAAAATATTTTTGCATTGATAATCCGGGTTATGACTTGCTGCTCAGAATACAGCTACTAAGGTTTAGTCAATTTTGTAGTGTAAATGTAACTTCCATAGCTTTTAATTGTGTTATATATCATATGTTAACAAACATTTCAAATTGTCCTGTGTTATAAGTTTCTGGGTTGTGTATTTTCCTGTAGCTGCAGGTTAACAACCTTTTCTTTCATCCTATAAGGACAGAGCATTGGGTCTTCCTCCACTATTATTTTCACCACAATTGTCTTTCAATTAAAAAAGTTGTCTAAGTCTTTAATTTTTCTTTTTTATTGTAATAATAAGCTATTTATGCCTGTTACAGAAAAAACTTCAAACCTCTTTTTCATGATCAGTTCCTTTCAGCATCTTTACATAGAACTCCAAAATGTCAAACTATACAACCAAGTTTGCAAACTAAAGTGTTTTATACAATATTTTTAACAGAAAATTTTTTGAACCCAGTTTGTGTAAATATAGGTTTTAAAAAATACTAGTGCTCTTAAAATTTCAACTCATGTTAAAAATATTAACTTTTCACATGCTGCTTTTAGTCTGATATTTATATATTTGCAAATCCTGTTTCTATTGCTATTCATTAGGTATGAACATTTATAATTAATGATACAATAGCAATTAAGTCCTTTTTATTTCATTTTATCCCTTTCTTAAAGTTTTTTCTTTTACCAGTCTTAAAGTTTCGAGTGAAATTATGTAACCAGCATTCTTTTTTTTCTTGCATTTATCAGCAATTTACATTTAAATATCTTTCTGAATTTCAATATTTTTATTCCTAAAATTTTTATGTAAATTTAATTTTTTATACTTTTGTTTCATTTCTAGGTTGTTAAATTAAAGCAAGTAGAACATACATTGAATGAAAAAAAAATTCTTCAAGCTGTCAGTTTTCCATTTCTTGTGAAACTAGAGTATCATTTTAAGGTATAGCTTTCCTTATTTATGGTGTTAAGATTTTACTTGTTTGTTTTTCTTTTATCTCTTCCTTTGCTGTATTACAAGTTTTATGATAAAAGATAATACTGAAGAAATTGAATCAACATGGCATTTAATTCATAATTTAACTAATAATTGATCTTTTCTGGTGTATTTAAGTTTTTTTTTTAAGAAAAAAAGTGAGTAATAATTATATTAAGATCATGCATATACAGATCATAAATACAGTGCATAATTAAGTTTAATGAAATTATATTACTTTTAATAAAGTATTAGCTCTTAATTTCTCAGAAAATGTAGAGAATATAATGTCTAAAAAAGCCTGGGATTGATATGCAAATTTTGTAATTAATGCAGTGCTTCCATGGCTGTGCCAGCCTGGGCCAAAATGATTTTTTTGCTACAGAATGCTTATTTTTGAAAAATTTGAGCGGCGTTGCAATTGTTGTAACAAAGCAAATAGACTTCAATTTTATTTTTCTTCAGAAAATCATCGCCATTTATTGTGTTATTCACCAAATGAACGAATTTTTGTTAGCAAGTAGTTTGCCAATGAATTCTAGCTGCACCTTGTATTAAGAATAAGAAATGTAAATGGGAAAATAGTTGCGAATAAATGACCAAGTTGTGTCTAACATCAGTAACAAAAGAGGGTAAGGGGTTTTAATTCATAATTTTATAGGGGGGTCGCATTCTTGCAAATTTATTTTCTAAGTATTTCTTTTTTTTTTTTTGAAATAGATCACTACTTTTACCGTTTAAAATGTAACTAAGAGAGAAATAGATCTGCTTTTTGTCTTAGTATCCTTAGCACTTTCTACTGATTAAGAACTAACTAATATAGAAAACCTGCAGTAGATATTAAAAGCTTGCTTGTTACGTTACAGTGATGCTTAAAACTTAGTAAGTCTACTTTCCATATGCAAGCAAAGAGACACATTCTTTGTACTGTCTTTCTGTACCTGTTGCAAAAATCAGATTTTTTTCATTTCAACTACTTGTTGCATTCTATTGTAAAGTGAATAAATAAAATTTTCATTTTTATTAAAAACCTTGTTTCTAATACATAAGTAAATCCCATAAATTGTTTACAGATGAGCTTTCAAATGCTATAAAATACTCTTATGTCACAGATTACTTTTTTTCTATTTTATTAAGCTTTATAACCCATAGCAATATAGCTATTAATTAATTGGAAAACATTGAGCAAAAGCAGAGAATCAAGTTAGTAAAAGTTGAAAATTTTTTGAAAAGTCAAATGACTGTTCAATCTCCCACCAATTGTTGCTGTTTCATTACTACCGTAAAGTAAAGTAAGAATTTATTTCAATGAGTGGGTATGTTAGTTTAATGTTTTTGAAGGAATGGAGCTTTTTGTGTTTGAATGAACATTAGCTTGAACTTATAAAAGTATTATGCTATGCTAGCGTTTATTATAAGTGTTGCATGTATGATGTGTTTATCTTAAAAAATCCTTTCTCGGATTTTTTTAATTCTTTTTTTTTTAAGTTTATCAAATTAAATGCTTACCTGTCTGCTTAGAAGTATTTTGTTCACTAAAGGAAAAATATGGAGAAGTTTGCATTCAATGTGACACGCAACTTAAAATAGAAGGCATGTTTTTCTACTCTTCAGTTTAATCGTTTTTCGACCATCTTTTTAAAATCTGATTTACAAGAAAAGTGTTTTATATTGTTCACGATTGGGGCATAAATTAAATAAGTCTTATATTTTAATGGGTTTTGAGCTATTTCTTCTTTAGTCCAATTTTGGCTTTTAAAGCATTTAAGAACAGTTCTTTCTCACTCATACCTAATAATACATTTAAAGGTCTGATCCATTATTATTTTTTAAATTGTACTCACATTTTCCACTATTTTAAAGGACTGCTCCTAATCAATACCTCTGTAAAGTGTTTAGTCATTTTTTATTTTTAAAAAAAATCAAAATGGTACAAAATTTAATTTTGGTTACCAAGATCGATACAAAACAGTACATTTCATGCTCCAAAACCTGATACAAACTGCTTTATGGTATTCCTCTACCATACACTGTTAATGTAAGCCTTGCATAACTGCTGTCATTACTTTTTCTTTTATGTACACACATGATTAAGGATCACTTTAATAATTAACACATCATCCAGAAATTACAATGACAGTCTTGTAGCCATTCAGCATAAGAAATACATCACAGAACCTTTTATCCGGGAACCAAACAACTGGGAAACCAGAAAACCACTGCATTTTTGGCACTTTTTTTTTTTTTGAAACTTCTAAATAACTATGAACAGTTTCTTTATAAATACCATATTACTCTCAGAAAGCTTAGAATTTTTTTACAAAAACAAACTTAAAAGCTGAAGTTGAAGGGTCACAGAGGGCATAATTTCTGAAATATTTTCTTGAATTAAGAAGTACGCTGGTAAATGAAACATTTTCCTATGTTATTCCAGCTGAACACTAAAGAGATAAATATTGTCGCCTTCTAATGCATTTTTTATCATTGAAAACTAGTAAATTCAGATATCCGGGATAGCGATGGTCCCATACTTCCTGGATAATTGGTTCTGTACTATATTAACTTCTGAATGCAATACTGCCCAATCCCATTTATAGAGTAGGTATATTATCTTGAAAACTTTGGAAAATTGAGATGCGTAAAAACATCCAATAAGTCCTTGATTTTCTCAGTCCACAAGCAAAGCTGGTGACATGTTTGGTTTAGTATAATGTGTTACACAGAAAATTCCTTCCACAAAAAGAGATTTCTGTCATAAGTGCATTAAAGCATGGAAAAACCGTCTTGGCAAAAATGGTGATGCTTTTGTCAAAGTCATGTTCGTTTTTTTTCTTTAATCCTTCTTTTGTTGCTATTATTTTACTTCATTGCTTTTCAGATTATTTCTTTTAAACACATAGTTTAATAAAATATATTTATTCTGTACACCAAAAACTAGACAACATTAAAGCTTTTTTTCTCACTCCCTCATATTAGTCAGTTCAATACCTATTCAGTGCATGTGCTTAAATTCGTAAAAAGATCGGATGCTTTTAATTTTCAGGACAGTTCTAATTTGTACATGGTTCTTGAATATGTTCCTGGTGGTGAAATGTTTTCACACCTACGGAGAATAGGTCGATTCAGGTGAGTTGTATGTGGAAATTTATAAAATATCCCATAATTTACCTTTCTCCTTTTTTTTCAGGATTTTTCTAACTTATATATGGTATTAGAGTATGTGCCAGGAGGGGAAATGTTTTCTCATCTGCGGAAAAGTGGAAGGTTTAGGTAAGGTGTATGCAATATATGGGAATGGATGCATGCACCTTTAGTTTTTTAGTGTTTACTTTGGAAAGTTTCTTCTTTTTTTTCCTTCTTTTCTGTAGAACCTTTGTAGAGTAAACCCTTCAGTTTGTTACTTATTAACAACTAAGAAATAGCTTAGACTTAAAGAATTCATTCTCTTTGATTTAATAGTTGTCATTTTTATGCTTTCAAATAATCAAGGTGCATAAACTTTATTTTCTTTTTGATATCAGGTATTTTATTACTTACTTGTACATCCAAGTAATACATTTCTTCAACATTAAAGGTACAAACGAAGTGAATGTGCTCTTTTTCCCATGATTTTTTTTTTCACTCATGAGGTAAAACTGGCTTTTTAAACACAATAATTAAAGAGCTTCTAAACTATCTTTCTCAAAAATAAATTGATGGCTCAACGAACCTGTCTCATAATTGTCCAACAATCTTCCGTTAACAAAAATGCTTGAAAACTTGCGTAGATTTTTCTGATAGAATATTCATTGGTCTTCTGAGCAGTTACAGCCTATTATCAATATATTTATTAATAAATTAACTGAATTCAATTTTCAGAGATTACTTTTTCATTTGCAAGTAATATACATTACTTGTTCTAGGCTAAAAATTCTGCGATTTAAGCTAACTTATCTAAGCTATGAGATTCAACTTTATAAGTTGCAAAGTGAACCTCGAGTTACCCGCTGTACCATAAAATTCAAATTTCCTGGCATGTTGGTCGACCTCGCTTATTTCTTGCAGGCTGGGAAATGTGGGGTAATACAGTATATTTATATTCATTTTTATGTTTATGTATTATTATTTATAAAGCGAAAAAATATCATCCTTCCCTCTTTTCATTCTTCTATTTTTGTCTTCCATTTTTTTTTTTTAAATTCAGTGCTGTATTATTTAAACTTAAAACCATTTAATTAGATTTTTTTTAGACATTTCTGTATTAGTTTAATTCTGGATAGTGACCTGGTCACACTATTAATTTATGCCTGAAATGCGAGTAAGCAGGAATCCTAACTATATACAATACTCAAAAGTGCTTTTGAATGGTTACAAATATGACAAATAACAAGATCAATATTATTACACTAGAGGGGGGGGGAGTTCAGTGAGTTTATGCACTTTATCTTCAACATCAATTGGATAAACTAAAATCAAAATCTTGTTACATATTAGGTTAATCATACAAGTAATTGATGTTTTTTGTATTGCAAGATTGTCATGTTAGAGTTTACTTTCTTTTTTTAAACTACTCTGCATTTTGCATGAAGTTGGATTTGGCTTTTGCATGATTTTTTGTTTTCATTTTTTTTCTACAAAAGCATCATGTAACATCTTTGCATGATAAATCATTTTTTTTATGACTGAGCTGTGTAGAATGCCTCTTTAGAAAAATTATCGTAGCTTTTTTTTTAAAATTTTATTATTAAATTTATTCGTTCAATCTGTTAGCAGTGAATTTAATTTTTATAGGTATAAATTAGTTGAAACACTTGTTATAAATATTGAATGTTAGTTTTTTTGTTTTATAAATAAAATTTATTTTTCTTTGCATGATTTTCTTATTTATTACAATACATGTTACAGTTATTTCTCTAATTTCTGTACATGTTATCTTTGTATTTCACAGTGAACCTCATTCAAGGTTTTATGCTGCACAAATAGTTCTTGCATTTGAGTATCTGCATAGTTTAGATCTGATTTACCGGGATTTAAAACCTGAAAACCTATTAATTGATCAACAAGGCTACATTAAAGTAAGTTCCTGTCTGTTTCTTTTTAATGTTCAAGCATTTTAAAAACTGAATTATTTTGGAATAATTTTAATTTATTTAAAAAATACTTTGGCTGTTTCTTTTTGTTTTGCGAAAGCAGTTTTCATTACTATTAAATTTACTAACACAACTTCTCATTATTGCATTATTTTAGGTTACTCAGTTTTTCGTTCTATAGTATTCCTTTTTAAGTATTTTATACTTTCTTTAATCGTTTTTCTTTGAAATCTACTTATATTGGAACTTCTGAGAATATGAAGTGCAGGATTTTGTTGCCTAGTAACTCTTTTTGCACAAAATACTTTTTCAGGTGAAAACTGAATCTAATCTATATTAATATTCAAATGTAAAGAAAGGATTAACTAATGAAAAACTTACTTATGCTCCTTACGGGCTATCAAAAAAATCGCCACCCCCATTGCAACTTGTGCCCCCCTGTTCTAAATTAACTACTGGGCTCTTTTGAAATGCAATGAAAACTTGATGTTTTCAATCATTCCTCATGTAGTCTTGCTCATAAGCTAGTACTGTTGCCTGAATGACAGAAGTAAATTTCTCTTACTTTCTCATGATATTACCTTTCTAAAAAAATTAACAGCCAAAAATTCCCAACCGTACATTTATGAAGAATTTCTTTGTATGATCTAGAAGTTTCATTCTGGTTGACCCGACTATCCTGATGTGGGCCCAGTTTTACAGTAATTTTAAATTAGCGACTTGAGATTATGCTATTTTCAGTTGCCATTGTATGGTGTGAAAAACATCAGCTTTTACTATCTATAAATGACCCATGCTTCATTGAAATTTTTCAGTTTAGCATTCCCAAATTCCACTTTCTATATTATGTCTTTTTTCACAGATATAAATGGTTAGAGTGTTGTGTAATTTATTCGTTCATTATAGAATATGTAACAAGTGTCTGGAGAAATATTCTTTTAAACAATATCAATCTAAAATTCGGAAAAATATATATGAATTTTTAAACTTAAGGAACTTTCATAAATGTTTGTTTTAAAGAAGAAAAAAGGAAAGATATTTTTTTTCTCCTGTTATTTGTTAAAAACAATGCTACTCTATATATTTTAAACAAATTGCAAGAAATTTGCCCTCCTATTTGACATATCCTACTGCCCAATGCTAAAACTAGATTTATGTTTTCAAGAAAAATTTAATATTGTTTAGTCTGCATTAAATTTATTTTATACCAATAGGTGACAGATTTTGGTTTTGCCAAAAGAGTTAAAGGTAGGACATGGACACTCTGTGGTACTCCAGAATATCTAGCACCAGAAATTATCCTTAGCAAGGTACATTATTTATTTATTTGTTTCTTTATTGTGCAAAAGGTTAAATAAATATTTTAGTATAAAATGAAGACATGACATAGCACATGTTATTTTTTTGTAATTTGGTCATTTATAACCTGTGTTTTAACACTCATGTTGCAATTTGCTGTGTTTTTCATAATTTTCTTATCTGTTACCTGTTGCAATAGGGTAGTTTTCGATTTTTCAATTTTATTTTTATATGATAGAGTAACATGTGTGAACATCATCGCTGAAAAAATTTTTGCGATACGATAAGTAGTTTTTTTTTTAAATAATTTTTAAAGTTCAAGAAAATGTGACGTCACTCAGCAGCAGAAGAAACGTCATCGGTACTTCCGCCGTGCCTCAGCCGACGAGGAGAAGCGAGGGAAACGCTTGGCTACATTGAAGACGCACTTGAAGACTATTAACTCCTCGTGATTTTGGAAGATTTAAATCGCTCGTCCTCTCGAAAATAGGCAAAAACCATCATTGATGTCACTTGAGGGAGATTGTTGGACTGTCCTTTGACGTATCCTGTCTCCATCATGCATCAAAAGGATTATTAAATATCTAAAAATTAAAAATAACTACGCGCTCAAAATGTCCGTAGCGATAACACGGGTCCGTCGCGGACGGCTGGGGCATGATGCCCGCTGACGTAACTCGTGACGTATCAGAAAAGCGCGCTTTTGCGCGTCGGATTTTTAAAAATTCATTAAAAATCAATCGTTGTGTTTTAAAATACGGCAGTGGTGAATTTTGGAGTTTTAAGGGTCAAGTAACAATATTTAATGATCAAAATGGGGATTTTTAATAGGTCACAACTACCCTATTATAAATGTCATTTGTTCCTTGTGTGCAAGCCCGTCATTTAGGGGGGCAGGGGGGTCAATTGTCCCCCCCCTGGCTTTGAGAAATCAATGTATTTACATACAAATGGGTGTGGTTTTTGATGTTTTCCGGTGAAATTGCATTGTGTTTGGACCCTCCCCCCCCCCCCCGGAAAAACTTGAAATGACGTCCCTGCTTGTCTGATATATATATATATATATATTTTGAACTTTTTACTTACAATAATCACTATCTATTTCTTATTTTACATGATCTGTTAAATGTTCGTTGGAACAAAATATAGTTTTTTTCAATCATTTCTATATTATATATTAGGTTTCTTTATTTTACCAAAAAATGCTAGAGCTCTAGCATTTTATGGTAAAAAATGATGCAGTAAAAGAGCTCACCTGCTTGATAACTTCTAACTCTTTACTGTCTGTCGCCAATGTTTGAATAATTCCTAGCTCATAAACAAGCTCTCATATCTTTGTACCAATTTTAGACAACTTCGCCGCAACTTTTGAAAAGCATTCTCTTACTGTGTTCTACTGTACATGGTTTAAGAAAAATGCTCTAGTTACAGAATTGAAACTAAGATTAAAAATATTATATTCAATTTAATAAAGATGTTCTTGCTTTAGTTAAAATTTTAAAGTTCTTTATGTATTTCATTAAGGACTAGTGTTGATTGAGGCTATTCCAATGTTTATTGGAAAATTAAAGTTCTATCTTTATTATAGGGTTATAATAAGGCTGTTGACTGGTGGGCATTAGGTGTACTGGTATATGAAATGGCTGCAGGTTATCCTCCATTTTTTGCCGATCAACCTATCCAAATTTATGAAAAAATTGTTTCTGGAAAGGTAAACATGCATTAATTGTATGTATTTTGTAATTGAACTTGAGCTTTGAAGCTTTTTTTCTTTGATAATATTTTCTGCAAATTACTTTTTCTAGGTTCGTTTCCCATCTCATTTTACTTCAGATCTGAAGGATCTGCTAAAAAATCTGTTACAAGTTGATCTGACCAAGCGTTATGGCAACCTAAAAAATGGAGTAAATGACATTAAAAACCATAAATGGTTTGCTACTACAGATTGGATTACAATATTCCAAAAGAAGGTAAGTGTAACTATAAATTTTGTATTGCAAAACAAGCAAGTCATGGTTGACTCAGTTGCAGGTGTTTTGCATTATTAAAAGAATGCAAGAACAGAATAATTATTTTTGCTTTCTTATTTAACCTTTTGGATCCGGGCTATTCATATTGAAGTTTTCCTGTCGAGATGGGTGGTACAACTGTTAAACCGCAAGTCCCTTTTCCTCTGAAAATGGAAGGTGCAACAGCAATCACTTAGGTTTTATGACTTCATGGTTTGAATACAAAGCCGTAATCCCCCAGTAAGCGGTTATGAAGTCTTGGTAAAATCCCCTGTTCCAAAGGGTAGAAGCGAAGATTTCAACCTATCCTCAAAGGGAAAAAGACTTGCGGTACAGCATGTGTACCACTCGGTTCTTAAAGGTTAAGTTGCTCGATATTTATTTTTTTTTTAATTTAAATATTTGAAATTAAATAGCTTGATATTCTTTATAAGCATTGTTTTTTCTCTTTTTCTTTTAATGGGGCTGCACATGACGCCTCGCATTTACAGACATTAACATGCATTTGTCGATGGCACAGAGAATTTCGACCCACCATCTGGATTATTTTGATGCATAGCACTAGAAGTTTGATGTAGCCAAGAGTGGCTGACCAAATAGACTAGACGTATTTTTAACATTTAACCGTATAATCACTCTTTATGTATGCTGACAATTTTCTGTATCTGAAAAAAACAGTGGGACCTATAGGTACAGATTCCAGACTTACGAGGCAAGCACATAACCACTTGGTCAGTCTGCCAATACTTATAAGCTTTGTTATATCTTTGTTCATTTAACATTCTGCATGCTTCTATATAATTTTATATTTTTTTAATGTAGTGATGCAATTTTGATTTTAGTAACATTCTATCTATATTTTTTCACTAAAAAAATTGCATGACAATCTCTTTATATTGCATCTTTGCTTTTCTTCTTTTTTTCTGTAGATTCTTTTTCATGGTGTAATGTTCTTTGATTTATAATATATTTTACTTGCATGCCTTTCTTTTCTATGCATGTTTATGTAGATGAAAGCACCTCTAATACCAAAACTAACATCAAAAGGAGATACTCGCCAATTCGATAACTATGCTGAAGATAAAAACACTTTCAGGAAAACTCTCACTGATCACTTTGCATATGAATTTCAAGCCTTCTAGTACAGAATAAGAATCGCCTAAGACTTGGAGGTTAAGAAATTCCTCTTTTATTTTTTTTAATTCCATTTTATCTAAGTTATCTGACCTTTGCTGCTTATTTTTCAATTGTACTGGTTTTTATAACATTTTTTTGATTTATTAAATTTCATGCAAAAACTAAATTTTTGCTTTTTCAATTTAATTTTACTTTTGTTTATTTTTTGTGGGGTATCTACAGATCACTAAAGTTGTTTAACACAGAATTATCCATGAATAATAATGAAAAATTGTAAACATTTAATGTTCTTCAGAGTTCAGAGGAAAAAAATTATTTTTTTTAAATAAAGAATGACTATATGTGTGTATATACACATATATATATATATATATATATATATATATATATATATATATATTATAAGTACCAAATTTACCAAAAAAGTCGTGTTCTCTCTATCTAATCTAAACGATTGCTGTTTTTATATTCGAAATAAAGTGCTTATATTCTTAAGGCGAAATTGATTTATACGCCAGAAAATTAGAAGTTCAATTTCTCAGTCTTCCTTTTTATATTCGGTTATTTTATCATATAAACATTTCAAATTAATTTGATATGTACCTCGTATTCAAGGCTAATTTGTAATAGATTATTGTTATTTAGAATTCT
The DNA here is from genome assembly GCA_038373865.1 of Uloborus plumipes. Lineage (NCBI taxonomy): Eukaryota > Metazoa > Arthropoda > Arachnida > Araneae > Uloboridae > Uloborus > Uloborus plumipes. The sequence goes on along the minus strand of JAXGGA010000064.1, from coordinate 303,256 downwards.
GTATAAATACTTTTTATTTAATTATTCATTGGTAAAGATTATAATTATTGTTTTTTAAATAATTACAAGAGTTAATTTTTGACCCTATTTCATACATTTTTTTCGATTTGTATTTTTATACAGTAAAAACCTGTAAAGTTGACCTACCTTGCCACCTGCCTAAATTGACCGCTTTTGTCAGTAATGGAATCAGTCCTATCTTTTGTAATTAAAAAACACCTGTATAGTTGGACCACCTCTGTACCTCACCTGTACCTTGGGCACTAATATAAACCAACTTTTTTTAGAGTATTGCCAAAAAAACCTTTGTAAGTTGACCACTTGGTTATTTTGTAAAACTTCATTAAGTAAATAATCTTCTTACTATTATTATTGCCCCCCCCTTTTTGGTAAATTACATTTAAAAAAAATAATAGGCTGATAAGTCCGATTTTAGCTCAACACACATACCATAAGACCTGTTTATAGGGCAGGCATCCATTCATACACACATTCATACAGGGAAGGGACAAGGACAGAAGAGAATGAAAGTACGTCCATGCCCGAGCCGGGATTCGAACCCGGGACCACGCTATCTGGGTCAGACTCCTAACCACTAGACCGAGTAGCCGGCAGTAAAGAGTTCTTTTGTTGAAAAGTAAATAATCATGTTTGCAAATGTACATGAGGAGAAGTAAAACTAAGAATTTAAATCATTTCTGACTTGTTATGAATTTTTAGGAATTCTTAAGATCAAGTAAGCAACTTTTCATAAACAATAAGGTTTTTTTTGAAATCAATTCACTGAAATATTTAAAATTTGGATGATACTACCTCATTCTGGTAAATAATTCCTAAAAATATTGAAGTAACATTTTTACTAATGGTTTCAAAGTAATGTTAAACAATAAAGTGAGTTTAAAGTATTTCAATTAGTTAAAAAATGAAAGCAAGGTGCAATAAATGAAAAAAAAAAAATGTTTTTATAACCACCCTTATAAGTTAACCACCAAAGTAAGGCACAGCTAGTAGTCAACTTACACTGATTTCACTGTACCTTGTTACATTGAAATTCTCAAGTGCCGAATTCATTACTATAATTTCCAAGAACACCTGTTTGTGTTCAGTTATGTTCGGAAATAAGTTGGTGTTTATATGTAGTAAATAATTTTGTGAGCTACATCAGTTAAAAGTGCCAGGTGAGAAAAAAAATCTTCTAAAATGCTTAATTTTAGATGAAAGGTTAGTTCTCATGAACTTAATCTGGAAAAATAGGCCTTTTTAGGCTAAAAAACGTTTTATAGTCATATATGAGGATTTAACAAGCTATGCATTGTCTGCTATTCATATATTCAATGTTAGGATTCCTTTAGAATTTCTGAATGTGATTCACTTTTCAGTTAAAAAAATTAATTTTAATAAAATATTTTGCATTGTCAAAAAGGCAATTTTATGTCCTCTTTATAACTTTTACTGCATATTAAATATCTGAATATCATTGCTCTAAATCCAAAATTAGTTGAAAGTTTCACCATTCTTTTCCATAATTTTCATTGGTTCAGTATACAGTAGAACCTCCTCAACCCAGACTAATATTGGATCCGGGTCTTCAAATTAATCATTGTATGAATTAAACAAATTGTCCTATAAATTGAGCCAATCTACTTAAACAAGCTACTGTACAGAGTGAAAATTATATTTTGAAATTAAGAGAATACAAAGTTTTTTTATACATTTAATTTAAAATGTATTGCAATATGGAAATGCTTTTTTTAATCAATAAGAAAAGCATGAGTTCAAACTGAATTATGACAATTTTAAACTATAGTATTTAAACGTTTGCAAATTTACTGTTATTTTGGAATTTTTGCTGTCAGGTGCTTAAAAGGAGAAAAGCATGGAAAATACACTTAAAGTGATCTGTAGACATCCTGTTAAGATATGTTTGCTGTTAAAAAATGTTTTCCCTTTTATTTTATCACCCCAAATAAAGAATATTGTTGAAATATCAATTTCCCAAAGTTTCATTTGATATATTGATGTTACATACTTAAATTTCAATCTAATTTTATGTGAGTTTTCAAAGTTTAAAAGCTTAATTGAATATAGATTCGCTGGAAACAAATATCACAATTTTGAAGTGCATTTTAATACTTATCTCTATATAAAAAAGAACAAAAGGGAACTAGCCGACTCATGCAAAGCATTCACACTTGACAGAAGAAATGCAAAAACATTTTTATAGTATTTTTTTGAATAACAGCAAAAATGAGAGTTTCTTGTTTATTTTACTCTAATAAGGGGGGGGGGAATCTTTAACCTTGTGTTACTTTAGAAGATTTATGAATTTCTAAAATTATGCCATACACAGAAATAAATAAATTAATAAAATGGAAATTAAAAAACGCCTTTGGAAAAATAATATGTATGGTAATGAAAAGTTGGGTTGGAATTCTCTTGAAGAAGAAAATCCATCTAAAGGGCACATTTATGGCCAGATTAGAACTTACGATGTTCCCATTATAAGCACAATGATCTATCCAGTCACGCTGTTGCGACTTAATTTTCAAATGATATTCATTGAAGTACTGTGTAATAAAAAGAAACCTTTTTTTTTACCAAAAAAACAATTTTTAGACCCTGGGTCTATTATTGTCAATAGCTGGCATGATAACATTTAAAATGAGGGGTAAATCATTAAGTTTGATGAATGAGGAACATCTGGGGCGGTAACCGAAAACAGGCTAGAGAAATACTATATAAGATAATTAATATTTCTGAAAACTTGTGAAATTCAATGCTAGTGCATACCAAATATTTTACATCATTATTTACTAGTACTTTATTTATTTTTATTATTAGTTTTTTTTTAATAAGTGGTTTATATTAAAAGTTGAAAGCCCCTAAAGTAGCCTAATAAAACTTTTGAACTGCATGTTTTTGTTTCTGCCTCTCCATTTTAGCCATTGTTTTTTGTGTTTGTCTTAATCAAATTTGTTCTATTTATTTATTTATTTTAATATTGTTAGACATTTTGTTTTTAATTTCATTTTTTTTTCTCTTTTACACTTCAGACACATTGCATAAGATTAATTTTTGCAGTAGATATTTCATAGGCAAAGGAGTGGTCTAGAGATAAAACACCTCTTACCGAGAGTTGTAAAAATACATTTTCTTTAGCTATGTTGCAACAATCAACCAACAAAGCAGAGTATAAGCGAATACACCAATAATGCACTTCAATATGCTGCGTTCACTCACCTTTCCAACACCCTTGACTCAGTTAGAGTTCCCTTAAAATACCAGATCTCTTTGGTTGCCTCCTTGCCAGATGCAATCCAGAGGAGGCAACCAAACATTCCCTAAAGCTGCAATTAATGAACTTATATTTCGAAAACTTTGGTCCAGACCCCTAATTTCAGTCCTAAAAGGCCTTCCCCCTTTTCCAATAATGACACCCTCAAAACCAGAAGCTGGATCTATCCTTGCTCCCTCGCTCAGAAGAACTCCCAGCTGACCTACTGTATGTTGTTAGTCATTTAATGAATTGTTTTTTTCCCCTTTAATTTATCTTACAACCAAAACATATGTTCAGTATGTTTACAGGCAGAAATCAATACTTGCGACATTGCGATATGTCCTGTTTTTTTTTTTTTTTTTTCAAAAACTATTAAATGCAAATTTTTTATGAAATCTAGTTTATGTCAACTTCGTTACAAAATTTAGATTATGCTATCTAGTGCTGAAATGTCATTGACAAGAATGTTGATGTTGACATATAGCAAGGAAAAAGAAGTTTGAGATAATTTTAAAATTAGTATTTAAAAAATCCTTCAAAGCACTGCAATTTAATTCTTATCAATGGTCGAAAAAGAGAAATAAGTAAATCCATAAATAAACTACCTCTGGGTGGGTGCAAAACTACTCAAAATCAATTAACATCCAAAAACAAATTCCTGTTGTTAAAACAATTAGATTAGAAGCATAATTAAAATTTAAAAAATTATATATGCAGCTGAATCCCATTGTATCGAACGCTGGATATAGCAATCCCTTGCTTGTAGCGAACATTTTTATTGGTCTGAACTGAAGCCTTACGCAAATAATGCAATATCAGATGCATATAACTATCTCCAAATGCAAGAAAATCGGCTATAGCGATTCAAAAATTTCGAAAATACCACTTCAAATGAATTTCATTGAAAATAATTTTTGACTTTGAACATGTACAAAGAAGCTTTTCTGGTTTTATAAGTCTCGGTATTTTCTGAATAACTCAGAAACCTTTAACAAAAACAATTTGACTTGGGACTAATCTTCAGATATTGATGAAAAAAACAAAAGATAAAAGTCCAGGACCAGTTTTTGCTCCAATGGCAGTTGTCAGTACTTTGAACAATTTTCTTGTGACTGAAACTACGGATCAACATGATGTGGATGTGTTTGCAATAGTTGACTAAATAAATTGGCGAAATGCATATAAAATTCAAAACCTTGCAACCGAAAATAAGGTCCTTCTTCCATGCTATGGATAAATTATGTTTAAAACGAGCCAACTCTTTGTTGTTTACTGATTATTGTGAGAACAATATAGTAAATTATTTCACTTAATTGCCCTAATAATTAATGGAAATGTTAAGATATTCCTTATAGAAGTATTTAGCCAAACTGAGTTAATACAGTGAACTCTCACTTATGTCCCTTTTTCACATATAGGACGATTTTCAGTGGTCCTGGCTCATTCCACAGTAAAATAATGATAATTTCATTCTTTTATGCGTCGCTCTAAAGTTTAATATTTCACTTATGTGCCAATTTTTTTCTTACCATGTGGAAAATAATTTTCTTTCTTTGAAAAATTGAGCATGTTTCTTCATTTTCCTCTTTGATATTTCGCATTTGCTGCTCTCCAAAATCATTCTTTCAGCATGAATTAAGTTTTAAAGCTCTTATCTGTTTAGCACCCTTTGTTGACAACCCGTGCATGCAAAGAAAGAAATGCATACCTTCTAATTCAGCCGTGAAAGAAAGGGGTTGGTTTGTTTTGTGACAACCTTTAAAGTAATCAGGGCAGATGCTTGCAACTCTCCCTTGAGATGCCCCCCCCCCCCCTCCCTCCTAAAGATTTTTTTTTCTTTATTTGTGGTTTAAGCACTTCAGCTTTCGATTGTGCTTCATTTAAAACTTGTCTCTCAACCATGCTTTCATCCAAATGGTAAAAGGACGAAATTGTTCCTGTGTGAGAAAGTGAATAGTGTAAAGAAATTTGAAGAAGTCTTTTCAACGACTAGAAAAAGATCTAGCCAATAATTCTGAAATTCCGGATTTGACTTTCAGAGGAATTCTGAGAGAAAATAATGTAATTCACATTTATCTCACCGACTTTGCTCATTGTTTTAATAAAGTTAATATAATAAGAGCATGAAAATTTAGTGACAAGATACTATGAGATACTGAAGATACCGCTAATAAATTGAGGAATAAGTGCTGTAAATGTTAATGAGGATATTGAAGAAGATTAAGAAAAAGGATCTTCAAATCATATGAAAGCATTAGAAGCTCGCAATATTATTCGAGAGTATTTGCAAATTAATTAAACTATTAAAACTCCTTTTAATATTTGAGCAAACTTAAAAAAACTCTTATTTTAGTTTCAGTGACAAAACCGAAAACAAATGTACATTATGAATCATTTCAAGCATTATCGATTGATATTTAGGATTGCTATATGTTCTCCCCTTTATGTCATATGAGTTACGTTTAGTTACAATAGTTGTCTAACAGTTATTGATATCAACCTATTTTGTGCAGAAACATTCTTATTCATGCTGTCACCAAATTATATGCCTTGTTTTAGACTTCTGAATGGGCTTTTTTACTTATGCGCCTTTTTCTGTTGGTCCCTTGGACCGGCGCATAAGTGAGAGTTCACTGTATATTTTTTTGAAGAACCGGATATAGCGATCTCTAAAATCGGTCCGTTAAGGGTTCGTTATAGCGGGGTTTGACTATACTAGCCGTACTTGACCCGGTCTTGTCTACCATAAAAAATTGCAAAATCAGTTGATTTGCGTGTATATTTTTGGTAATTTCTGTTATGCTTACATTTTTCAAGATTTTAACATGTTTTCCACAGATTTCAATTTTTTCTCCTGCCATTGCCAATTGATTTCCCTCTATTACGGCAACAGTTATTTTCTGCAAGAAAAATGCATAAGAAAACAGATACCGGATTACATGTACTCATGTTCATTTGTCACAAAATTTGCACATCACGGCTTCAAAATTCCTGAGATGCCTCTAAGTTATCATCAAATGTTTTCCCATTTATGACATCACTTCTATAACATTACTTTCATTTTATTTTATTACCAATGTAAATTGAAATTTTACCTTCGTCAGGACAAAAGTAGTATAACTTTAAGATTTATGAAGTTCGAAAAATGTTTCTTCTGCTTATTGAATAAAAATTCTTTAGAACAGTTTGGTTATAAAGAACTGTTTTTAAATGATTTGGTGTTGATACGTTCTATTAATGATAAATCAGGTATCAAACCGTAAACTGTAACTATAAACAAAATATTTTTTTATTTCTGGAGGTAGCTTTAATTAAAATTTATTAGTTGAAAAAAAACATTAACAACATAAATCAGAATCAGTTGTAATAAACTGATACTGCACAATTGAAGAATTTTCCATCTTGGATGAAACTATGATTTAACTATATTTCGTCAATAGCATAGAATAACTTCAATTATATTTCATTGAAAATGTAAAGCAAGATGAAAGAATATTGAATTTTAAAATTAATTTTTCCACATTTGAACATAATCCGCAATGATTCCAAAGTCAAATCCCTTACTTAACTCTTAAAAGTTTTTTTCCTTGTGAATTATAGATATTCTATTTTTCGGACCACAGGTAGAAATCTTCTAAAAAGAATTTTCTCCTTTTTTTCAATGAAACTAAAATCAGGACAATAGGATGATTATTTTGTCTTGAAAGAACCATTTTTCGGTCATCAAATTAAATTTTGAATAAAAAAAAGAATTATATTCATCGATTTTCTTTTTCTGACAATGTCTATAAAGCTTCCTTGGGCTAATCCCCAACTGTAAAAAAATTCAAGGAAATTGGGTCCAGTACTTTCCAAGTTTACCCGGAACACACACATTTAAAGTTTGTGTTATATACAAAGATTCAGCAGAATAAGTAGGAATTTTAAAAAGGTAAAAAATGTATAAAAATCAAACTAAAGTAAAGAAAAATTTAAACTTCTGAAACAGTACAACTTAGCATCCAGAACTTGAAAAACAGAGTGAGAAAAAATGCTAACCAAATTTAATTAATCCCTTCTTTCCAAAAAAATCAGAACCATGAGGAAAAAAAAGTGATGGGAGGCTAATTGGTCAAAATAAGAACTGAAAATAAAAATTGTCTATTGCCCTGGCTTTGGAGTTATTGATTAAGTATGTCAATGTGTTCAATGGGTTGACAGTTGATATCATTGCTTACTCTTCTGCCATTAACCGATCCTCCAAGTCTCTACAATTCACCTTCATTTTTCTGATCTCATCTCTTTCTGCTTTGATAACTGCTGTCTAAGTCACACACTCGTAACAGGAGGGGGTTTCTTATATTGCCAAGGCAATGTTTTTAAAATTTTGTACTTTAACAATGTTGACATCATCATTTATTTGCTTTGCATAAAAGTTTTTATTTTTATTCCTTATTCTAACATTCCTACTGCCGGTTTACAAAAAGACCCTGGCAGTCGGTAGGTGCACTTCTTATTCTAACAGAGTGTGAAAATTAAGTTCGAAGAAAATCATAATTCTTTCATTATTCGGGGTTATGATCAGTTTGCTACAACATTTTTGCTGTCTTGATCTTTCCATTTTTATTATGGAATCACTTATGAATTTTTGCATTTGGAAGCAAGTCTGAATTATCATAAACTAATTTTAGTGGTAATCAATTATTGTACAATGTTCAGAGTTTCTTACCTTATTAGTAAGTTACCATCAACCTTTACAACATCAAATAATAAGAGTATCTGTTTCAAAGGTGTCAATACTTTTGACTGTATAATTTTAACTAAAGTTTTTACTTATTTAAAAATGCATTATTTTAGATTGCACCTTGTACCTTTAATGGGGAAATATGCAATGTGTTGATTGGCTTTGAGATGAAATGAAACATAGTTAACCTTTTTTTTTTCCCCCATGCTAAACCAATTTCTTTGCTTTTATGTGGATTCCTTCAATTGATTCCTTTCTATCCATTGTCATACTTTAAAGCTTTTATCCTGTTCTGCTTGTGTGCATCTGTACTTAAATTCAATCAATATTTGCTTTGGTTTTTTCTACTCATCACATAAAATTTTTGCAAAACTAATATTTGTTTTCTTTCTTTTCTTGTCCATTTGCAATATATTTCTTTTTTTTTATGTTTTGATAGTTTAACTGCACCAAAATATTTACTTATTGTATTCAAAGTCATAAAAACAAGTGTTGTTAAATTAATAAAAATTCATTTACTTTACATTCATGGTTTTTGATTATATGTATGATTTCAAGAATAGTCATGTTGTGAGGAAAATTAAAATCAATGAGGCAATAACATAAAATTTTGGATGACACACACACAAAGAAAAAAAAACATGAAAAATTAAAGAAAAAAATTGTGCCAAAAACACTATTAATTGCCATGATTTGTCTAAAAGAATTGTAAAAATGATTAATTTAGATTTAAATTAAAAGAGATACTGCAGTGACAAAAGTATTAAATCATTTGCCGACTTAAAATTGTAATTCCTTTTCTTTTTGTAACTCACTTGTTACAAAATTTTCTCAGTATACATCACCAAATATTTTTTGACAGCCAGCATTACTCTAAATAATGAATAGAACCTAAAATATTAAAGCAGGTTCTTTCTTATACTTGTAAAAACTGATCTATTTTATAAATTTTCCAGTTTAATACCACTGAACTTCTAAACATATAAAATAGTTAATGAAATAAATTTTCCTTTCACATAAAATGCATAATTATTAACCAAAATATGCAAAGATGGGTTTAAAAGAAAATCTTTATTGGTTTTTGAATTTTTATTGTTTGGATTATTTTGTCAGAAATCAGTTTAATGTTTAAAATAGGAAAATCTATCAATTGCAGTAAATTCTTGCTGCTTCAAAAATAGTGAACTTAATAAATATTTTACAGGATATAAATACTGTATTTTAATATTAAGAAATTTTCTTTTTTTTTAACTTAATAATCAATTATGTTCTTTTCAATTTCAAATAGGTTGAAGCTCCTTTCATTCCAAAATGCAAAGGACCTGGTGACACCAGTAATTTTGACGATTATGAAGAAGAGGCACTGCGCATATCATCCACGGAAAAGTGTGCCAAGGAATTCGCTGACTTTTAGTGTTTTGCATCTGTTTTACACTCCCTGTTGTGGAGTCTACATTGTAGCCCTTTTCAGCTGGGCATAAAATAATTAATGAGGGAGAAGAGCATTATGTGTTGCCAATGGTAGCTCTTAAAAATAATGCACAGAAAGAAAAAGAACTATTTATACAAGCAAAAATCCCAAATTGACCTCTTTCTGCCATTACTGTGTAAGAAGAATTACTAAACATTTGACAATTGTGCTGCTTGCTGATATTTAAAAAGTATAAAGACCAAATGAACTTTTTTATCTGATCTAATTTTATTGACATGAGAGATCTTTTATTTAAAGACAAAAAGCGAGAGAGAAAAGTTATGCGTGTGTGTGTGTGTGAGTGTCTGTTGTAAAATGCATGTTTTACATAGCACCATTCTGTTTGTCTGGTTGGTTGCCTAATTCATTTCGAGTTTTAATTTAAAACTCGGCATTGTACCATTGTTTAATTTTATTGTTATTTACTGAAATCACCTGTTACAATGTTAACTTGCTGAAAATACAGAGCTGTATTCGACTCTGTATATAGTGTACAGCATTACCACAGGATTTTTAGGGTAATAGACTCTTCAAACGTTACGTTCCATCCGTGTGCCCAGTTGAGAAGACAGCTGTGTATTTGTCTCTTGCTTATTGCAACAGACTTTGTGGGCAAACTGAACATTTTATTTTGTAGCTTTAGAAATTTTGTATACAAAAGTTTATTGGTGTAAAACTACAATATGAAATCAAGATTATATGGGGGATTGGTGAGTAACAACATAAAACAGCAGTACTATCATTCATTTTTCCACATATTGTTAGTGCTGGCACAGAAGATGATTCTGATATCTTCCAATTGCTAAGAGGCACATTTCTTCATTAGCTGCTGTACATAGTTTTAAGTTTCATGCTTTAGCCAAAGTTTTTAATACCAAATTATGTGTTAAGATGCCTTGTCATTTATTGCCTTGACATACCCTCAGGTCCTTCTAGCATTTCATTTTTTTTATTCCCCTTTTTCATAGACATGGCTATTATCAGCGCTTAGTGTGATAGTGTTAATATATGTGATCCCACTTTCTTCATCAGTTTTCCTACGAGGGGAGGGAAATAAAGCATTAAAGTATTTATGGTGACCATGCCTTATAATCTAATAGATATATTTTAGCATGGACCATCGATTCCATTTAAATTACATAAACCATGAATTATATATTGATCACTGGAAGTTGATTTCTTCTATTTTGGGAAGAAAGAGTAGCTATAGATATCTTTTTCATTGTGCAACCACAGATCTGTAAAGTATTTAAGGTATACATATTATATGTGCTAAGAAGTATTTTAGTTGATGTGTGAATTTGGGTGGTGGCCAGTGAAAATTGAAACAAACTAGTCGGAAAATAGAAGTCAGTTGCATGAGCTGAAGCTCTCGTCTGTATAACTCATTGCCATGTATATTTGTTAATTCGTGTTTAAAGTTCTTGTATTAAAGATTCTTATGCTAAACATTGTTTTGATATTTCATGTGTTATGCATTGTTTATAAATTAAAATATAATTTATAGAGAGGCGAAATAGTCTTTCAAAAAATTGTCAGTTTGATTCAAATGTGTTTAAAGTGCATGTGCATGATGCTTTTGGTCAACTTTTTTTTTTCTTCAGAAACTACTTGGACATTCAAAATAGATTCATTTAATGAAAATCTAACATGCTTTCTTTTCTTCACTGTTTATTATCAAAATTTTAATTCCAGTCTTTTTTCTTTTTTTTTAAATCCATCATTTATGAAGCAAAAGGTATAACTTCATACATTGTCTTACAGAATAAGGCAATCTGTAGTGTGCAACATTTAAATTTCATAAGAAAAAAAAGAGATTTTAGTGTTTGAGTTATAGACAATTCCTCTCCCAAAAGCAAGTATAGAAACCAGTTTCTCAACTTATCTAACATGTTTAGGAAGCTTAAACATTAATTTCAGACAGCCAAGCAATATATTGAAAAATTAGCAGGTCCAAGCTTGACTTTAAGATGTTCGCTGCTGATCTTGTACCAGTGTGTGAGGCTGTATGGTTAATCTACTTTAATCTATATCATGCAGCATGTGTGAGCTGTCTAAATGAGCAAACGGCCCATTTGGCAGCAACAAATGTATTCAAGGGTCAGACTAGAATAACAATATATTGACCTTAATTACATAAAAAATGAAAGGATAGCATGTTGGATCTTTGTTGAATGGGTATTTAATACCAATGAACACATTTTTCCATTCATCAAGGATCATCAGCAGCTGAAAGGAATACACATACCGTATTTTCGCGTAGATAAGCCGCGGCTTGTACGTGTTTAAAAGCTAAATTTTAACTCCTGCGGCTTATACGCCATGGCGGCTTATACGATGTAAAAGTTTTTTTTTTCAAAGTTCATGTTATGTTTAGTTATTTCTTAAAAACAAAACAAATTAGAGTGACATCGAAAACTAGAACTGCAACGCCCTTGAAAAAATCTATTTTGAAAAGGGTGATAGCATTTCTGCTTATTCAGATGTTATTTTATTCTCCTAGATCCGATAAGGAAGTGGAATAAATTAAGAAAAAAAAAACATCAACCATAACCAACAATTCTAATAAACCGAATCCAAACGAAAAACAAATAATTAAAAAAAAAACGCCTAACGAAAAACAAATAATTAAAAAAAAAACGCCTGGCCTGCCAGCCGTTGCCGTGAGGATGGGAAGTAGGGTTGTAGTAGAAACCATCTGGAGCAGAACAGGGTTACTATAAGTTGCAGTTATCGCCAAAATGTTGCAACGTTTTATTTGTTATTAATATTGAAACACTGTTTTCAAATGTTACTAATTCTTTGTCATTGTTTTTGAACAATGTCAATACCAGTATGCAGCGTAGGTGTAGGTTCTCGGAGTTTTGACTAAGTTTTATGCAGCGTATCTGATGAAACGCATTTTTTTTCTCCCGAATTTTGCGAAGTGCGGCGTATACGGTGGTGCGGCTTATCTACCCGAAAATACGGTATCCCAGTCTCACACTCACTATAAAATTTACATGCTGATTAGTTCAAGAATGTTAACTCTTGATAATAAGTGTTTTTCATTTCCAAATTTATGAAATTTTTATTTATTTTTCCATTGCTTGAAAAAAAAATATTGCAGAATTTCCAGATTTGAGTATATTCCTCTCATTGTAGATGCTCATGGACATAGAAATCAATTATGGATATGAAATGCAAGATGCACAAGTATATTACTTGAGAGCTAAATTTGCAGAGTATATGACATGCAAGCATTAGAACTCAGTTTACAGCACATAAAAAGTTGTATGACATAAGCTCCCCCCCCCTCACACACACACTATATATACATGTATATATGAATAGATATATAGATAAATACATATTAAGCAAAATTTAATATATTTTCACTTATTAAAAGTGAAAAAAATGTTTAAAGTCAATTATACCAACTTTTTTTAAGAAAATTTTAATTTTTAGTTCAATTGAATGTAAAATTACTGCCTAAAAGTGGGGAATGCTCAACATATGTATTCCAAGTTGGTAGAGGCAGTTTTTGCTGGCCTAACAAAGAAAGGCCATTATCTGACCCATTTTGTTTAGAAACAATAAGAAGAAAGAAGCTTTGGACTCTGTAAGGTGTAGGGCTCAGATTTTTAGAGAATACTCGAGACAATTATATAAAATCGTACAATGCATTTTGGCTACATATGAAGCTGGAATGAATTTGAAAGTTCCTTATCTATGCCTCCATATTGATTGTTTTTCAAATACGTTCGAGATAAGTAGGGTGGTTTCACCTGCATGACTCTGATAATAGGTATAATATCAACTAGACACGCTACCAGAAACTGTTTTCATGTGCAAGTGAGACCACAGAAGTAGAAGGGCTGACGTCCACAAAGCACATGCACACAAACAATTTTTATGAGAAAAAATCAGTGGCTGCTAGTGTAGTTGCATCCTTGTAGGCATAACTTTGCCAGTCTATTTCAAGTTTCCTGATAACGTGGGGGCCAGTGACTTTTGCTTCAAGAGGTCGTATGTAACCAATTGTGCATATGGTCTGATTGCGAGAAGAAAGATCCAAGATGATAGGATATCACTATACTAACTGTTAATGTTGGATGCTGCAGAAAGAAATAAAATGCAAGGACAAATGTAGGTTTAGAGGGAAAAATATTTCACATATGAAAAGAGCTCACCAGTAGCATTAAATATTTCATGAAAGAAAATATTTTTTTTTTCAATCAGAAAAAAATATGGGTACTTAATTCTCAAAAAAGCACAACAGCAATGAAAAAGTAAATATTTTTTAACGAATTCCCCATGTCTTGCAAGGGAAAAAATAATAATTTTTCTCCAAACAAATTTACTAAAATTTTCCCATTCATCTATTTATTGACGACCTGTGACATCAATTGCCCTTTGAGTAGGTGATCACTGCCAGTCATGCACATCTTTAGAAATGGTTGAAAGCTTAATCTTCTGCAGAACTAGAATTCTGACAACCGAAGCATCCTTTACATGTAGTAACATGACTCAAACAATTTTTACAAGTGTACTTTGTACACCCTTGTGCAAATTAATTGAAACAAACTTGAAAAATTGAAAACAACCAAGAAGTATTCCTCTTTTATTTAAATATATATATATATATATATATATATATATATATATATATATATATATATATATATATATATATACACTGAAGTGACAAAAGTCATGGGATACCTCTTAATATCGTGTCGGCCCTCCTTTTGCCCGGCGAAGTGCAACAACTCGACGTGGCATGGACTCAACAAGTCGTTGGAAGTCTTCTGCAGGAATATTGAGCCATGCTGTCTCGATAGACGTCCATAATTGTGAAAGCGTTGATGGGGCAGGATTTTGGGCACGAACAGACCTCTCTATGGTGTCCCATAAATGCTCAATGGGATTCATGTCGGGCGAACTAGGTGGCCAAATCATTCGTTGGAATTGTCCAGAATTTTCTTCAAACCAATTGCGAACAGTTGTGGCCCAGTGACATGGCGCATTGTCATCCATAAAAATCCCATCGTTGTTTGGGTACATGAAGTCCATGAATGGCTGCAAGTGATCTCCAAGTAGCTGCACATAAGCATTTCCAGTCAATGTTCGGTCCAGTCGCACTAGAGGACCAAGTCCATGCCATGAAAAAACAGCCCACAACATTACGGAGCCACCACCAGCTTGAACAGTGCCTTGCTGACAGTTTGGGTCCATGGCTTCGTGGGGTCTGCGCCACACTCGAACCCTACCATCGGCTCTTACCAGCTGAAATCGTGACTCATCGGACCAGGCTACGGTTTTCCATTCATCTAGGGACCAACCGATATGCTCACGTGCCCACGAGAGTCGCTGCAAGCGATGTCGTTCTGTCAGTAAAGGCACTCGAGTCGGTCTTCTGCTGGAATAGCCCAAGAAATCCAAATTTTTCCGCACAGTTCTAGCAGACACGTCCATTGTACGTCCCACATTGATTTCTACGGTGATTTGACGCAGTGTTGCTTGTCTGTTAGAATTTACGACTCTTTGCAGACGTCGCCGGTCTCGATCTTTAAGTGCAGGCGATCGACCACTGCGCTGTCCATGGTGGGATGTTATGCCTGAAATTTCATACTCTCGGCACACTCTTGACACAGTGGATCTGGGAATGTTGAATTCTCTAACGGTTTCCGAATGGCATGACCCATGCGTCTAGCTCCAACTAACATTCCGCGTTCAAAGTCTGTTAATTCACGTCGTGCGGTCATCATCACGTTAAAACCTCTTCACATGAATAACTTGAACAGAAATGAAAGCTCTGTAAAAGCACTGCGCATTTATACCTGTTCTATGCGATGCTACTGCCATCTGAAAATTTGCATATTGCTATCCCATGACTTTTGTCACTTCAGTGTATATATATAACCAAAAGTTTTAGTACATAATATGATCTCCACGACTCTTTATTAAATTTGGACACAATTTGGCATATAATCCACCATGTGTACCAGACATAAATTAGTGCAGTGATTAGCTTCTCCATAGTTGAACAGTGCTTAAATGCAATAGGGTGAGTTCTGGTAAGTGCGTACCCTTTTTTTCAAAGTTCATGTTCTCAAGGATGCTGCTCTCTTGAAAAATCTTGTACACTCACAATTTTTTTTTAGTTTTCTTTCTAGATCTTTTACCAAGATTTTCAAGCATATAATATGTCAAATAAACCATAAGCATAAGTTTTGTGACCTGGTTTATGACACCTATTCTAAGGTACGCACTTTCCCTACCTAGCGGGGTAAGTGCGTCCACCTTAAATTGTGTGAATATGAGCAGGAAAAAACTTCTGGCACACATTAAATATGTTAGGTAGTTGCCTTGAGATAATTCCTAATACTAGAGATCAGCACTTGCTTGCATGGATGAAACGCAATCAGTGATATCCCACTTGTCTTGCAAACAACTGTGATTAGAAGATTGAGAAAGTTGTGTCTGTTATTCTTCCTCTGTCCTTTTAATAAGACCAAGTGAGCAAATGTAAGTTGTTTTTAATTAGTAATAATCACTTATAGTCTACACATAATTTATTTTGGTTTAATACATTAATCATTGTGTGTTTAAGCTAGGGTTCGCACTTACCCCTTCTTAAATGTAAGATGAGACATGTGCATCCAATAGCTTTGTTGTAAGTGCGTACCCCTGAGATTTTCCTTAATTCTATTTGTATGGTAGAACATTAGGTGACCTGAGTGAACAATTCGTTTTTTTTTTTTTTTTTTTGAATAAATACGGTCTTAAAATATTTTTCTTATTAGAATCAGCAGCAGTAAGAAAAAACACAAAATAAAGAGCCAAAAAAAGAAAATAATTGATCATGATATGATACTTGTACTTTTTTTTCTTGTACATTGAAATAGTTTATCACAAGGTGTTCTTAATTTTCTTAAATATAATTTATTCATTACTCCACCTTCGTTTTTTGAATCAGTTGGTTCCTTATTTAGTGTTTCACTTAATTTCATTGCTTCATTTGTCATTCTGGTTTAAATTAAGTATAGCTTATGATCGCTATTTTCAACGAAAAATTTACTAACTGATATCTAAAAGCCAATATATTTCAGAGGTAATGAATAAAATTGAAATATTATGCCGCATTCAATGTAAATATAAATACTTGATGGAAATGACGTCGGATTTATAATCGGCATATAAAAGAGTTATAAGCAAAATTAAAGGTGAATTACGAGAGTCGGATTTTCCACGTAATGGTACACACTTGCCTCATCACAATGGTACGCACTTGCTCCGCATAATAGTACGCATATGCCTCATGATAGTGGTACGCACTTGCCCCATCATAATGGTACGCACTTACCCCCACCTTACTTTAAAGAAAGGGAAAGTGCGTACCGTCATATAAACAAATTTTAGTTAGAGTATTTGATCAAAATACCCCATGTATGTTATTAGTAGCTATTGCTCAAAAGAAACAACTTGCATTTCTTGACTTCAATTGCTTGGTATGACTGCAAGAGAAACTGAAACAAAACCTTCTCAATCTTTACTTTAGAGTTTTTTTGAAGACATTTAATTTGTCTCTGATTGTGTTTCGTCTATTGAATCCAGGCCTGAATTCTACCTATTGAAATTATCATTAGACTGTTATCTAACATAGTCGATGTGTTGCAGAAGCCATTTCAGGACAGTGTTCATATAATTCCCAGTGGACGCACTTACCCCGTGGACGCACTTACCAGAACTCACCCTATGTTATTCTTGTTTATAGCCCAAAGATTACACCGGTCTTCAAACAAAAAACTGCATGGGATATCTTGAGTGTTTTTATGTTTTTCGGTGTGCTGAATTTGAAAATGACCTCCGTTTTTATCCATCACGTAGTTTTTTCGCAAAACGTGTGTACTAAGTTGTGGTAATGTACAATTTTACTTCATATAACTGCATAAATACTATACTAGTTTATGATATGGAAAATTTGTTTACTACAAATATTTTTTCTTATTTGTTTCTTAGACGTGAAAAGAGTACCCGCAGTTGCAAAAACTGAAAAAAAAAAGAGAGCAAGGTTAGGGGTACTAGAGTCCCTGTATAGAAGCGCAGCTTCAGAGTCTCGCAATACGCGACCTCCGCTCGTTGGTCGAAGCGTTCAGTTTACCGCCGCAGGCAATAGAGATTTTCCTCCCGTAGACTTAACATGGAGCGTCCGTGAAGCTATCAAAAATACGACGCTTCCGATGAAATACAGCTATGCACCATTCTTTTGCTTACTTATATCATTGCATGAAGGTTTACTCTATGTGTATATGCAATTATTTCTGGAAAAATCCCCTTATTTATTTTTAAATCTTCATTTTTGTGTTACGGTAGGGAAGCATACATGTAGTTTCACTTATTATTTGCTTAATATCTTAATATAACTTGTTTATTTCTGTGTTTTAGGATATTTATTTATTCATTTTGTTATTATCACTCAATTATGCCACGGTAAAAGCAGTCTAATGCTTTTAATTTTGCTTTTATGCACGTTTAAGCGGATCCTTAGCTTGGCAGGTTTTGGCAGCAGCAACGCTCGCCAATTTTTTATCGCGTGCGAGGATTTAAATTTACATTCTCTTACTCCTTTCGCATCGGAACTTTTTTTTGTTATTAAGGTCTTATTTTTTCCAAATAGTGCTCCCCCCCCCCTTTTAATTTAAAAAAAAAGTGACTTCTTTATCGGTTTACAAAAGTCGTAAAATACACAATTTCAGACTTTATAACTTAGATTAAAGCACATTTTCTTTGAGGGATGGTAGAAATGAATTTATTTCTGACAAATTCAAGTTTTAAAGACGAGGTATTGAGACTTTCTTTTTCTTAAACGTTCTTTTTTCTTTATTTCCATATTTTATGCTTCATAGTTGATTCATTTGTTTCCCAAAGCTATAATTTTTATTTACACTAAATATGCTATAAAAAGAATTGGTAATAATGTAAAAGTTTCACCCTAATGCATGACGGGATCATCTAAAATGTATTAACAAAGCTGTAAGAAATGCGCTGTATTAATTACAAAGAATGATGCTGTAAACAAAATAATTTTTATTTTGTGTCATTTTCAGCAGACAAACTGAAAATGAAAAACATTCTAATTCCTTTAAATATCTTTGCTACAGAATATAGAATGCATAAATACAGCAAGGAGGATCTTTACGCAGCACGTGCGTAGGCTCCTAGGGCACCATAAAAGGGGGTAGCTTAGGGGGGGCTACAGCTGACTTTAAAAAAGAAGAAATTTCCTGTTGAATTTTTAATACATTTTTGACCGTCTCTTTAAAACAATAAACGCAGATGGATGGATGCGAAGTATGTGAGAAAAATGTAAAATACACTGTACTTAAGTCAGCTCTTTCAAAACATGAAAAAGTCAACATTTTGTACGCTTAAAAAAGGTGAGGAGAAAAGCCCTTTTACTTTTGAAATTGAGTGGCACCCCCCCCCCCGCCTTTCACCCATCCGATCCCCCCGTATGAGCTGCGTATGACCGTATGTTGCTTTGTTAAGTAATCTAGAAACCTGGATGAATGAAGTTAAAAAAAAAAATCAAGATTATAAAGTACGAGTAAAATCAAGTATTAAAAAAAGATTAAAATAGAAACATTCTTGATTTATTCATTTAAATATCTCGGATATAAAAAAAATCTCATAACTACAACAATGCAAAATATGAAAAAATTATGCTTTTAAATTTTCTCAATATTTCAAAAATGTGTGGAAAAGTATCTTTACGCATCGTATGTTGTTTTGCCAAGTAGCAGTTTTGCGAACTAGAAAATCGGACAGAATACAGCGAGCGATTACGCGCCAATTCTCGCTCGCGCTTTTCAGCAAGCAACCTCATTTGGTAAAGTCGCTCTCCGTATTGCAGGACTCTGAAGCAAAGCTTCTATATAGGGACTCTAGCTCCGCCTACTGCTCTAGTTTTATCTGCCTCCTGCACTCAGTCTGCCCGTGGCGTCTGTTCTAAGTAGTTGACGTTTTGTCTGCGTCGGAAAAATGTTGAGTGTACAGAAAGAACAGCGTGTTAACATCAAATTTCTTTTCAAACTTGGAAGTGCAAGTGAAACGTTTAATGTTGCAACGAGTGTACGACGATGATTGTTTATCGCGAACACAAGTGTTTGAGTAGTTTAAACGATTTAAAGATGGCCGCGAAGACACAAGTGATGACGCTCGCACTCGCAGACCATTGTCAGCAAAAACTGATGCAAACATTGAAAAAATCGGTAAACTTGTTCGAGAAGATCGCCGTTTAACAATCAGAGCAATGTCTGAGTTGACAGGAATTGACAAGGAAAGTGTTAGGCAGATTCTTCATGAAAGTGTCAACATGAACAAAGTGTGCAAAAATGGTTCCA
Source organism: Uloborus plumipes (assembly GCA_038373865.1). NCBI lineage: Eukaryota > Metazoa > Arthropoda > Arachnida > Araneae > Uloboridae > Uloborus > Uloborus plumipes. The sequence goes on along the minus strand of JAXGGA010000064.1, from coordinate 283,397 downwards.
AAGTATTTCACAATTGAACCGAAGGAACGCCGAAGAATGATTTGTTCTGACATCCTAGGAAACATTGAACGTGATCCCACCTTTTTACAAAATGTTATTACTTGTGATGAATCGTGGCTTTTTACTTACGATCCCGAAACCAAACGCCAATCAATGCATTGGAAATCTCCTGATTCTCCACGACAAAAGCACGAATGTCAAAATCGAAATTCAACGCAATGATGATTGTTTTTTTTTTTTTTTTTGATGTCAAAGGGATTGTACACATTGATTGGGTACCAGAAGGACAAACTGAATCAGCATTACTACATTAGCGTCCTGAGTACCCTATGTGAGCGAGTACGAAGAAAACGGAACGATTTGTGGAAAAAAAAAGACATGGATCCTGCACCAAGACATTGCCCCAGCTCACAATGCGTTATTAGTGAAGACGTTTTTAGCCAATCACAACATTCCCATCTTAGACCATCCACCCTACTCATCTGATTTGGCCCCCTGTGATTTTTTTCTTTTCTCTAAAGTCAAGTCAGCTTTGAAAGGAACTAGATTTGAGAGTTAAAGCAATGGAAGTAATGTATGGACTTACCGAAAATGATCTGCAGCATTGCTATGAGAAGTGGAAAATTCGTATGGAGCGGTGTGTAGACCGAGGAGGAGAGTACATTGAAGGAGATAACATCAAATTGTAAATAATGGAAAATACAATTTTTTTCTAGCTACACCTCGTATTTCTGCATAGGCTGATAGGCTGGCCGACCGACTGCAATAAGGCGCCTCGAACCGTAAATCAGCTAATATTCATTCCATGCTCTTTTAAACATCTATTAACCCTTTGAAGCAAAAATGGGACACCGGTTTCACATGAATATTTTACCTTTTACACAGAAAGGGACACCACTGCTCTGTGCTGTATTACATAACCAGAAAATTATTAAAATGCTAAATATTTTCCCCTTATTTTGCCGTAAATTAATACGGAGTAATGAACAAAGTATGAAAAATACGTTGATAAAAATTCTGTGTCAAAGGGTTAAAGGCAGCACTAGTCTTTTGAGGGTCATTTTTACTTTACATATGTAGAAAGTCTTTTCTTGATGTTTTCAATTTTCGGCCACATTACCTTCTTTACCACATTTATGAATCCTGTTTCTCCATTTTGTTTTATAATACGGCTCAGGGTTGCAATACTAGAGCTAACTATCTTCGAAATCCCTCTATAAGTCTTTGGCATATGTACGAAAAGAGTAAATCTTTGTTCGCTTTCAGGGTGTCATATACAGCGCAGACAGTGAAATTTCAATTGACGTGATCACAGGTTCAGCTTTCATCTACAGAAATTCACGCACATGTGCTCTCAGAACCCCTTTGATTGGTGGAAATTGAGTATAGTAAAAGGATTTATTCGTCACATCCATATTTTTACAAATTTTAGCATGATTGGTGAAGACTAGGAATGATTTTAAAATAAAAATACTTAGTTTTCATTAATTTGCACAAGGGTGTATTTTTCAGGTAATTACATGGCTTGCAATTTTCTTCTCTTGGCTTTGTTACATTGTTTTCATTTGTTTGGCAAACTATTTATAAATTGCGCCATGATGCTCATGGGGAAAAAAGGCTATTTTAATGTTTCTTGGGTTTTCAGATTATTCCCTTTTATAGGCATAAAAATCTACCTTGATGCCAAATTTTAAAAGTCTGGGGCACTCAGGAGTAGGTAAACATTTTGATACGCGAGTGTACATCTAGCAAAAAAAATCACCATAATTGCAGTTTTCAGACCTTAATAACTTCAAAAATATAAAAGGTACATTTATGACATTCCAGATTAAAGGTGTTCTACGGCAGTCTAATAGACATTAAGACACATGGCAAGCATACGAATCTAATAGTTTTTGAAAATGGAGGGGTCAAAAGTAGTGCAAAATGGTTTATGTAAGATACACATTGGCAAATTGCAGCCAGTTTTTTATTTTTGAACTTGGCTGACACACTGCCATGTGTCTTAATCTTTTTTTTTTACATTATTTAACTAAAAATTCACTGTATATTTATTTTAAAGTTTTGTGATGGAGGAAATAAAAGTGAAACATCAGTTTAGTATAACTTTATGAAAGTTGAAATATTATACATTTTATGTGCAAAATTTAAACAAAATGTACAAAAAAGCATAGCGAGATCAGATACTATGAATAGTCTTTTCCATTCAAACAAATGAATTAATATTAAAACCACTTTTAAAATGGACATTACAATTTCACAATTCTTCTCTAACATACAATGGTTTTAGTTCTTCTATTTTCTTGATGTAATCTGTTTTTTCAAGACAACCTTCACATCTTTCATCCCAATCTGAAAGAATTTTCTTTAAATCTCTTACCTTTAACTTCTTTAAATCTACTGTCTTTAAGTCAATTGTTTTTTCTGAAAAAAAAAAAAGAAAATAGTTTAATTGAGAATGGCATCATTTTTTAAGCATATATTATAAATTTAAATGTCCTTAGTATCATAAGAATTATCAGCGCTAAATATAATCTTTAAAATCAACCTATAGTCGAGGAAATCCCCAGTAACATACAAGCAGCAGTCAAAAAGTAAAAGATATGCCTATGTTCAGAAAGCTGATTTGTGGAAATAAGGACAACACAGACTTTTACTTAACTATTTTTGCTTTGCATTGGCACTTTCATGTTCTTTCCTCTCTAAACCTAATGAAATGCAAAAAAGACTTAACATGGATGCGAAAACTCAAAAGTCTGCCAAAAATGATCTTGCCTTTATTTATAAGTTGAAACTCCTGAGTAAACAAAGTGTTTAATGCGAACATTATTAACACTTTCAGGTCTGAGCCTTTTCGATAGCTCATCTCCCTCCAGACTGGGGGTTTTTGTCGCTATTCGTGATTTTTAAAAAAAAATACTTGGAAAAAGTTAATGTTGGTAATTTTAATTTTATTAAATACTTCAAAATATTTTCTTTCATGATGAAAGACCTATTTGAGTGAAACAACAATTAATATTGACTAAGAAATTGTTGAAAAATGCATGTTTGGAACTTGAAAAAAAAGTTCCGCATAGGAAAATATTTTTGACCATGAAAATATGCAAAAATTTAATTAAAAAAATACCCAAATCTTGAACAAATATTTAAAGAAAGATTTAATTTTCAAATACACATTATTTTGCAAAATTTGCTTTGGTGTGGTACATTTCAAAACGCAGGTTTGCACTGTCGCACGCTTGCACTAACTCGTATAAGCCTCGATTCTATGTCTCCTGCGGTTAATTTTGATTGGTGGTGCCATCTATATATTTTTAAAGAAAGTAAAAGGTCCATAGATAATATCTAAAAAGGATTGAAACGAAAAAAACCGTGTTTTCAGAGCAACAGTAGTTCAAACTTGACCCCGAGCTGAGATCGGGCTTAGTCATCTTCAACAAAAACGGCACCCCGAGCTGAGCTCGGGCTTAGACTGGAAAGTGTTAATAGGCTGAATGTAATGCTATCACTCTGCAAAATCTCTCATGGTAGGACCAACTGTGTGCAACAAACACAATTTGGTTTGCTCTCTATAATCTCTAATGAACTTAACTAAAGTAGTGAGCGAAAATTAGAAAAATCAGTAATTTTTCATTGTTTCTTGACTCCAATTTTCTTGCAAGGCATAACTTCTATAATGAGTGCAGAAACAAAATTTAAATGTGATTTCATCTACAGAAGATAAACTTTCATTCAGTGTAACATAAAAATTGCATTGATTTAGCTCATAATTAGACACTTGCACACAACTGGGTCCCCCGTACCTACCACTACATTGAAATCATACTTCTGAGTAATTTGAATTTAATTATAAAAAATAATGATAAGTAAAATATGGTTGATATTATTTATTTCTCCAGAAACAGTCATTCATCTCATAGATGACATGGGCAAGAATGATGATACACAAAACATTAAGCTGAAATATTGTGATTATATATAATTAGCTATGAATGAAAACTCATAACAGATGTTAAGTCCATGTGTTACATCTATGCGTTATAATAATAATTTCAGTATTGATAGATAACTTACACCAACTACATGTAAACAGGGTTCCCACTGGTTTTTCAAAACAAAAAATAAGGACTTTTTTTCAAAAGAAAATTAAGGAACTCTAAAGTATTAGTTAAATAAAAAAAAAAAATTATAGGTAATATAAACAGACCTTGTTTTTTTATGCATAATTTCCCAGAAAAATATTTCTTAAGCATTTATCATTAGATTTCAAAGCTAAAACTAAAAAAATCTTTACAACTCACAAAATTGTGATTTTTACTTTTTCCTTCATGACATTTTCAAGACTAATGGCAATTTCAAATCAAATGCTGAACATTAAAGTATTAGCTTTGAGTACAAAATGCACTAGAATTTAAAACATTATGCATTAGCATCTTGCACAAATAAAAGTGTAAAATATGTATTATATTAACACATTAAGTTAGTGTGAGGAATAATGGGGTCAATTCGCTATCTTTCTCAAGGAAACATGCTAAAACTGATTTCAAAACATGGCACTGATTTGATGTTATTTCTACTTACTTTAGTATAGCTCAGTTGTTTGGTATAATTAAAATAAACATACTTTAATTCAAGTGAATTAATCTTTTTCCTGAACTACACATCCAGGCAGGCCCGTCATTTCAAGTTTCTCCAAGGGGGGTCAAAAGGTGCAAACACAATGCAATTTCATCGAAAAACAAAAAAAACTACGTCCACTCATACCTAAATACCAGGCCCGTCATTTAGGGGGGCAGGGGGTCAATCCCCCCCCTGACTTTGAGAAATCAATGTATTTACATACAAGTGGATGTGGTTTTTGCTGATTTCCGATGTTTTCACCCTTTGCCCCCCCCCCCCCCCCCCCCCGGAAAAACTTGAAGTGACGTCCCTGCTAAATACATAGATTTTTCAAAGCCTGGGGGATGGCGAAATTAACAATTCTTAGTTTAATTTTCTTTCTTTTTCCAAGTTTTACGATCCTATTCAGAAAAGCTTTCAATATGACTAGAGATCAATAAAAACTAAAATCTTCAGTTCCGTGTAAAAATTTTAGTCACCAGACTAACAGTTCATTATAAAATTCAGTGTGACATGGCTTTTAAATTTTTTTTTTGTTCCGAAGGAACTAGTCGCCTAGGAATTTTTTTAGTCATCCAAGATTTGTCAAACCTTGAAATGAGATTTTTTTTTTTTTTTTGTTAATTTTTGTGTCCTGGAGCAACATTTATCTAACCATGGAGTGTGACCCTTGTGTTAAAGAAGGTTAAGCATCACTGGTTTAAAACAAATATTCCTAATATGGATTATAGACTGAAAAATACAAGCACAAAAAAATCGTAGGGCGAGAAGATTTAACTTTAAAGTAAATTTTAAGAAAAAACCCAACCAAATAACTGCTGCTTGAATCATTTCGAAAATTAATAATGAAATAAATACCTACCGTATCTTAAATCACAAATCTGAACATCTTTTTTCTTTAATTTTTCACAAACTTTATCAACGGGAAGTCCCCACGATAAAGGTTTAGACATTTCAGAAACTATCTTTGTAGCAGATTCCTCCAGACCTCCAACATAATAACACTGAAACAAAGAAATGTTAACACCTATTTAAAAAAATGGGTAATTACTACATCAAAACATGCTCTAGGTATACTGCTATCAATTTGATAGACAGCATTCTTTAAATATGAAATAAGGTTCTAGAGTTTAAAATGTATTACTCCATATTGAACCTGAGATTTGAAAATAAGCAATAAAAGACAACAAGCAAACAGAATAGAATTAAAACAGGACCATAATATCATTGTTATGAGTAATGTTGATAAAGGGGACATTTTCAAAAACTGGGAATTTTTTTCTTTATCAACTATTTTAGCTAGGCCAATGAAATTAGTAAAACTTTTTAAAGTAGGGTAAGTGCTCCAGTAGTCGGCCGGTCTTCAGTAGTCGGCCACAATGACATAAAACTCCCCATAACTAGTACATTTTCAATTCAAAATCAGATATGAAGCATTCACACATTCATGTACCTGTCCTCAATCATCAACCAGTAGCAGTTAAGTTCTGGGTACTTTTTTTGAATTAGTAATGAGTCATTTCAGTTTGAATGTTGTGCCCGTCAATCCAAGATTGCGATTCTGCTCATTTTTCAACTAAGATGATTCTGTGGCCGACTACTGGAGCATTTACTAGTGTTGACAATAGCTTGGATTTTAACATAATTTTTATTTAATTTCTGAAATAAGTAGGTGATTCACTATCAGAAAGGTTTATTCTAAAGTTTTACCTTGTTTTTGTTGCTGTATTGATAGCTGATAGTTCTAGGTTAGCCAAGATTAACAAAAGATCCCTTAAATGGCCGATTACTGGTGATTTTACCCTATGTTAGAAAGCTATAGATTTAAAATTTCAATCCAAAGCAATTTTGCTGACATATACCCAATATCAATGCAAGTTACAAAACAGCTTGGTGCTGATGCATAGTTTATTATCTCTGGTAATGCTTAACTTGATCTTGGTACTTAGTTTGTTATTGAGAAATTAGAATTGAAAGGCATAAATTTCTACAGAAATAATCCAAATCTGAACTTTTACTGATGACATATTGAGTAGAGCAAAGCAAATTAATTATCTCAAGAAACATATTAATACAAAAAATGATTTTTACAAATAAATAAAAAACGTAGTTCATGGGAAAGGTTTAAATCTGCCCCAATGATCACAAGCAGGGTTGGCAGGGTTTTGGACAGAACGGTAAAAACCACGGTTTAAACCGTCCTGTCCAAAACTACATTTTTAGTACAATTTTATATTTTGAACTAATATCAAAAGCACAAAATTATACTTGAAGTTAAGACTTAATTTATTTAATGTAAACATTTAAATATGTACATAAAAACATATATAAGATTTTCAACTGATACTAATCTAGCTACTTAGAAGTTACTATTCTTCATTAAAAAATGAATTAGTTCTCATAAGTTTATATTATTTTATTTTTAATGCTAGCTAAACTTCTTTTAAATATAGATGCAAATGAGGGTGTTCAAAAGGTACAATAATCAACTTAAATGCAAAAAATCAGTTTTGCAACTATTTAAAAAGATACACAACATTTGAGAATGTTACAGCGACATTTACTGAATATTTAATTATTTCATAAAGTATTAGGAATAAATTTAAAAGTAGTACAAATTATCTGCTTCAAGAGTGTTTTTTTGACAGTACTACCTATTCCTATTTTATGAAATTTTTATGCAGTGGAGTTATGAGTAAAGTGTTCCTTTTTTTAACGTATAATTAAAATTACTAATATAATTAAATATTGTCAAATTTTAATTAATTACAACTAATTAACACTAAGAAACTAAGATGTATGCATTATCAATATTACAGCTAATAGAAGTTAGTCAGCTTAAATCCCTTTTGCCATGCTTTAGACAGTTTAAGACACTTTTTGGACAATTTAAGACACTTTTGGACAGTAAAACCCACCTGTCCTGTCCAAAACCAGTTTTGGACGTCCAAAACCCCAACCCTGATCACAAGGATTATTAAATCCTTGATTATCTTAAATTAGAAATAAATTTTACAAATCTTGAAAGCATTTTTTTTAAATCAATGTGGTGGAGGTGCATGCTTTTTTTTTTTTGGCATTCACTCTTTTTAATACCAAAGATGATAGTCATGTATCGAGGTGATCTTAGTTGATGACCTTTATTTTCGTAAACACAGAACATAGCAAAAAAGATTAACCATCATTCATACTTGTCAACCTCTCATACCAGAAATGCAGATTTCATGAGACATTACTTCAACAATAATATTAGACCAGTTGTTTAAGTAATAAAAAAATAATATGGCAATTTTCATGCTTTGCCAAGGCATCATTACAAAATTAATTTTAAAAGCCAAGGAATTTAAATTAACAATAGTACAACCTTTTTTTAGTTTGCCTAAAATAAGTATTTATTAAATACTGAAATAAGTCTTTCATAAACTAGTCCACAAACACTATCTTAGATTAGTTCTACAAGGAAAGTTAACTTTTTTGATCCGTAGAAAATTGATTTTGAATGTTCCATCTCAAGTGATAACATAGATCCTTTTCAAAGTAATTCATGATCAAAGGTTTCTCCAACGTGCCATCCAGCATGGAAATAAGAACGTGATTTTGCTACAGTGTAGAACAGCGGTGAATTGGTAAGTGTCAAGCCCTGTTTATTTGAACTTGCTTAAAATGAGTTACTTCTAAGACATACTACATTTTTCATCCCTAACCCATAATTTGTAGTGCATTGTTCATCAGATAAAATAAACTAAGGTTAAAACCAACTGATTTTAAAGGTCCATTGGACTTTGATTTAAAAAGGTTCGACTATATTATGATTTAAAAAATTGATAATTAAAAATCAAAGCTGTTAACTGCCATAAGATTGAACATTTTTAAAAACTCAAGAAAAGATTAGAACTAGCCATGTGCAGTTGATATTAAGAGTAAGGATTCCAGCAGTTTTTGCACAATGATTACTTTAAAAAAAGTTTTCTTCATAAACCTAATAAACAATTAGCTGTATATCTGCATACAACCAAGACCAGAAGAATCCTTTGTTAGTCCTTTCACCAGCATAGAACCAATATCTTCAGGAGCTTAAAGTTACCAAGTCAATATTAAAAAATGTCACAAGTTTCTACAAAAAAAAATGTAAAACATTTAAACAATCCAGTTTTTCATATTAACGACCAAACATTTCTCAAAGCCCTACTACTAAATGGGGGGGGGGGGGTCCATTTTTTTCATAAGAATAAAATAAAGCATTCTTTAGAATATTAGAGGATACATGTATAAAAAAGATCCACATGCAAAACTTCTGCTATGTCTCCAAAGTTCTCTATATTTTAAAAATGTTTCAACTCAGAAAGGAGCAACAGAACAGCATCTTCTCCCTTCAAATCAAGAGGGCAACACCATAAAGAAGTTGAGAGATGTTAGTCCTTTCATAATTTTGCCTAATTTCAGACTCATTTTAAAAATTGTAAAATTGTTAACAAGGCCGTCACAAAGCGTGGTGGGCGGGGTGAGAGGATACCACATAGCTTTTTCAGAAAAGGTGCCACTAGTTGTATTTTAGTGATGTAAAAAAAAAAAAAGAGAAGTTCTCCAGAGTTAAAACTTTTAAAAACCAACAAGTGAATGAAAATCAAGTTAATATTTTTTTGTGAAATTTAAAAAGAACGTGCAAGTTTGAAATAACACTTGGGAGTATCCAAGAACCAACGTACAGGCTTGCAAAGCATACTAGCTTCAAGCATAACATCTTGCTTCAAGGCAGAAAAGGTTGAGCTTTTGATGCTAAGCAGCTGTCATGAAGGAACTCTTGTGAGTGTTGTCGAACATTAGAAAATTATAACTTTTCAGCATTGGAAAACTTTCATTGCAACCCTGAAAAATGTATCAGCACGCATTTTAAATCTTTTTGCAATTTTCCACTATTTCTTCTTTCTATCTACTACAAACAACTTTCTATCTACTATGTACAAAAGTAACATTTTGTTCCTGGTTATAATTTTAAACAATTTAATAGAATTTGAGAAAGAACACTTACAAATCTGTTTTCAGCTTTTTTTGTATTTATACATAATTCTTGAAACTTGGCTTCAATTTGAGGTGCAGATGTTTTTTCTTCTGAAGTTAAACTGTTAACCAATTTATTAATAACACCAACACAAACTGCAAAAAAAAAAAAAAGATGTATATATAAACATATTTATAAAAACATGAGCAGCTGGAGCATGTATGTATAATCATGTCCTTTCCCATGAAGGATCTTAGGGAGTAAAATTTGTTTTAGAAAACCAGATGAAAAAAATTGAAGGGAATAATAACATTATCTAGCAATGAAGCCATGTCATAAGTATTATGGCCTTTTATACAATAAAAATTAAACTGTGCTTAATCAATCTAGTTCGCGTATATAAAATAAAAACAAGAAACTTTTAAAAAGAACCTTTTTTTTTATCTAAAAGGCTCCACAATATTTTACATTAATAAATAATAACAATTTCAGTCATTACCTTCCTATATACACCATATCCATATACATTCGCAATGAAGTTGGGAATGTCAGTAAATGTAATTGAAAAGACAGGATTTGACGTAATTTCTTCATAATGTTAGGAGAGCATTATAGGAAACATTAGGAGAGAAAGAAAAAACATATTTTCCTGAACAATGCTGCATTGCATGAACTAATAGTGATGAGAAATGTGAACAAGAAGTTTTTGCTACTGAACTGAGTTTCAAAAATAAAACCACTGGATCAAAGAATGATCATGGCCTAAATTGCTCATTACTCCCAAAGCAGAACACTGCTAAATTTGGAATGTATGTCGCAGAACAGATATTTGAATTGCAGAACAATTCTGTTCAAGGGAGTTCTGTGAGAGAAAATTCTGAAAAAAATTTTCAGAAATCTGTAAAATTTCTGCAGAAACGAGTTTTTTAACTAAAGATACAATTTTACAGAAATTCAGAACAATTTCTGCAGATTACTTCAAATTAGAAGAAAAAAAATAAAATTTCTGCAAATTATGCTTATTAGGCAGAAAATCAAAAAGTGGCTTTTTTTTGCGACATTTGCAGGAATTTTAAATTTAGTTACAGCTGGACAAAATCTGCAGAATTCGCACTAAATTACATGTTTATTAAAAAGATATTTGCTAAAAATTATGTTTGACTACACTGTTTTATGCCTCTTAAGCGTCCTCTGAGACTTGGTCTCATTATCGGCAATGTTCTGTTATTCTGAGTGAAAACATTGCTTCTAATGCGGTGTTAAAGCATTCAGAGCTCTTTGATGTTTGGAGGAGCAGACATAGGGTTTTACATTTTCTGTCAAGAATGTGCGGCTGGAATTTTAATTTCAGGCTTTTTTCTGCAGTAAGTGAGTACTGAACAAATACTTCTTTCATAGTCCTGTATGAAACTGTTTTGATTTCAAGATCATGGTCTTTGAAAAACGGTCATGTTTCTACGGGTATTTCACAGTGCTTGTGCTACTGTAAGTGTCTACTTGCTGAACAATTTTGGTCAAATGATTTTATGTTGCAGAACATCACAAAGTATTCTGCTTTGGGGCTCATTACCAAAACATTTTCCTGAATATGTAAAAAATTTTAAAAAGAAATGGAAGTTCAGGTCTGACCAAATTGAGTTTGACATTGCTTGATACATTAAAAGTCGGCATTTCCTCGGTAGCTGGCTAATCAGGCAAAACACAGAAAAGTTAATAAATGAAATAGAATGCATTACTTAGTCTCTCTCTATAATAAACTACCCCATAATCTGGATATTTTTGCTTGAACCTATGAGTGTTAGAGTAGATAGAATCTACTGTGTATACTAAGCTAACTTGCTAACTCATTAAAACTGAAACTTTTAGATTATTCTTACCAATTCCAGAAAAATATAAATTTTGAGGACAAATGTACAGCTTTAGGAATGTGATACTATATTTGGGGGCTTTGTAACAAATAGCCGTGTTTGGACACAGTGTTATAAAAAACTTTTACCATTGGAAACAAAAATAACTAAAGAAAATTACTTCAAATCTTGACTTTAAAAGTTTTGATACAGTGCAGACAGACTCCCTGTAAGGCTACATAAAATATTTGCACAGTTAGATTTTTTTTAATTGCTTTGAATTTTAAACTTCTCCAGGAAAGTATAGAACATGCAATGGATGTTTGAAAAACAAAAGCACAGAGAATATGAAATCAATAGTTTGACCAGTATTCAAACCTAAAAAACCACGCTTAGAATAATTAAAAAAAAAAAAAAAAAAACTGATCAGGAAAATGCTGCATGACAAAACATTTAATGCAACGTAGTATAATACCAAACAAATAGCTCTCTCCGATCGAAAACACAAATAACTTTTGACACGAAAAAGACATTTAAATGTCTATCAGCTTTGAAACATTCCATTACAAACTGTAGACTACATGATTACTTCCGAAATGAACATACATTAGGTTAAATGCAGCTAAAATAAAAACTTTAAACGCAAAAATTTCAACGCTTTGTACTTTACCTTCACATTCACCTTCTTTAAGTGCTTTAGCTACTTGAAGGAAAAGAAAAAACACGGGTAACAAGATCTCAAAAATATAAGAAAGTCTAGCCATTCTAGATGCAATTTACAAAATGATTCAATTTCCAAAAGAAATTCTGTTTGTTAATTAAAAAATAAAAGACACTCTTCAGCATTTAACACAAGCAACCAAGATAGCCAAATTCATAAAGTAGCTGCCTCTATTCTCAAGTACACTCCATGCCACAATTTGACAACACGTAAACTACCGGCTTGAGCCAGCTGTCTTATTTTGATTGGAGTCTATACGTTGCCAATTATTTATCTCTTTTTGTCAAAATGCAGTTCCAAAAACTATATTATATACGATATTTGATAATATAAAGGAAGGGAGTTTATTTTATGACTTATGCTTTATCCAGTTGACAAGGCTTCAAATGATATGATTTTCTTCGGTGATCTTCGTTCGTACGTTCGTTTTTGGGCTATAGCCCAGGTTTTTTGATGAGGACTACAATGATCTTCGTCTTCTTCGGTGATCTTGTGCGGTTTTTGCTGTTGCCCAGATAGCTCTAATAAAATTGTTACTTGTTTCCATTGTTTTTGTAGTCAGTAGTAAATATCCCGTTCTTCTAGAACTCTACCCGTTCGTGCTTGTTGATCATTGTTTTCCTGTGTTCTACAGGCAGCTTTTAGCAGCTGGAAGAGGAGAGACGTTTGAGCCGAGGTCTTTCATCTTTTCAGTGCGATTGCGCCAAATGAAATAAAACTTGATAGGTCAAAACAGCAAATACATTTTTCATTGCGTTATGTTATTGTAGATTGAATATGTGTTTTCAGTTATCATAAATCATGTCCAGAAGGACCATTTTGCCTTTGCGGATACGAAGACGCTTGATATCCACCCTGATGAGTAATTATCAAGATTCAAACCAAGAGCGAAGCTTTTCATTAAAAAGCAGCGCAGATTTTGCTTCGAGATCTACTGGTATTTTCGGAGAGCTGGCCGTTTTGGAACAAAATCACGAAACATGGATGTCACAAAATGAAACTGTCGAAAACTTCGAAGAAACGACAGATAAAGATGTGGTAGATTCTGATGTGTTTAAAAAACCAACAGTAGCAGCACCCAAACGGCGAAAGCGCTGCGCTGCATCCAGCCTGGATAGAAAACAGAAATGGACTAAGTACTCTTTAGCTGACATTCCATTATCATCTGATGCCACGAACACCGCCGTGGCGATGCAGTTTTTAAGTGATTTGAAGAGAAAACGTGAAGAGAATTGTGACGCGGCTGATACAGCTGGTAAAATAGTGTTTAAAAAGCCCAAAGTCAAAATGAACAAAAAAGGGGATTGTAGTGCTGTGCAGTTTGGCTCGAATCCTAAAACGAATTCCAAAAACACAACATCTGATCAGAACAACTCTACTAGGGAAAAACTGTCTTCAAATGATACCATTTGCTTGGGACATTTATTACAGGATGATAATGAATGAACATTAAGTAATTTTGCTGGTGCAAAATAAAAACAATGTTAGAGGCATGGTAGATGTGATGAAGACAATATTTAAGAAAAGAAGGTTATTTTTGAGGTATTCAGATATGATGCATGTTATTTCAGTGATAAATTCTTGAATGACTTTTAGTTGTAATTACATGCATAGAAGTTAATTGTTATTATGATTTTGTAAGCTTATCAGTATTTTAAAGCATTATAGAAACTTTCTCATTTCAATGCCTGTAAATAATGCAGAGATGCATAAAATATGTTGGGGGGAGGAGGCTGTCAACCTGTCCCCCAAGTGCAGGTCTGTGTAAAATAAAGTTGGTTTTGTTTTGTTTATTTTTGTCTTAACATTTTCAGTTTGAATCAAGTTTAGTCAAAATTATTAAAGCAAATAACTAATGTTATTTAAAATGTATATAGTCCAATTTGTGCTTATAACGACAGTGAATTTACTAGTTATAACTAAGTGCTCATAAAAATAAATTTAAAAAAAAATGCGTAAACTCATGTATACTTGCTTTATTTTCTTGTATAAAAAGAAACAAATTAGTTAATTTACTTTTGAACTGACTTTTATGTTGCAAGTTATTGTTTTCAAGGAATGATCTGAAAAGTGTCATCGTCCCTTTTATATTGGAAAAGTTTTTTTGAAGGTTTTCAGCACGTAAAAAGCCATTCAGAATATTGACAGCTGGTGACCTTTTTTTTATAATTTCATCATTCTTAGCTTGAATTTGAGCTACAGTGTATTCAGAAGTGTAATCATTGGTATTTCTTGCTTATCATTAACGTCCAGTTGTGTTCAGAATGCTAAAAGAATTTTTCTAAGAAAGGATAAAGTTGAGATTTGTCAATTTTTTTGAAATTTTATGAATTCTTAAAATATAGCTCCCTTTAAGCAAGGTTTGTTCAATAAAAGTGAGTTATGCTCCCCTAAACTTAACATTGATTCCCTCTTAAATCCCTAGGTTTTCATCAAATCAGGGCTTGATATAAAACTGGACTTAGACTTCTTTTGCTGTGAAAAATTCATAATTACTGATTTTTGAAAAAGCTGCATTACTAATGCTTAGTTTTAATGTTTGGAAATTGGAGGCTGATTTGACAGGTCATTTTTATCTTTTATAAATTTTATTTATTTTTAGGATGAACAATTGGCCTTATTAGTTCTTTAACTTCTAGAATGAAATCACATTCCATATCGGTTTAGAGCGAGAGAACTGGCAGATTTTGGTCACTCAAATTGGACCGTCAAAACTATTCTAAAACTATGTCTTACACAAAAAAATTATATTAATGATATTCTGTAGCAGCACCATCTAAGCACTTGTCTAAACACCATCCTTATATCTTTGTAATATTTCAAAAATTATTAGAGCTGATTGATTATATTAAAAACTGATATATGTGAGCTATTTCGCTATTTATCTGGCAATTATATTGGGTTCCACAAACATTTACAAAAGTTTTGAAGAGCAAATGATGCGCTCAAAATTAATAGTCGTGCAACAAGAACGCAGGCATGGCATAATCTGCTTCCTGCTGAACTGATGATCACTAATTCAATCAAACTCATATGCTGTCCAGCTTATCATCCCTAATGATCCTAGATATGCTTGATCTGTGGCAGAGAAGGCAATTGGTCAATCCAGAGAAGGTTCTGATGTGGTGTAAGAAGTTTTGTGACATCCTTGCGCTGTGTGACCGATTGTTGTCCTGTTGAAAAATAAACCCTAGGAACCCTGCCATGAGGACCAATACATGGGACTGATGCATGTCACAAAACGTACCAATCAATATTAGGGGGGACTCCATAATAAGCTGCGGGTGTGGTGTTTAACCGAAAAACGAAGGACCTTTTGAGGTGTTCACCATGAGGCATCCACACGTGTACACCCAGGGCAGGGTTTAGGCATGGGTCCGATGGGCCCCCTCAGGGAGGGATTATGGCGCAAGTTGCGCCATCAACATTTTTTTGGGGGGGGGGGGATTTTTTTAAACTATTTTTTTTTTAATTTAAATTATTTCTTTATTATTTATTCATTTTGTGTACGTGTGTGCTTGGAGTGTTTGGAAGGGAAAAAAAGCGATTCTATTCTGCGCATAATGCAAACTTTTATAAAATTAATAATGTATCAAAAAATAATAGTTATAACTTAAAAAAAAATATTTAAAAAAAATAAATAAAATAAAAAAGAGGGGGTAAAAATAAAAAGCACAAGCGGGTTGTGAAAAATTTTGGGGGTGGGGGGGATTTGCGCCATTGAGCTTGGGGGGGGATGGGCCCCCTAGAAACTGGGCCTAGGATGGCAGTTTCTCGGGGATGGCATTTTTTTTTTTTTTAAATATGCTCAGGTAACAAAATATTTTTCAGAACTATTTCCGGCTCTGTTCAAGGGCGGATCCAGAAATGTTCCAAGGGAGGGGCGATTGTTCTTTTTTCTGCATGCCACCCCTTTTTTTTACCACATATCCTGGTTAACTCATGTCTGTTACAAACGTTTCGGTCTTCAATTTCGAAAAAATTCCAGATCAGAGCCTCGAATCCCAACCACTTCTCACAGTATCATCGAAGACCATCTAAAATTGCCTTTTTTGAACTTCAAAGTCGAAAAATTGCTGGAGAAGAGTCCCTTGTATCTGCCCTTGCCGCTGTCTCTGAAAATTATTTCTATTCTTTATTGAACGTCAAAAAAAAAAAAAAAAAATACCATATCATCTAGGAAATTTACTTTTAGGAACGCCATCAAAAATGGATACCCCAAATTTAAATGGTAGTGCATCAGTTTATGTTTCCCCTGGAGGACACATGCTAGGCAGTTTTTAATTTCAAGTTCAGCTAATTTTGTATTCATTATTTTATTATCCATAACAACGTCGAAGTATGCTGCCATGCTAAGCACAAAGGTCGTATCTGCACATTTTAACAAAATTGAGTTATCGCTACCAGGTAGCTCTTCATGACATATTTTACGTAAATACAAAGTTTTATGGTCGTTTCAGAATGGGAAATATTTTTTAAAAAATTCTGAAAAAGTATCATCTGGATCAAATACATGGTGGAGCAAAACTTTAAAGAGTAATATCTCGGTTTGAGTGCGACTGCAGATACGACTTTTGCGCTTAGCATGGCAGTATGGTCAATATTATAGTTCCAGTAGCGTACCCAAGAGGGGTGCAAAGGGACGAATGCAAAAAATGTCTAAAATTGAAGGAGGGAACCAAAATGAATGGTTGGAAAAGAGAGCTAAATTTCAAAATTAAACTTCATGAAAATGTGCTTCAGATATTTTTTAATAAAAAATATTTGATGAAAACCATGAAATATTGTCGCATTATATGCTTCTTTCTACAATTATAAAAGTGATACTATTTTTTTTTTTTTTTTGTCATGAAAACAAAAGAAAAAGTGTGGGTTACTTAGGACCTTAAAGGCAGTTCAGTAAGAGAGAATTTTATAAGAGAATTTTAATAATACCGTACTTGGGTATACTAGCACTTGACAATTTTTTTTTTCTTTTCAAATATTAAATGATTTTCATTGATTTATTACTGAATATTTCACCGATTTTGGCTACTTTGAATGTTTGTTCTCATCATATCTCTATTAGTTTCAAATTATATCTTTGTAATTTTTATTATTTCAAAAAATAACTTCACAATTGAACTGTTTCAATCGAAGAAACAAACTATAAATATATTATTTGTTTAGTGATAATTCTAGAAATTGCGTCTTTCATCACAATGACGATATGCAATCCCCAAAATTAATTTCTGGGTACACCACTAAATAGTTTTATCTAGAAATATGGTCATGCGTCGTCACATATATGACTTTCTCAAGGAATTTAGCATCCAAACTGTTTGAAAATGCAAAATTAAATATGTTTTAGCGTCGCTCGAATGATAATTTGATATTGCAAAGAACTTCTTTATTTGTAATAACTAGTTTAACAACAAGAGGACATTTTCAAAGAAATCAAAATGTAATTTAGGCTAAGAAAGAAGATCACGATTGTACAAAATGAATACTGTCCTCACATATGGAGCGGCTTACATGTTGGCAGCATGCAGGTTGTTACATTGCTTGAAAATATTGTATTATCCAAAGTTAAACATTGTATTATCCATCAAGAAGCTTTCTCTGCCAAGGACTTAAACTTGTCCTCTATTGCTGATACTGCAGTGCGCTTTCTAAACAAAATATGAGCTCCAACTTGTATTTCGTCAAAATACTAAATCAACGACCATTTCCAGTACTAAGTTTCCCAGTATAATAAACCAGGGGTGGGCAACCTTTTTGGGAAGAGTGCCACTATCTGGGGGGCTCTACCGGCCCCCAGAAAGTAGCTGGGGAAAGAAAAAATTGAAAGTAGCTCTGCCGGCTACTTTCAATTTTTCTAACAAGCTGAAAAATTTTAAAAAGTGAAAAAAGATAATTTGTTGGCTGACTGTGTGCGTGTGTTTGATTTTCTCTTAAAATGGACACTTTTCATGTAAGTCTGAGTAGTGGAAATTAAAAGAATAATACAATTAAAACAAATAAACACTTTTATATATTCAGTCAGTTGGGTTATGCTAAAAAATATAAAAAAATAGCTTGAAACATTTAATTCTGTACTTAATGTGGCTTATGAATTTTAATTTTTTTTACCCAGTCATTAATTTTTGGATCAGATCTAGAAAAAGCTAACAAATATAAGTGTTTTAAGTGATATCAATTAACACCCAAAAGAATTTTGATTTTTATATATTTTTTATAAAAAAAATTAATACTCACAAACATATTTTGAACCACATGCAACAACACCAGACACTAAAGCGTGTAAATTTGAAAAAAATTATTGATACCAATTTGCAAAATTTAATATAATTTGGATAACTTGCAGTTGAAGTAAGCTCTTTAACTTGATTCCCAATGTTGTAAAATGCAATAAGTTGGCAATTTTGTTTCGGATTTCAGGTGGATAACAATGTCTTGCACAGATATAAACAAAGATTTTGAAAAGATCAGTATTTTTTTTTTCATCTTAAAACAAAGGAAACCTAACATTAAATGAATACTTAAAAATTGATATAAATTTTTATTATGTATCTTGCAGACACTATTATTAACTTTGAGTAGCTACTTCCAGTATTGATGTGAAATGTGTTGGATCTTTTTTCTTCAAAGTCAAGAGAAATAAACCGAATTTTCATTATAAAAAAATGTAATATGATTTATACTGGTTAAGAAAATAGGTTTTTCACTAGTCATAAATTTGAATTATTTAGGAGACTGATAATAAAATTTTAAATAGCCAAATTTAATTGCTAATATTAATTCTTAAGTAACAAGCCCTCATTCCTTCTAAGTATTTTAAAACACATTCCCTCAAATTCTAAAACTTCATGAATACTTTCCTTCGGATAGCTATCACACATTTCAATGAAGGAGTAACTTGTCCTCCTCTTCCGTTTCGAGTGGGAAAAGCACACGAAACATTGCTTAATCAGAGCTAATTCTAAGCTAAGCCTGATTTTTTGACTCCCACAAGAGCTTCTGATGGATACTTACAAAGTTTTCTTCCCAAATAATTTTCAAACAATGTATCAAAAACAACTTTAGGAGTTCCCTTTGTGCAAACCAATACCAAATTTTGTTCACTCTGGTTTCTTAATTTTAGTCACCCAGAAGTAACTTCTTTAAACATTTCATCACATGTAGCTGAAACCATTCAGCATAAGTCCAAAATTTCTTCTACAGCGTCAAAAGTTTAATTTGTGTTTTGCATTATAATGCTACACAGAACATTGTTTGTAATGTCACAGCCTTTTCTAGAGGCACTAAACTAAAGATAAGTACTCACAAAATTGTAGTTTTGGCAATTTGTAAGCTGTTTGAAATATATCATCTTATCATTATATATATCAGAGTAACGATTTTAGTTTTTAGCAATTTTTCTGGGAATGCCATTATTTCCTCAATTTTTAAAATTTTTCAACAAACCTTCAGATGCCACTCCTACTGCTCTGTCTGCCACATGGGTTGCTTGCCACGGGTTAGCCACCCATGCATTAAACAATACAATAATATACTAATGAAAAACGTTTCAATAAGAACAATTGAGAAAACCTTGTAAAGCATGTATGGACACATAAACTATTTGCCATTGTGTTTTTGTTATTGAAATATTAAGTCTGAAAGTCTGCATTAATTTTAAGAAAATTCGCAAAACTTAACCAGTTTCAGTGACTGATAAGAGACATATTTCACATGATCTGCAGATAAGTGTCCTGCACATGCAGACAGTGAAATTAGTAAAATTACATTATCACTTTCTTGCCAGGTCTTTAAACCTGGTGCTTTTCAAAAAAATTCCTCAGATTTTAAGACTATATCTCAATAATGGGCGGAAGAGGGCAAATAATTTTTACATCAAAAATATGTCTTGAGATGCTCTTTTGATTGCTATTAAAACTTTTCATTTTTACACGATTTGTATGGTTCCCTTGTCTGACAAACATAGAAAAAATGCTTTTTGAGTAAAAATCACATAGTCAGTCCACAAACGTTCCGAATTTAAAATATTTTTCAGTATGCTGAAAAAATGATGGTGGGGGCCAGAACTTTTTTCTCTGGAAAAAGGCACCGATCCCAAAAGAGTTGGCCGCACCTACTTTAGTGCATTATTGCAAGAAAAGCAGATTGTTTTCATCCTTTTCAAAGTGAATAAAACATGAGATGCTTTTGCTAGTTTTACAGTTATTCCTTAAAATTTTTTGGACTCCTTTGAATTTTTTGCTGAAAACTGTACAAACCCTAGAAGATAGAAAAAAAAGTCCATTGCCTGTAGGAAATTTATGAAATAATCAAGCTTTCTTTGAACAAGAAGACTGCTGTATAGGTTTTTTTTTTATAGATTTTCATTTTTTATTAAATCTATACAACTGAGGCATTGCCAATCGCGATCATCTCTCAAGATATTGCGTTTTCTACTCCAAAAGACACTACTTAATTTGGTATTTGAGCCACTTTTAAAAGTATTGAAATTGAAATGTTTACGATTCTACACATCTCCGAAAACCTTATCCTTATCAATCAATTCTTCAATAAAACGAAATTTCTCTCAAATTTGTTTGTAAAATCAATGGCAAATTTGGTCAATAGAAGTACTTGACACTTATGCTTCATACTTTTGGATTTTTCATTCCCTATTATTTTATGAAATTCAATGGACATAAATAATTTATTTATTTACATTCTTTTTTTAATGAATTGAATACATGCATTGCAATAAATTACTTTTTGTGTTATTTTTACTCCACAGCATTTTTATTTATTTTAAAGATTGGGCTATTTTAGAATTTTTTCAAAAGTTTTCTTGTATTTAAAATAGAGTTTTATAGTTTTCAGCACATACAAAAAAAAAAAAAAAAAAAACATTTATTATTGAGATCATGTTAAACATCACGCACATATTAAGTCGAAGATTAAATGACTGGAAATATCAATCCTTTTGCATCTTGTAAATATTTCCATAATTTTGAAAGTTGGAAGTTATTTTAACACATTCGGGCTTAAATGTGCTTATTTTATTTTTCATTTTAACTATTCTTTTTTTTTTCCTCACCATATTTGCAATTGTTGCGTTATCATTGACAGTCAAATAGAAAATGTAAGCTAAATATCTATGTTGATAGGTATCAATCAAAGTTGACGGTTCAATGCTCTTAGATTTTATAGAATATCATTGAATATCACTTTGTTCGAACTTATCAACTTGTTTGCAAATGCTCTTAATTATTTTTTTTAAGTATATTAAAAATTTACCATTAAATAATTCCAATAAATATTTCACTGCTGCTTGCAGGAGCAAAACAATGATTGTAGCTACCAAAATTTTTTGTGGCTACCAAAGTGTCCTTCCTGTATTGGTAGCCACGGGCTATCAAAGAAAAATTCTAGTCTACACCATCATAGTGTGTAAAGAAACTTTAAATCTTCTACTTTTCAGTATTATATATCTCATTCCTTTTAGATCAGATACTTTAAATCAGATAATTTAAACTATTAAATCTACGACTCTTGATTCTGTTACGTCTGCTATTACTTCCACATCTCATGCCTTTTTTAACCACCTTGCAGTTTATGACGAGATATCTCGTCCATTTAACATGTATTCATGGGACTGCCTAACCGCAGGGAGGTTAAAACACATTATTTCAAATCTAGAGCAAAAGTTTTAGTATTTCTCTTTGTACTGTTAATTGAGAATGGCGCTTTTGTAATTTTGATTCAAAAATTGAGCAGACAGAGGTTTAAACCAAAAATTTAATTATGAATTTGAAATCTCAATCCTTTTATATCTTGTAAATATTTCAGTCATTTTGAAAGTTTGAAGTTACATTCTGGCTCAACTATTTTTATTTTCTTTCAACTTGTTTACAATTGTTATGGAGTTATTGGTAATTAATTATTTTAAGAGCAATATAAGCAGTAAAATCTTATGTTGATAGGTTTCAATTAAATTTGTGATTGCTCAATGTTTCAGTAACTCTACAAATAGAATAAGACAGTAAATCAGATTTTGCTCAATGTTATCAAAATGCATGCAAATAAATCCTTTATTTCATAAATTAAAAATTTTCTACTGAATTGGAACTTTTTTGAATTGCCCATAAATATCCTTTTTTTTCAACATTTCGACCCTAATCACATATCATACTGTTTCTATAAACACATTCATATTGAAAAAAGTGAGATGTTACACTCCTAGTTACCCTCTTCTTCTTTGTCAAAGTAGACTTTCGATTATCTGAGGTTTGTATTACCCATAGGTGTTTCACATTTTTGTTTTCTATTATGATAGTGATGATTTACTGATCGCAGAAAAATGCAAATGCGTTATTGGTTATTTTCAGCTTTTGAAGATATTTTTACAATTAATATTTTTAGCCATAATTTAAATGTATGTTTTGTGTTACAAACTTTTTTTTATATATTGCATACACTAGTATCATTTTCTATCTATTTTTTAGATTATCCACGATATTCGCTTATCTATGACTATT
The DNA here is from genome assembly GCA_038373865.1 of Uloborus plumipes. Taxonomy (NCBI): domain Eukaryota; kingdom Metazoa; phylum Arthropoda; class Arachnida; order Araneae; family Uloboridae; genus Uloborus; species Uloborus plumipes. Next base: position 260,699 of record JAXGGA010000064.1, on the reverse strand, counting down.
GTTCTACCCCATTCCATGGATGATCGGGAGTTTACTGTAGTTTTAATGCATGTAGTCTTCTCAAGCCGGGACTTTTATTTCTAGACAGCCCCTTATCCTTCTGATGTCTTGAACAAGATATTAAATTACAAATCTTTGCCAGCAATAACTTCTTTAATTATGTAACAATCTTTCACGTATAAAAGATTCATAACATCAAATAAATATTTTTATATCAACTAAATAGCTGCTTGCAGGAGCTGAAAATTTTCCTTGTAGCTACAAAAATTTCGCATACCCACTGGATACCAAGAAAATTCCAGTCTATAGTATTCTCAGGCAGCTTTTTTTCTTTTGGCTAATGACCTTGGTAATTAATTTACTAAACACACAAATAGAATTACCAATATCATAAGTCTCAAACACAACACTTCAATAAAAGAGATTATCAATAATTTAATTAGAGTTAAATCTTAACTTACACAATATCACAACATTCAGGAACAACTCGTGATTAAAAAAAGTACATACATACAAGTAACATTTTGTGCACTTCTTCGAACATACATGCTTCTGATGAAAATGCAACACAATTAAAAAAATAATAATAATAAACAATGTTCATTGGTATACAAAATATATACACAGCTCAGTCTCGATAACTCAAAGTCCCAATGGATCTAGGGTTGTCCAATTTTGTCCGGGGTGGAAAAACCGCCCCAGACAAAATATATTTTTTCGAGATCTTACTTTTTTTTGTCCAACTGAAAACTCTTAATTAAAAATGCAGAACATAATGCTTAAGTACTGATTTTTTTTTCATTTAAGGAACATGTAAATATTTAAAATTTGACTAATGCATTTGCATACAGGAATTATTTAACGTTAAAATAATTTATTAAAAATAATAATAAATTAGCTTTCTTGTTTAAAAGCTTTTTATGGTAACACAATCATAAAATAACGGATAATTAATATTAAGTTTATACATAGTAGTTATAAAACATTTAAATTCAATGCAAATTTTAATATATTCTGTTCATTTGTCATGTAGAAGTCCAATGCCAGTTATGCATTTACAAAGTTGAAATTAAAGATAAGATGCTGTAAAAATCTTGAGTAAATATTAAAATCTTCAATGAAAAAATAATAAACTGATATCAATAAAAATGTAACTTTTTTTTGACAAGTTTTAATTTGATATTTGTTTTCAGTTCTGATTTTAGCTTTCAAATAAATAAATTTTTTAAATGAAATAAACTTTTTAAAAATTTTAACTAAAATTTGAAATTATATAATTAGTTAAAAAATGAAATGATACAAATAGGGTTGGCACGTTTTTACCGAAGTACGAAAAAAACGGTAAAAACCGTTCCAGTAAAAGTACCTTTCGCCAGTTTTTGCCAAAGCGGCAAAAATAGGTATTTTTATTGACGAAAATTTTCCAAAATTTTTACTTTCACGTTTATTTATTTATTTTTTTTAAACTGAGAATATTCATTACATCATTTAACCTACTCTCTCGGAAAAAGGCTTCTTTGATAGCTTTAGCTTAGAAGTTTAACAGGGACGCCGTGAGGGGAATGGAGGTCAAGTCCTAAAACCCTTTTTTTAACCTATATTGCCAGAGGTGATATTGTGTTTTATATACATGTAAAGACTTTTATAACCCCCCCCCCCCCCCCGCCCCCCACTAGATGCTCGAAGCACTAGTGGTTGTAACTAAGAACACATTCTTATCTTTCAGTTAGTTTGTAACAGGGAAGTCATGCCAGATCTATCCTATAACGGCAATATACATCTATAGAGAAATAAACTATAATTAGTATTTACAACATTATCATCTCACAGTGACAGGAGTCTATGTTCAGACCTACCATTTTGAATTTAACCCTGGCTTATTCGAGAACTTTCTTCATTGCTCATAAGAAAAAGCGAAAATGACATAACATTTTGATTGAAGTCGTTTTATCTCTTATTAAGTAATACAGAAATTAATATATTCTTCCATGACCAGAAAAAATGTATATATTGATAGTGATAGCTGAAGGTCTAGTATTATGGCCTGGCTGGCATGTGATTGGTCGAGAGCGCAGAGCTCATTTGCATATGATCGATCAATCAGGTGTCAGCTGGGCCAAGGCCGTATCCAGAAAAAAATTTCGGGAGGGGCCCAGTTTCGCACATTGCCCAAACACACATACATTTTTGTGTGTGTTATGAATCGAATTTCTAGCTGAAACACGATGTTTGATGTGGGTTCTAGGAGGTCCGGGGGTTTCTCCCCCGGGCAAATTTTTGAAAAAAAAAAAGTTTTAAAATTCTGCATTTTGAGGCCTTGTATGGGGCAATTGGGACTTCAAAAACATGTTGGAAAAGTAGGCAAACAACAATCTCATAAATTTTCTGCATTACTTGGCAAAGTAAGATTAATCAATGCATAAAAAAATGTTTCTCAACATTTAGCGACAGAGAGGAATTGCAAGGGAGGAGAAAAGATTAACACATTATCACTTGCTTCATCGGTTTTCCCTATAGTTACATAGTAATTTTCGATCAGTTCTCCAACTCACCGACAGACACAGCACTTAGTAACATAAAATAACCAATAGTATAAAACACATAACATTTTTTAAAAGAAATAGTGTAGAGATTTAAAAAATAATTAACGAGAGAGTAACATTTTGGCCATTTAGTTAATTCATAGTTTAATTATTTGATAAGAAATAGGACTGAAGCATTTTAAGGAGTTTCAACAAGGTATTTAATGATTTTCAACGACTCTAGAACAGTTAAAACTCTTTAAAGCACTTCATTTGCACTTTCCAGTCTCTGACGTTTTAATGGAGTTGATTGGACAGTCTTATGAAATTGTTAAAACTTTGAAAGGCACATCTTTTTAAGATTAAAAATAGATATTAAAAAATACTTATAACGAGAATTTCTTTTTCAATCACTAGTACTGCAGAAAACGAAAAAGAATATAGGTAGGGTAATATTTTTTTCTCGTGCTTAACATATTAATAAAGGAATCAATTACAAAGTAACTTCTAAAATACTGAATTAGGTATTTAATGAATAGCCAGAAATGAAGCATGTGAGTCACAAAAAATTATTTTTGAAAATATGCTACAAAAAATGCTCGAATATGATTTTTGCATTAAGCAGAATATTTTTTTAATCACGGAGCTGAGTTTCGCGCAACTTGATGCCCCCCCCCCCCCCATCAGGGCCTGATTACTGAATAGGCCAACTAGGCAGCGGCCTAGGGCCCCCAAATGGCTAAAATTGTTGTAGTCAATGCCTAAATTTGTTTTATCCCACGCATAAAATTGAAAAGATTCATTATGAGGGTCCCAAAAAAAGTATTTGGCTTAGGGCCCCGTGATATCTTAATCAGGCCCTGCCCCCCCCCCCCCCCCATTTGTGTAAGAAACTTTAAAATTCAAGGTTTACAGACATTTAACAAAGTTTTCAAGGTTTTTAAGCATTTGTAAATGGAATTTTTTTAAAGTAACTTTTGTCCAAGATTGGTGAGCGTCCAACAAAGCAGAGGGTCTGTAAACGTATCCGTTTTTGTGTGATCTTGTTGATTGAAGGTATGTTTAGCTATTAAAATCCCTCGAGGGTTAAAAATGCTTATAAATGGGGACCAACAAAGTACCCTATTAATTGAATCAGGGCGGTAAGAAGCAATCTCAGCCTAGTCGGAAACTAGGGGCCTGGCGATTAAGGGGTAAAAGTTTTAGTGGTGTAAGTTTTAAGAGCCATTATTTTGAAAATCGAACAAAAAAGGGAAATTTTGGCAGTGACCATTTTTGATTTTCCTCATTTTTTTATAAGTCAAAGTAGGTCATGAGAAATGAACATTCTGAAGTTTGTAGTCCCCCAAAAAAATTTTGTTCGCTCGGTAAAAATTCCCAAAGTTTGATGTTATGCAGCGCTTTTTTGGTAAAACGGCTGAAAGAGGCATTTCAGTGCGCTGTAGTTTTTTACAGAAACGCCACCCTATGGTTATGTATACATTTATTGATTGTACAATGTGTAGTTATGAGGACCCCATAGTTATTTGGGTTGGGGTGTGTTGCTTTCGTTAGTTAAGGGGCCGCAAAGTATGGTTTTTAGACCATTTTCGCTCGACTTTGAACTGCGTTATTTCCCCCCTAAAAGCAACCCACTGAAATTTTTTTAGCATATACTGAAAATTTATACAATAAAGATAATATGTGGTGCGAAAATTGTTTAATATCTCATTGCTTTGAAGAGAAAAAGACTTCGACATTTTTCAAATTTTCAAAATTTGCGGTTTTTAGATCGCATTTAACTCAAAACAGCAACTCTAGGGAAAAAAAGCTTTTATGGGTTATGGAACATACAGATGTGTAGAATAACGTAAAAAAGAAAGTTGCGTGGGGTCTCGTCTCGTTTTCAAGAAAATAATTTTTTTTGTAGCTCATTTTAATGCTTTTTTCTCATAGTAAAATGTGTCCATCAAGTAGGTCAGATCTGCTGAAACTCTAAGTATATAGTAATGACACATTTAAATTTGTATAGGGAAAGCGAAAAAGACTAAAAACGCTTAATTTTGTATAATTTTTTTATAATTTTTAGTTTTTTAATTGCAATTAACTCAAAAAACGTGAAATCCTGAGACTATTATTGAATGCACATATTACTAGCTTTGAAATATTGGAAAAAGTAAATTCGGTGAGGTATCTTCAGATGTATTCTAGTGAGAGGTCACAGTGACTTCCCGAAAAATTTTTGCTGACGATTCGGCAAATTTGGAAACTATTGCAACATTAAGATTTTTTAATGATACATTTGTCACGTGTGCTTGATCGTATTCTGTAAAAATTTAAGTTCCAGTGCCCATGAGTATCTTATACTTCTTAAGAAGATGTTCTTAATTTGCCAAAGGAATTTCCCAATTTTTCCGAATGATAAAATACGATCAAGCCCACATGTAAAAAATAAATAGAAAATTTCTATGTTGCAGCATTGTTTCTAAAGTTGCTGAATCTTCATAAAAATTTTCCGAATATGAAATTTTTCTGGAGGTCACAGTGACCTTCTTTGACTTCCCATTGGGGAGCCTCTAAAAATACCTCACAGTATTTACTTTCTCGAATATTTCCAGTCATTGCCAGCTAGTAATATGTAAACTCAATAATTCCCGCAGTAACGATTTATCGTTTTTTTAATATAATTGCAATAAGAAGCTAAAAGTTCCAAAAATTTAGACACAATTAAGTGCTGTGATTCTTTTTCACTATTACTATACACTCAAATATAAAACACACATACACTGAAGTGACAAAAGTCATGGGATAGCAATATGCAAATTTTCAGATGGCAGTAGCATCGCATAGAACAGGTATAAATGCGCAGTGCTTTTACAGAGCTTTCATTTCTGTTCAAGTTATTCATGTGAAGAGGTTTTAACGTGATGATGACCGCACGACGTGAATTAACAGACTTTGAACGCGGAATGTTAGTTGGAGCTAGACGCATGGGTTATGCCATTTCGGAAATCGTTAGAGAATTCAACATTCCCAGATCCACTGTGTCAAGAGTGTGCCGAGAGTATGAAATTTCAGGCACAACATCCCACCATGGACAGCGCAGTGGTCGACCGCCTGCACTTAAAGATCGAGACCGGCGACGTCTGCAAAGAGTCGTAAATTCTAACAGACAAGCAACACTGCGTCAAATCACCGTAGAAATCAATTTGGGACGCACAATGGACGTGTCTGCTAGAACTGTGCGGAGAAATTTGGATTTCTTGGGCTATTCCAGCAGAAGACCGACTCGAGTGCCTTGACTGACAGAACGACATCGCTTGCAGCGACTCTCGTGGGCACGTGAGCATATCGGTTGGTCCCTAGATGAATGGAAAACCGTGGCCTGGTCCGATGAGTCACGATTTCAGCTGGTAAGAGCCGATGGTAGGGTTCGAGTGTGGCGCAGACCCCACGAAGCCATGGACCCAAACTGTCAGCAAGGCACTGTTCAAGCTGGTGGTGGCTCCGTAATGGTGTGGGCTGTTTTTTCATGGCATGGACTTGGTCCTCTAGTGCGACTGGACCGAACATTGACTGGAAATGCTTATGTGCAGCTACTTGGAGATCACTTGCAGCCATTCATGGACTTCATGTACCCAAACAACGATGGGATTTTTATGGATGACAATGCGCCATGTCACCGGGCCACAACTGTTCGCAATTGGTTTGAAGAAAATTCTGGACAATTCCAACGAATGATTTGGCCACCTAGATCGCCCGACATGAATCCCATTGAGCATTTATGGGACACCATCGAGAGGTCTGTTCGTGCCCAAAATCCTGCCCCATCAACGCTTTCACAATTATGGACGTCTATCGAGACAGCATGGCTCAATATTCCTGCAGAAGACTTCCAACGACTTGTTGAGTCCATGCCACGTCGAGTTGTTGCACTTCGCCGGGCAAAAGGAGGGCCGACACGATATTAAGAGGTATCCCATGACTTTTGTCACTTCAGTGTATATAAATTATCATCATGTATTTTAAATTTTAGCAGATCTGATACTGGACACATTTTACTACGGGAGAACGCATTAAAATCTGCTACATTTTTTTCTCTGTAAAACTAGAAGAGACCCCTGGCCGCTTTATTTTGTACGTCGTTTTACACATATGTAGGTATCATATAATATAAAAAAATAATCATAACGTGCAAAAAATAAATAAATAGAAAAGTTCAGTGTTGCAGTATTGTTTCCAACTTTGCCGAATCATCAGCAAAATTTTTCGATCATGAAATTTTTCGGGAGGTCATTGTGACCTCCCACTAGAATACATCTGAAGATACCTCACCGAATTTACTTTTTCCAATATTTCAAAGCTAGTAGGGGAGACTGGGGACGGTTGTGACAGTCGTCATATTAGCTAAACCATAATTAATAACTGGTTGAAGCAAAGAGAGAGAGTATTAGCATGTTTGTCTGAATGTGTGTCAAAGCATTGCAGTAGCCATCGAGCGACATTACGCTAGCAGAGGGGTTGGTTACTTTTTAACAGTCAAAAGTAAGTTTTTTTGTTCGATGTCTTTTAGTAATTCCTGTTGAATGTGTACATATAGAGAAATGAAAGTTCTCCCCGTTAGTAGTGAACCTTAATAGTGAAATAGCAGTGATTACTTTTTATGTAGGCTATTTTGTATTGCCATGGCGATTGCTGTTTTCAAAAGTAGTGGGTTGGTGTCGGTTGTGACAAATTGCGTGGGGACGGTTGTGACACGAGTAAAGCATGTTTTTATCATATTTGATGCCCATAATATGCTTGGAGAAGACAGAAATAGGGCAGTGTGACCTAATGAAATATAAAGAAGCTTATAAAGAAGTGAAACTTTTTTTTCTTTCGGACAGCTTTGGAAATGCAACGTTAATCGCAAGTCTTTGCTACGAAACATTCATTCGTAAACGCGATGGAGCCGGCCGGCGCTGTCATAATGAAAACAACGTGTGCATAGGTTATATTGCTCATAATAAAGTGCTTTTGAGCTTACATATACACTGAAAGCATATATGAGAGTAAAATGGCTACTGAGAAATGGTCCCGTTCATTTATGAATAGAAATGTTTCCCGTCTGTTCGTGTAGCTCATGCAACTAGCCTTTCAAGAGTAACAAGCTTCAATAAAACAAATAAATGTAGAATCTTTCTTTGATACTTGACAATTGTTAGGAACAGACACGGTTATGACCCACAGGATGTGCATAATGTTGCCCAAACAGACGTTACGAAATTCAAAAACCTGATATTTTTGTAAAACTTGGTATAAGGCTAATTCAACTGAACGAGACACATTGTTAAATGTTAAACTTTCCCAGATGAAGGTTATGCTGAATTACGTTTAATATTACTTGAAATTAAAAGTGATCTAGACTGTTTTGCTGTATTTTTGAACTTGTCACAACCGACCCCAAGCACTGTCACAACCGTCCTGGGGTGGGGTCGGTTGTGACATTTTTTCCTTTTTTGTTTAGTTCGGTCCTGTGAGTTAACTATTGTACAACTTTAAACCAGCTCACAGGCATTGCTAAGGGATCTATGGAGGAGCAAATGAAAATTGTCACAACCGTACCCAGTCTCCCCTAATATGTGCATTCAATAATAGTCTCAGGATTTCACGTTTTTTGAGTTAATTGCAATTAAAAAACTAAAAATTATAAAAAAATTTGACAAAATTAAGTGTTTTTAGTCTTTTTCTCTTTCCTTATACAAATTTAAATATATCTTTACTATATACTTAGAATTTCAGCAGATTTGACCTACTTGATGGACACATTTTACTATGAGAAAAAAGCATTAAAATGAGCTACAAAAAAAATTATTTTCTTGAAAACGAGACGAGACCCCACGCAACTTTCTTTTTTACGTTATTCTACACATCTGTAGGTTCCATAATCCATAAAAACTTTTTCTTCCTAGAGTTGCTGTTTTGAGTTAAATGCGATCAAAAAACCACAAATTTTGAAAATTTCAAAAATGTTTGAAAATTTGAAAAATGTCTAAGTCTTTTTCTCTTTAAAGCAATGAAATAATAAACAATTTTCGTACCACATATTCTCTTCATAGTATACATTTTCAGTATATGTTAAAAAAATTTCGGGGGGTTGCTTTTAGGGGGGAAATAACGCAGCTCAAAGTTGAGCGAAAATGGTTTACAAACCATACTTTGCGGCCCCTTAACTGAAGAAAGAAACACACCCCAACCCAAATAACCAGGGTGTAAAAAAATCAATGATTTTTTTAAAAAAATCGGATTTTTTTGATTTAAATCAGTTTTTTTGATTTAAATCGGATTTTTTTGATTTTTTTCTTAAAAAGAAATTTCAGTTATTAATTAATTTTTATTTATGAACAACTTACCTTTAAGTTTTTAAAAATACAAAAACACCTTTGAAGTAAAGCTTCACCAGTAAGAAACCCAGGAAAAAGTGTTAGGAGCCAATCTGAAAATAATCCTGTCTACTAGCTAGGATAAAAATCAAATGGGGCAGGAAGCTCAACCAAATCCTCACTTCATTCAGCCCCCTCCCTCTTTATTTTGCTTTTGTTTTGTAAAGCTGGAATATGTTCCATTTCAGCCACTAATAAAGACTGCCCCCCCCCCCCCCCAGTTAATGCAAGGCATAGAAAATTCATCTTCTGTTTGGTTGTTTTTGTTTTTTCTTTTCACTGAAAGTATATCACACACATTCTGTCATGTCCCTCCCCCCTCAATTCACTCTTTGCAACACCTCCCCTGCACCTGCATGTATTTTCTTTTTCACATATTAGACAACAAATAGCACTATTTGTGCATACATATTATTTGGACTGCAACCTTCCAGCATCTGTGGATGGGGGATGAGTAGGATTACTTTTCCATTTATTAGATGGAAATCAAAGCTCTAAAAGAAAATGGTAAAAATAATGAAATTGGGATTGTCCAAGAGAATTTTTTAAGGATTAAAATAAAAAGTGATTTAAATCAATGATTTTTTAAAAAAAATCAATTGATTTAAATCGCGATTTAAATTACTGATTTAAATCAATTGATTTAAATCATTGACACCCTGCAAATAACTATGGGGTCCTCATAACTACACATTGTACAATCAATAAATGTAAACACAACCATGGGGTGGCGTTTCTGTAAAAAACTACAGCGCACTGAAATGCGTCTTTCAGCCGCTTTACCAAAAAAGCGCTGCATAACATCAAACTTTGGGAATTTTTACCGAGCGAACAAAATTTTTTGGGGGGCTGCAAACTTCAGAATGTTCATTTCTCATGACTTACTTTGACATATAAAAAAATGAGGAAAATCAAAAATGGTTACTGCCACACCTTGTCTGAATTTCAAAATAATGGCTCTTAAAAGTTTTGTGGGGCAGGGGGGGGGGGTGGCGCCGATCAAACTGACAAGAAGCTTGCCTTGAGCCTGAATTGATTTGGGAAAGAGAGCTGGAAGTGCTAATGAGTTGTTTTCAAGTATGTTTTGCAGCTAATGAGAATTTGAATTGTCTGTTTTTTTTTTTTTTTGTACTTCTTTAAATTGTCACTCATTTAATAGTTAAAAGGAAAAAAAAAACTTTTTTTGCCATTTGAAATTTATAAAAAAAGATTTTTTTTTTCTGTTTTACATTATAAAACATTTCGGGTTTCGGGGGGGCGCCCCCCCCCCCCTTTGGATACGGCCTTGAGCTGGGCTACTAACTGCATCCTTAACTGGTGCTGTGCTGATTATATGGTCTTTTGACAGTCTCATTCAGTCTGTCTGATTTTCTTTGAGTATGTACTTGCAAGATGCAAGCTTTTAGTTCCTGAAAATAAATTGGTTCATCCAAGCTAAGTGTTACTTTTTATATTGCTTTCTTCAGAAACACTGTTAGAGACTTCTACCTTCTAATACACCACCCCTCATACAAATAATTTTTTGCATAAGCTCTTCCATTTTTATAATACCTCAACATGGGAGAGGACGAAATCTAAATATTTGGACCTTGTGAGTACCTAGGGCAGAGCACTCTACCTCACAGTTCAAGATGGAAGAATATAACAAACGTACATTTTATGAGAATAGTGCTCCCTTAGAAACTCTACTAAAAACTTTGGCATATCCGAGAACTTTCTTCATTGCTCATAAGAACCAGTGAAAACGACATAACATTTCTTGTTGAAGTCATTTCATCTCTGTAAAGAGATACAGAATTCTACCTTCTAACTGAGCAATACACCACCCCTCATACAAATCATTTTTTGCATGTGCTCTTCCATGTTTATACCTCAAAATGAAATAGTATGATAAACGGTACATTTTATGTGAGTAGTACTTCCTTGGAAACTCATTGAAACTCTTCCTTATCCAAGAACTTTCTTCATTGCTCATAACAGCCAGCGAAAACGACATAACATTTATAGTTGCAGTCATTTTATCTCTTTTTAAGGGATACAGAATTGCTGATAGAGGATTCTACCTTTTAATTCAGGGGTTCCCAACCTTTTTCACGTCGTGACCCCCTTTTAGTCAACTAAACAGTCTATGACTCCATCGACCCCCCGCTTCTTATATATGTGTGTCTGTGCAGAGATGAAAACAGCTTAAAGTCAAAAAAGAGGAAAATCGCAGTTTAAAATTCAAATAGATTTTTTTTAATACTATGCAAAATTAGTCATGCAGGATGTCCTCATAATTTGCGCTGAAAAATCGAAAGTAAAATCAGTCATTTCTTTTTGAGTCACTTTAGCAGCTTAATGTAGAAAAAAAAAAGTGTGTGGGCATTGCAATTTTGGATGAGTTAGACACGTGTATCTCAATAAATGAATTCTTGAACTAACACTGTGCGACCTTTAGTGATATTATTTTTAAGTGATATTAGTTTTTATTTTTAAGATCAAAATAATTTTTACGATTTTTTGACTTGGATCTCTAATATTTTAGCTAAATTTTCTTAATTTTTACTTCCCAGAATGGAAACTTATGTTTTTGGCAGCATGCCAAAACAGCGTACATACTGTCTGTTTGCATATTGTGCGCCTGGCCGCCACGAACAATTCCATCTGAAAAAGGGGTGATAGGTTTAGGATGCGCACTTTCCGATGGCAGCTTTTGCTCGCTTACTACTTCCTCCTTGCTTTTTCCCCCTAATTCGAGAAAATCAGAAGAGACTTTGCGCGTGCGCAGATACGGCGGAGGTCGCACGAAAAAAATTTTAGACAGTAGTTAGCCGATAATTGCTCAACATCTTTAAAGTTTCAATCCTGCTGCATCCTAAAACTATTTCCATTACTTTGAAAATTAGAAATATATTCAACCTTTACTACTTTAAATCAACTTATTTTAAGCTTTATTTTTATAATGAGGTTTTTTTTTTTATAAACTTGATGCAATAATTACTTTAGATCGCGGAAAGAAAGAAAAAATACAAAAAACGGAAATTCACGGATTTGCTGAAGATTGTCATCCCTGTGGGACGCTGACATTGCGGCTATTTCGCATGATAAATCAAAGTACTTGAGGCATTTTATTTGTGCTTAGTAGATAACAAACAATGTCGCCTACCTTGTCCAGTGGTCAGAGACGTCAGACCGTGATGTCATGGTCCCGGCTTGGGCATGGACGTACTTTCTCTCTCCTGCCATTGTCCTTTCTGTGTGTGAAAGTGTTATAAATGGATGCCTACCCTATAAACAGGTCCTTATAGCATGTGTGTTGAGCCAAAACGGTCTTCCACCTTAATAGTGCTCGTAGAAACGGAAGCCATACCTATCCAGCCTTAAAATTGAGTAGATTTCATCTACTCTGGCTTGGACACCCGAGCGGTACAAGAAACAACAACAGCAACAGGTAACAAACAGTGATTGCAGAAATGGTAAGGAGAATTTTGCAGTCACTCAATTTTCTTTAAACTTATAAATAGCATCGAGAAAGCCCAGGTTTTGTTTTAGGGGAGGGGGAGGTGAATTATTACTAGTGTGGTGGCAATCAAACAGGAAAATTTTATTTTATAAGCGGAGGAAGAGAATTAACAATATGAGCCAATAATTGCAAGTGCAACTTTCACGAAAATACTACAGCGGAAAATTTTCAAAATTCTAGTCCTAAAATTGCAGTTTAGACGTGCTCTAATGATGCTATCAGGAGAAAAGGCTCGTAGGATTTTAGAAATGAATCTTTACACGGGAAAGAGGGGGAGGGGGCACTTCTAAAGTTTTCAAAAACGATGTACCTTATAAAACGTAGTTGTAGACTATCTTTGTTTCTTGTTTTGGAAAGGGATGGGGTTAGTGTCCCTTCATCGGGAAATATTTAAAATTTATGTATTACAAACACCATTATACACTATGATAACATTAGAAAAAAAGTTTGGTTTCGGGAACTCTCCTTCGAAAATTTCAAAATTGAAGTTTAAAAACATTATTTTAGTCGAATTTGAATGATGTGGAAAAGGGAGACAGGTGAAAACTCCCCCAGAATTTTTTCAAATTTAAGCCAAAAAATAAGCATTAGTAAGTTACCTCCGATGAAGGAGAGTAATATTTATAGAAGTTCCCATGGACTTTTTTTGAAATTTTAGTCCTAAAAACGAAATTTTAGATAACCTTTAACTGTGCGGACAGGGCCCAGCAAGCATTCCATGGATTTTTTTTTTTTCAAAACTGAAATCTTATAATTCCAATTGTTGGCGTGTTTTGATGAAGTTTGGAACAGGATTTGGTTCTGGACTCTTCCTTGGAAAAGCTCAAAATAAACTCATAAAAACGTAGTTATAAGGCCATTTTGATGAAGTCAGAGTAGGGTTAGGGGAGCAAAAACTCTCTCCTTGAAATTATTTCAAAGCTAAATTTTAGACAAGTTTAGGTTGTTAGGGAGAGGTGAAATCCGGGAAGGTTTTGCGGAAATTTGAAGAGCTTGAAGTTCTTGAACCGAACTTATATATAAATTTTGAAGACGTGGGGGAAGGGCAACGGTTCTGGTCTTGGGTTAGGATTAATGTAGCCCTATAGCTTGGATTCGCCACTGTGCTCAAGTATTGATGCTACTCAAAATTGCCTTGATAATGGTGGATTTTTCTATTAAGATTCTGGAAAATAGTGTGGGAACCGCGCAATCCTACCAAGCACGTATTTAGATTTTCATTTTGGAGGGGTCCGAAATATTGTCCGGACCCCCCCCCCCCCCTAAATACGTCCTTGAATCCTGCGTTCTAATGTAAAACCCGTATCATGCCAATTATTAAGTTTTTCGGAGCACAATCTTCTATATTTAGAAAATATTCATTTTACATGCAGCTGTATTAATACAACAAAATAAATTAATAATTAAAAAATATAACATTCATTGAAAAAATATTTTCAAAAATAGGATTCAAAGCTTGAAAAAGATTTAAAATTAAAAATTCCTTTTTATTAAAGAAAAAAAAATGTTTTTTTTTAAATCTTAGTAACAGACTACAGTTTTTAATTTCCAGCAAATCGAAAATCAGTGGATTTTCATTTTGTCCAATATCAACCATTTTATCCGTTTTGTCGAGTCTCTTCCGGCATCCCGGACTTTTTGCAGAAAAGTGTAAAAATAGCAACCTTGAATGGACCAGCACAATGCTTCAAGTTATTTGTAGTTTGATTAACAGAAAGTTCCTGCAGTCTTCCTCAAGAGTTTGAAACTCAATGAAAACTTAGAGATAAAGAAATATTTGAGTTACAAGGCTTTGATTTAGCGAGACTCCACTTCATATATATAAAAAATTCTATTAAATGATATGCTATCTTTCAATGTGGAGCATGGATCAATTAGATGAACAATGACTGCAGCATATAATGAAAGGTACAGAATCAATCAATTCTAGAAATACATTAAGCAAGCAATTTACTGGTACAGATGAAGAATTTCTTTTTAAAAAATAAATAAATAAACTGTTTCACTTTGATTCATTGCTAGAGTCAGAGCAAACAGACTGAGTTTCATCACATTTTATGTTCATGGATAGTTCAAGAGATTTGATGCTTAATTTTGACAACTCTGGACAAGCCAATTTATGAGTAAACCAATGCAATTTCTGACAATTTTTATCACAGTAATGAACTGATTTACAAGCAGAACATTTTTTCTCAGCATAGGGTTCTCCACATGTACTACATAAGTAAACTTCATCGGATGATCGTTGATGGCTGATCATGTCAGTAAGAATGGATACAGCAGCCACATCATTGCTAGCATTTTGAGCAGTGAGAGTGCGGACTAGTTGTTGGAAGAGAGTATTATTTAAAAATGGATACTCTTTAATGTCCTGACGAAGAAAATTTTCTAACTTCTCTTGCAAGCCATTTTTGTCACTTTTAAGCCAGTGTTTAATGAGAAGAGTTAAAAGATCCTTATCAGAGTCAGCTTTAGCCTGCTTTGTTTTAAGTTCAGTGCAGAATTTTTCACAATATGACAGTACAAATGCCAGATGATGAAACTTTAATGACAACAACTCATTGCCTTCATCTTTATACTTCTTTTCACGCAACAAATCAAACACTTTGATTACTTTTTGAATATTTTCCAGAATAGAAAGATTATTCTGCACAAACATGGCAAGCCGAACAGGGTGAATATTTGTCATTATAGCCATCTTATGAACAATCTGGCACAAATGGGATGGTAATTTCGGTTCCGTTTCCAAACCATTAATTTTAGTAAAATACTCAATTTCTTCTAATTTGATAAAATTATTTATAGCACTAACTGCGTTGTGATTTCCAACAAAAGCTGCCATTTGTGATGCCGTTTTGTTAATGGAATTGGTGCTGGAAACATTAGCACCATTTTCCAACAACAAAGTAACAACATCTACTTTACCAGATAATCCAGCAAACATAAGAGCGCTATATTGGGAGCTATGGCGAGTTAAATTTACATCAGCTCCACAATCCAAAAGTAATTTACAAAGTTTGTAATCACCTTTGTAAGCAGCATGCTGAAGTGGTGTCATCCCATCGTCATCTACGCAATTCACAAACAGGTTTTCAGTGGTTAAAAGACTCCTAACTTCTTCATATTTACGCTCATTAATGTATCTGAAAAGCTCCTTTTCCTGAGAGGTGAGCTCAGCATGCGATGAAGCCATTTTGTTTTGCTATTTATATGATCAGAAGAAAAAGTAACTTCAAAAAATAATGATTGCGAAAGAAAATTTTACAAACCTTGTATACCATGCGGTACACAAATGCCGTAGAAACACAAACCGTACCCACTGCCAAACCAATGATAGAAATGCAACAAAATTTTGCAAAGAGCACACGTTTAATGAAGCTCGCATTTAAGCACGATCGTATTCGAATTGGGAACGGAAAATAACTATAGAGAGCGCTACAAATAGGATAAACAAAAGATTTCGCCTATGCTTTTCTAGCAGACGATTCGCTTTTTCATCTTTTTATTCGTTGATTTTACTATTATTTTGGCCCACTTTTCTCAGTGTAGGATTGTTTCGTTTATATTTGTTACTGTTATTTCATTTTCAATGCATTGATCATTTTTAAAAATATTTCTTTACTAAATTAACCTTATTTTTTACCACCGCGTTGGATACGCTAGCACTAACGTTACTGTTCTAAGGCAGGAATTCAAGTGAAACAGGCGATCGCAAATTACAATCGCTACTGGAAAGGGAATTACATTAGAACGTTTCTTGATAAAAACATCATGACGTCAGCGTGACGTTTGCCTATGAAAAACGAGCTAGATAAAACGTCACAGCCTACTTGGCGAATAAGAGGAGATCACTGACTGCTTGTGAGCTCTTATTGGCTCCACCCGTAGTGACGTCAGTGCCAAGTTAAGTTGATGATAATGTAATTCACTTCCAGTAGCGATTGCAATTCCCCAAGTAACACTGAACGCAACCTTTACGTTTCATTACGTTACAATTGGTTGACAGATCGGAACTGTTTTCCAGGCAACGTGATAACACGCTATTTTGAAGATTCGTCACAAAAGCAAAATTTTGAAACGCAACATTTCGTGGCAAATTAATTATACTTGAAACGTTGACAAACATATGCTGAAAGATAATGCAACATCACGTTGCTTATCGTTGTTTTCTACATCCACTGCTCAACTAGTCGCTTTTGGCGGGAATCTTTGCATTCTTCATTGTCGAGTCTCTGCTGTTGTGTTGTGCGTGATCGATTTTCATTCAATTAGATTCAAATAAAGGTATGTATTCTGCAATACTTTTTTTTTGTGAAGTTTTTTCTTTCTCGTTAGTATTCGTTGTCTTTAGTTCTAAAAACATGCTTTTCTTATTTTAGTACTTTGGAAATTTCTTAAGAGTCCGTAACCCTAAAATAGTGTTATCGTCGTTGATTTAAATCAACGTCGATAAAGATCACCTTGATCGGTTTGAATAAAGATGATATTTTTTGACAAAATCAATTGAATAAAATCATTGAATTTTTAAATTTTTATTTAAAATGTTTGTAAATCTTTGATCTTGATGAATCGGTGAAAAGTCGAATGCTGCTGCAACGTCATGAAGCGTAAGGTTGATATAACGTTAAAAATGTCATTGATGTAGCGTTTCAGTATCGTTGACAAACCGTGACAAGCAACTGTTCTGCAACCGTTGCATTACCGAAATGCAACTTGACAAATTATCGCTCTTTTTACGTTACAAGTAACGTTATGTCAACTCTTCGGGAAAACGTGATGTAACGGGATTATGCTACTTGGGTCGAAGCGATTGCAATGGTGTTTCACTTGAATCCCTGCCTAAAATGCTTAAGTTCTTTTAAATCTTTCCTTGTTTAAGGCAGGAATTCAAGTGAAACACCATTGCAATCGCTGCGAAATGCAATCGCTACTGGAAGTGAATTACATTATCATCAACTTAACTTGGCACTGACGTCACTACGGGTGGAACCAATAAGAGCTCACAAGCAGTCAGCGATCTCCTCTTATTCGCCAAGTAGGCTGTGACGTTTTATCTAGCTCGTTTTTCATAGGCAAACGTCACGATGTTTTTATCAAGAAACGTTCTAATGTAATTCATTTCCAGTAGCGATTGTAATTTGCGATCACCTGTTTCACTTGAATTTCTGCCTATATCTCTCTTGTTGCTGAATAAAGACGATTGCAAAGACGCGTTTAAACTTTAAATTATTATTGCTTAAATTATTCCACATGGATTAGAATAGGAGGATTGTGAGTAGGATGAATGACAAGCGGTCACGAGGCAAGTTTTCTTGTGACGCCTTTATCAGATAAATCAGGAATATAACCATCCAGGAACGTTCCGTTTAGAAATTTTTTTACGTAATGGGATGTATGATATAAAGCACATTTTTATTTATATGTGCAATTATTGAGGAAAAAAAAGGAACCATAAAACTATACTGATGAGCAATTCCACGTATTAGTTTTTCACAAAACAGCTTGCAGAAGCTAGAAATATGTTAAATGTTTGTTTTATTTCAAACTTATTAATGAAGAACATGGTCTTTAGGACTATAGGGCAGTAGCAGCCACGTGCTTTTTGCATAGCAACGGAGCCTAGAAACCATTCCTGGTGGACAAGCAACTCCATGTTTACCGTATGTGTAGCATGGTATTGCGAATGCGCAGTTGTTTTTTAGCCTTTTTTAAAGTGTAAAATGTATTTCGAGTCTTGTGAAAGTCTTCATAACAAAGCAAAAAGAAGATACATTGATAAAATCAAGATCATTAATAATTAGGATCCGTATTTATTAAGTAAAAATGAATTTTAATCAGATGCGCGTATAATTTGCCGTACAAATACAAAAAAAAAAAAAAGGATCGATAGCTCCACAGTTTATGAATATTTAATGCATTAAAAACAATCAAATCCTATCAAAACAAGCATATTAGCTGACAGTTTGTTGTTATTCTACTCAGTGGTTAAAAATACGGAGAGTTTAGTAAATAATACTTTTTAAAATGATTAATGCGTTGAAAATGAAACATCAGTATGAAATACAAACAAAACAATCCAAAACTGAAAAAAGAACGGGCCAAAATAACAGTCAAATCCACATGAAGAAAGACTACAGAGTGAATCATCGGAAAAGCAGACGACGGTTCGAGTATGTTTAGCTATCATCAGCACGTGGTGTTTGTTTGTCTACCAGGATGACGTCAGCTGCTACTGCCCTATATAACACAGTTACATTTTGAAAAATTCCAGAAAAAAATAGAAAAACGTATGTATCTTACGAGATATGTCGACCAAAATACCATCATATAAATATTGTTTCTGCATATCTTCAAAATTTAACTGTATTTAATGAAAGCATTGTCCATGTTCTTCAAAAATTCAAGCAAAAAAAAACAAAAAAAAAACAAGGGCTTAACATATTTGTTGTCTCTGCAGGCTGCTTTGTCCAACAATCCATGGTTTTTCAAGATGGAAATGCTCTATGTAAGTATTCTGGTTCCACTTCCTTGGAAAGGATTATATGAGAAGTGGTGTAACAAACTCTCAATGAATAGGTCTAACAAGTGGACAAATTTCAGGGCAGCGGAGTCGGAGGCTTTAAAATTTCTAGAGTCGGAGTCAGAGGATACAAATACCAATTTTTCTTATGCTTTTGCTTGTTGGAAATTGTATAAAAGAAAGTTGCTCGTTCATCTAAGAAAAAAACTTTTGCCTTCCGATTTTTTTTTTTTTTTTTCAAATTATGAAACATTCCTTCACAAAAGAGATCACCCGGAGCCGATTCTCCATATTGCGTCAGTGAATTTTAATCTTTCGGCTGAAACGAAAGAATAAGCACGCAATTAGTTGGGCTATCGGAGTTTTAGAACGTTTTCTAAAAACAGCTAAAACAGTTTTTAAAATGTTCAAGGAAAAATAAACCAATTTTCCTTAGTTCTTTTTAAATGCTGAAGTACTAATGTTTCTTCAATTAAAAATAAGTCTTTTTTTCAAATTTAGAAAATTATAAAACTTCTTTATCAGTCAGTTTTATGCTATCACTTTTCAAAATTGAATGGAATGTTTGATAGGAACTAATTGATAACGGAAGGAAAAACAACTCCGCAATGAAAAGCTCGTACAGCTGCAACCAAGGAGATTAAACAGGAGGAGCTAAATCTCTGCTATCTAAAAGTGGCAACGAATTCACACCGCCACCAGAGGACACTACTTACCAAACCCTCCCTATTTCCTAAAGGAATCAATGTAAATGATACTGAATCTGTCATCTTTTTAAATGCTATGGGAAAGAAAATATTTTTTTTTCGACTGGATTTTGGTGTAAATCTTCGATTGACATTATGAATTAAATATGATTTTCATTCCACGAAAATAGGTGCCGTATTCTTTGAGAAATAGGTTTAATCGAATGCACTTACCAACTTGCCAAATCTAACAGAATGTGTCATTTTTTAAAGACTGCTGTTGGCAAGAATATTTCTTTTTAAATTGGAATTTTGCTCAAACCATCGATTAACATTATAAACTAAATATATTTAATAAATATATTTAAACTAATAATTATTTTGTCTACTAAATGTATTTAATTAATAACAAAATTATTTCTGACATAATTAATTTTTTGCCACATGCTTAATTTATCAGCTATTTAGAGAACTGATTCTCAGCAAAAATAACATCGTACAATGCAAAGAAAATGTCGCATACAGTCGCATATATGTCAAATTTGGCAAGTAGCTAGATGCGGTCGATTAAACATCTTTCTTAAAAAATACGGCAAAATTTCAGTGGGATCAAAGTCATATTTAGTTCATAATGTTAATCGATGGTTTACACCAAAATCCAGTTGAAAAAAGAGTATTTTCTTGCATATAGCAGTATTTAAAAAGATGACAGATTCAGTATCATTCACATTGATTCCTTTAGGAAATAGGGAGGGTTTGGTAAGTAGTGTACTCTGGCGGCGTTGAGAATTCGTTGCCACTTTCAAACTAGCGCATTCGTAGAACATTTCTCTCCTTCTTTCTACTACGTGGTTGCAACACAATTTTATGTGTGAGCGGATTAAAAAATACAGCCATCCAATGTCACTGGTTTTGTTTTCAAGGTGCGCTTTTATTTGCGCGTGTTTTTTTTTTAATCATTAAAAATCAATCATTGTGTTTTAAAATTCGGCGATGGTGAATATTTATGTTTTGTAAGTGTCTTGAAACAATATCTAGTGGTCAAAGTAGGAATATTGATTCGGTTGAAACTTCCCTATAGTTTTTTTTTTGTCAAAAAAAGCCAAGCTTTATTGGTTTTTTTTTCTACACATTACTTCAATGAATAGCATGGAAAAATAGCATTCAATGGAAAACTAACAGTCAGTGGCACTGTTGGATACAGCGTTGCGCTAGAAACGCGAAGATCGAAGGTTCAATTCTGCTATGGGTATAATTGCTTTTGAATGAAATTCTCAACGGTTAATTTTGATCCAAATTTCCAACAATAAAATCTTAACTCATTGTAGTATTTTCAACCGCAGTTGTACTGTTATACTAAAATTGGAAAAGAAAATCTTTATTTTAGCACAGTAATTTATCATGAATAGTATATTTCTTAAATGTGTTTTTTTTTTTTTTTCTTAATTCTTCATAATATTACGGAAGGCGTCATTTCATTTTCTTAAAATCGGCGATAAATAACTTTTTCGAAAAAGTACAGTTAAAAATCGAATTAAGAATTAGGAAAAGTTACATTATTCGTTAATATTAATGGATCTGAGATATCTACAGGTAATCTGTAAACAAAGAAATTGTTAACTTCTTTATATCGTAGTACCAATTGAAAAGTTTTTGTCCGAAAATATTTATGTAACAAATGGAGCCTTTTTTTTTTTTTTTTTAATCAAAGAAGTGCTGAAATTCTCCATTTTTTTTCTTTTTGGTTTCTTTCTTCGAATTTTCAGACTTGTTAAGCGATTAGAAAATATATGTTCAGGCATCGCAATACACTTTTTCAAAATTTTAGGAGCATCTTGAGAATATTTTAGGAAATTTTAGGGATAATTTACAATTTTGTTCGGCAGCAGATAGGTTCCTGACAGTAGTTTGTAACGTAATAACCGACAAAACAAACTGAAGATATATTTTAAAGCACTGTCAGAAAAAGAAAGAAAAAAATAAAATTAAAAAAAATAAAAGAGAAATAATATTGTAACCAATTTATATAACCTATTTATAAGACAGAATGCACTTTATATTGCAGTCGTTTTTTCAAAATTTTCTCTTTCAAAGATAGGCATTTCTGAATTTTTGCAACTGACCAGCTTTTACAGATATTAATTCCGTGCAACAGAATTCCATAATATTTTAACTACAGCAGCTTTCTACTGCTTTTTTTAACGCTATTTCACTAGACATAAAGTTAACCTTATTTTTTTCAATTAATTTTTAATATTTTTGTTATTTCAACAAATCTGCAAATCCAGATTTTTTTCTCTTTTTCTAATTAATTCCTTAAAAAAAATATATATATATTTTTATCTACTAATACAGTAGTGCCCAGCCAACAGCCCTCAAGTTAATCAGTGTGGCAAGTTATGTTCAATGTTATTGCGAATCGAAAACCATCTTTTTCATCACCAAACAATTTTTAGTTCGTAATTTTATTTTTTTCCTCCATGTTTTCCTTTTTTATGTAAGAAACTAAATGCGATTGATTTTTTGCTGCTCTACAAATTTGGAAAAATCTTAGTGTTGGATTGGCATCACAAGTAATGATACAGCTTTATGGGTTCTATTAACTGTTTTTTATGCACTTTGATTTCAAAATTTTAAGATTAGTTAATAAAGGTAAAAATAAAATTATACATAATTGAAATACTGAATCTTTTTACTAAACGACTTCTTGGAAAAAAAAAATAATAACTTTATTAAAACATGAAGCTGAAAAATATACCTTTTTAGTGAAGAAAATTTTATGAGCTTCTGATGCTAAGCAGCTTTTCTAATGACGCTGCTTAGCCATCAGTGACTAAAAACTTTGCACGTGTCGGCAAAGGGGTTACATTTACATGTATGCAATATTGTTGCAAGCTTGTGCTTTAATAATACTGAACTTTATAACTTATTTTTAAACTTATTTTATGCATGAAAGTGTGTGTAAATTTTCTAACAGTAGTAGTTTTATAAATCATAATACAAAAAGAATTAATATCAAAGCCCAATGACATAAAATCTCAACTTAAATGCTAACCCAATGATAAAAACAATTATTATACGTATAAAAAAACACACTCCCTATTAAAGATATATTTTTAAGAGAAATGTAAAATACTTAAGATATATGACTAATAATTTTGTACGAAACGAAATGATTTTGATATTAAGAATAACATTGTAATAAAAATAAAATTTGCTACCACAAAAAGATCAAAAAACAACTCAAACATTTAGACAGTAAAACTACAGAAGTTAAAACATTTTATCCAGCAATACAAAATCAATGTGTAATTCAAGTGAAATAAAGGCTCAAACAATAGTTTTGGCAAAACTGTGCAATCAGTGCAAAAGCAGTTACACAGTACAAAGACATACATCTACCATCATCTGCAAGGTCGTATCCAGAATTTTTTTTCGGGGGGGGGGGGCCTGACTTTGGTCCATTATATATATATATATATATATATATATATATATATATATATATATATATATATATATATATATATATACAATATTCGGAATAAGCACGACATATGAAAGTAATTTTTGAAATTTTCAGGGAGTCATAATTTTTCCAAACTCGTCACTGCCACGAAATTGACAACTGAAGAGAAACAGATGACAGTAATAAGAGCGTGGTAAAAAACATAGAAATTTCGATGGCCTTTTTATATTCAAAGCATTTGCTGAGTGTTTCGGCGAAACATCCACTAAACTAACCATAATGAATATAAAACATGGAAAGAAAATGTAATAATGTGAAAGTTAAAGCCTACTTGTCTTGATCAGTAAGTAAAGATGTAGAACAAATACAAAGTTTAATGCACTTTTCGTTCTTAGTTTGGATTTGGAGTTCTTTCGCCTTTTTAGTTCTTGGCTTGAACTTGGATCTGGTCGTTAGTTAGTTCACCGTAGAAGTGAATTAAAAAGAAAGAAGTTACCGTTTTTTCAAGAGCAATTCTTTGAAAGCAACATTTATTTAATATCAAAGATCAAGATTCAAAACTTCAACAATAACTTTTAAATATTACGCTACTAAGAAGCATTAACGGTTAAATCCCGGTAACTTTAGCGTAGAGTTGCCAACTCCAAAAATGTTTCCGCCAAAACTCAACTTAACCCCCTTACTTAAAAGTGGGGGGCCTCAACGGCGCAATGGGTCTGCCCGTCAGTTTGTAGTCTGAAGAGGCGGGTGTTCGATTCCCGCCTTTGCCCTGGGTGTAACTTCCCTCTCTGTGCTGTAAATTCTTTCCTTCAATAAAATCTGTAGTGTACTATCTGTGGAGGCAAGGCGCATAGTATGCAGTCCTCATGTGTGTCGAAGTTTATTGACGTCATATAAAATGACCACGTGACAGAATTTCTTGACTTTTTAATGACGTCACACTTGGCAGAAAACAAAAAAAGTCAGGTCACCTTTGATATTTACCAATGATGAGTGAGTGAGGGCTTTTTTTACAATTTATATTTCTTCAAAACAAATCAAAAGATCCAAAAATGTTCAAAAAATATATATGAGTAAATAAATTTTCTGAAAACAGTTGAACATAGCATTCCAAAAGATAAGCAAGGTATGAAATCAAAGCCATTCGTAAAGGAGCTAATAAAACCGAATAAATATTTAGCAAATTCATTCTGTACCAGGAAAACAGAATCGAACCTTGATGTTGAGTATCGAAACGTTTTTTAACTTATGTTTCACAGTGGATAATTTTAAAGTTTCTGATGTCATTAATGCGAGGTATTGGCGATTCCAGCGGTCCAAGACGCACTCTTCTGATGACTGGCTATACTACCGCAAGGCTGTAACCGCCATTCTTCTGAATTACAGTCTTATGTTATTTCAAGTCATGGATTTTCGCATTTTTTAATCTCTTAAAAATATTTTGGTCTAATTAACTATTGATTTGTGTCTCGGATGAAACAAATTTTGAAATAAAAGAGGTCGTGTGTGGATTTGACGCTTGGTAGTTCAACGAGAGTCATCCTTTAAATGCTTGTTTTCCAGTGCACAGTGTTAAGTTATGGATATTTACTTTTCAAGTTATGGCCGGACATGGAGTATTATGTTCCGCGTGCTACTAGTTTGATGCAAATCCCAGAATGTTATTTTTAGTTCCATTCACCATTATTTTGCAAATATCTTTGAATTTCGGTACCTTTTAAATAAATTGTTACTCATATCGTGCGTAGTATAAAAATAAAAATGAATGCTGAATACATTTTATTTTTAGTTTTATATATGTTTAAGTACATCATAGTTCGGATTGATGATGATTCATTTGTAGTTTGAAACGTTTATTTATTATTTGCTTGAATTGTATGGTTTGCGTGTGCTGTGTTCCTGTTTTTGAAAAATGAAGAATGCATTTTCAACTAGTTGGGTCGTTGCACAGTCAGAAATATTTATAATGTTTTCTGCCTTGTAAACGATCTTACTGGTATTGAGAATTTTGAAGCTGGTTCTCCTGGACAGCTGAAAGCAATTTCTTCTAAAATTGTATAATCAAAACAGTTTAAAAGAGTATTATGAAATGCATTTCTTTTCGCAACTTACTGCTCATGGAAAGGTAAGCATCTCTGATTAAGGCTTATGTGATTAATTAAATCCTGAAAAAAGAGCTTTACTTTCAATACTGATTATGTCAAACCTGTATTAGAATGTATTCCTATAAATAAAAACAACTTGTTATTAGTTTTTGATTAATTTTTTGTAGTAACATGTTGAGGATTATGGTATTGTATTTTTCTGTATTGCAACATGCAATGTGCTCCATAGTGAATATTGAATGTCAAGCACCAAATTGACACATCTGGGGCATTGGTTATATTGCTACATCATATATAAGCAGTAATAACTGCAGGTAAGTGCTGTCGGCCCCGCTTAATCGGGTAAACGAATACCTTGCTTATATGAATAAAATATCCTGGGACCGAATATTTCCGGTCCCATAGACGCAATGTTAAAGTTCCCTACTTGAAGAAATACCCCGCTAAATCGAATAATATTTCTTGTAACCGACAGTATTCATTTAAGCGGGGCCGACAAGATTTATTTTTATTTAGAAAGCAAGTAAAACACCGCATTTCTTAAAATTATGACGAAAAAAGATTATAAAAGGCGAGAGGTCTTAGTTTGGAATTTGTACAGCAGTAAATATAAAATTAAGCAATAATAAATATGAACACTTACCTTTCTACAAAATCATTAAACATATAATAGTAATATTTATTTTTTAAAAAATATATACAAAAGGAATACAGTTGAACTTTGGTAAAACTTGACTGTCTCGATAATTCGACATTCATGTTTCCAATGATTTGTCAAATGTTAATTCTATTGAATGATAACCTTTATAACTTGACATACATTTACAGGAACCTCTAAAAGTCTTGTTGATATTTTAGTCCACTTTTTGCAACTGATTTTTTTTTTTTTTTGTGTTGATCCTTTTTGAGAATTTTATGGTGTCCAAGTCAGTCAATTCTGTTCTCGAGAAAACTCTTTTAGAGAATTTTTCTTGTACCCAGAGGAGTTCAGATTCTGTGCTGTTAGTGCGCTCCACTGCTAGGAAAAGGTTGGAAAAATGTACTCCGGGCAGTCCCCAAGAGAAACATTGCAGCATAACAAGTTTTTCAACAACCCTCAACTCTACCCTCAAAGTCAGTTTGGAACATTCTTATTTTTCATAATTTTAATTATGTTTTCTTGCTAGATCAAACTAATTTGCAAATTGCTATTTAAAAGACACACTGAGTTATTGGCCACATTTATGTTTCCGAGTAAGAAAAATCGTGTTTAAAGCAGCGGGCCCAGCCCAAAAAACCCCACTATGTCGGTACAGTGGGTTTTTCCAAATTTACTGCATATTGAAAACATTTATTTAAAAGAAACAAACTAAATATTACGAATAGTTTGATCAATACTAAGCCTATAAATTGGTATTGATCAATTAAGTTAGAATATTTAGCTTATTACAATATTTAATCTCGGTTAGTACATGGTCCAGAAATTGCCCCACCTTCCTTTCCAAGAACTTATTAGGTATTAAAAATAAAATTACACATAAGTTTCACACTATTTGTTTTTTATTTTAAATACTTGGAAGATGAAAATAAGCAATAATTATTCCAATCTATGGTTATGGAAGTTTTGCTGTACATATAAAGTTTTGCAAATATATAGTTTTTATAGCAAAAATGATTAAGAGATGGCGAACTAAAATGTAGTATTGTACTAAGAATATTAAAACAAATGGGAGTATACTATCCTATTATACAGGTTGTTCCCATTTAACCTGCAAGATGTTTATTTTTGCAACCGTTCGTCCTAGATGCATATTTCCTTTTACAAAAATTCTTAAAATAAGGTGCAGCAGTGGCGTACATAGCACCCTTGCAGTGGGCAAGAGGTTTGAGGGTGCACGATACATCCTGCCAACTCTTCCGTTTTTACCCGAAGACTTCCATCTTCAGAACGATTTTCCGTTCTTCCAGCCAGAAGATACAATGTTCCGTTTTTTCCCCAGATGTACATTTTTTCAAATCAAAAATTATTTGAAAAAAAAATAAAAAAAAAAATCAAGATTAAAAATTGAGGTTAGTATGTTGTGTTGTACAGTCAGAACGGGGAAGTCTAAAAATGGAAGTTGCCTTGTAGGCATGCATCAGTGAAATGCTGTACATAGGGTGAATGTACTCTTGTACATAGGGTGAATTATCGCTGTGTTGTGTAAGGCAGGAATTCAAGTGAAACACCATTGCAATCGCTACTGGAAGTGAATTACATTATCATCAACTTAACTTGACACTGACGTCACTACGGGTGGAGCCAATAAGAGCTCACAAGCAGTCAGCGATCTCCTCTTATTCGCCAAGTAGGCTGTGACGTTTTATCTAGCTCGTTTTTCATAGGCAAACGTCACGATGTTTTTATCAAGAAACGTTCTAATGTAATTCCCTTTCCAGTAGCGATTGTAATTTGCTATTGCCTGTTTCACTTGAATTTCTGCCTTAAATTGTAAAACAGTAGTCAAAAACTTGTGTACTCTAAAATGAGTAAAAATAGACTATGTTTGAAAAAGTACAAATATATATGTTTTAAAACAGCAAACAGCTGTTTCGAGGCTGTAAAATGCAAGCCCCATCATCATTGCATAAAAACATAGAGACAGGTTCACATGCCAAAGACAGTCAAGAGTCTAGTGCAGTGTTTTTTTTAGGTATCTCTCCGGGGTCACTGCCCTCCCAGAGAAAGTCAACTGCCCTCCCCGGAGGAAAACGCAGTTTGCACTATCACACATAGAAAATGAATTTGAAAAAAATAAAAATATTAAATGAGCAAATAAGTAAAAATTAAAGAAATAAAAAAGTAAATACTTAATAAATGAATATAAAAATAAAAGAAATTTTTGAAATATATTGTGAGGTGGCAACAAAGATGTCCTACAATTGCATTTTAGGACATCTATTTCGAAAAAATACCGAGGGAGACTTTGTGAAGCCCATCCTTTTTCTCAGGGTATCTTCAATGATTGCCTA
>JAXGGA010000064.1:0-227500 GCA_038373865.1 Uloborus plumipes | reverse complement strand
ATTGATGTAGCAGAAAGAATACTCTATTTTAGTTATAATTTAACTATAATTTTTTAGAAGTATGATATAAAAATAAGCTAAAAGAGAAAATTTGAATAATTTTGTTGTTTACAGAAACTAACAGAAATCTTATCAAAGTTTAAAAAAAGAAGGAAGTTTTCTTTCCTAGCTTTAAAAACAAAATAATACATTTTCCGAAATGAAGCATTTTAAAAAGAACATTGCAATATCGCAATTTATACGATATTTTTATAATTTACCTAGTTTTATTTAAAAAGAACGAAACAAAAAAAAGGTATAGAAACGTAACTATGGTCACAATATGAAAAGTTAATTTCCGTTGATAAAATAATTCAATTCATATTTATTTTCAAATTTTATTCTCGAGTTTGACCATTTAGAATCGTTTGGCTTGCTTTGCTCAAGATCAGCCTTGAATTTCCGGGGTTCTAAAAACAATTATTACAGCTCTTAATGCTCGTAGAGCCTTCGAACTGATATCAATTTTAGCAGAAAATTCTAAGCTTTCAAATGACGTAAAATTTAAAAACATATATGAAATATTTCTCCCCCATTTCATCACATTTATGTGAAAAATGAGCTTGAACTTAGAATAGAAAAAGAACAAAATCGAATTTCGAAAAAACGCTTCAAGACGCACACCCCAATGCTATCAACGAATTTTGTGCCAAATTTTACGAAAATCGATTGAACGGTTTTGACCTTACGTGCCTCACAGACGGACAGACAGAAAGAAGGAAGGAAAGAAAGACAGACAGACCCACCTTCAGCTTTATTAGTAGAGATTTTAAATATAAATATTGATCTTTAGTTTCTATTTTATTATATTCTGGTTAAAAAATCTGTTATTCATTTAGGGGTGAATATCAGGAAAAGTGCTGATTTAAGTCACAAATGAATTTCTCAAGCCCTTCCAAATAAAAACCAAAAAATTTTCGTTTTCCATACAGTAAACTGCGTCGCACATACAATCCATGACAAAATTTTCAGGTTTTACTTTAATTTGTGACAATAGAACTCTTTATTGCCTCAATGTCATGTCGGCAGCGCGTCACATTTGAATCGCAAAGTTCAAAAAAAATCCTGTGGATTATAAAACATCCCAGCAGAAACAAATACAAAAGGAAATAACGTGTTTTATGTTCATCTATGACGATTAACTCTTGTGTTTTAGATAAAATGAATTTAGATCGATAAAAAAAAGCAATTTCTGCTTGTCACAAGTTTTCATAACATGACGAGTGAGCCAACTTTCGGAATGATAAAATCTAGACAAAACATTCTTTGGCGCCAAAAATTACGCTGGGTGAAGCTCTGATATGTGATGTTTCAGTTCCGATAGAAAATTTTCACTTCAGCTGCATTAAATTACAGGTAAGATTTTTTTCAATTTCGACTTTTCTGCTTCTACCAAATGAAGTGTCATGTCGGCAGAGGAAATTAAGACACAAAATAAAGTAATTTTTCAATTTATTTTTGCATAATGGAAAAGAAACCTATTGTCATAGACATAATAAGGTGTTTTTATTTTCGAATCTTTAATTAGGGATGTTCAGCTATCATATTGCGGGAAATTTGTCATGTCGGCAGCGCGGAAGTAGAAGGAATTTGTTACGAAACTGATGCGTGCGTTACCGATGTTTTTTCGCGATTTTTTCTTGACATGAGTTTGTTGAAATTTAAAGTACACAGATAGATTCGAGTGCATCGTTTTTAGTGCCAAATTTTCCCATTTTAGCAGTTTATTCATTGTTTTTTAAATTCTTCAAAAACATGAATTTTTCCGCAAAATTTGAGTTTTCAAACAAAAATATTTCACCCTCTTTTCTTTTTCATCAATATTCCGACCTTCGTTCGTAACTACTGCACCGAAAAATATAATTTTGTTTTAAAATGAAAAAATTACGAACATTTTAGTGAAAATCACCCTCCCCCGCCAAACTGACTGTCCTGAATTAATTTCGTTTTTTAAGATTGTGTTAAGAATTTTACTTTATTTTTATTTTTTAACTATTAACCTATTTATCTGTTTAAAACAAACTTTGTCGCACTTATTTAGACTTTTTAATTAGTCTAATTTTATTTATAAAACAAAAAATCGTTCAAGCTCTAAAAATATTATATTCTATGTAATAATTATTTTATTTTTGAACATAAGATAGTGAAGGTGATTACTTTTATGCACTAAGTGTAAAATCTGTAATATTTGTCAGCTCTGTAGCATTCTTATCATGTCGGTAACGCTCAAAGACAAACCCCTAAAAGGGGGGTAAATGTTCACCTTGACCATGCCCCTAATTTTTAAAAAATATTGTTACTAATGCGTATTTGAAATACCCTATTAATTTAATTTTCTGAGTATCTTTAAAAATTGAAAATTTTCCATGGTCAAATTGGCACTTTTCCTGATATTCACCCTTAGGTCTTTTTCATTTATCAGAAAGAACAACATGTTTGCATTTTTTATTAAGTCATTGACATAAATTATGTTTTTAAAAAGAGATTTCAGTTGTTTTTAAATTTTTTCTGTAAAGGGTACTTTTTAAGCATTATTTTGGGACTCGGAATGTTTGCAATCATTAACTCCTGTTTAGTTAAGCAAGGGAAAGTATTCTGCTTGACAATGGTAGGTCTGTACAGTGGGAGTGCTACTTTCACTAGCATCTATCTCTATCAGGTTGATGGTTGCCCTTATCTGCTTTAGAAATTGTTTAATTTTCAAAAAAAAAAAAAAAATGTTTAAATATTGTTTTTTTTTCCTTATAATTATTTTTCTAATCTATTATTAAATTATTCTTATTTTTCTTAGTTCGAAAAAGAATGCATTTTTGAAGAATAACTTCATTTTTTAACAGCATATCTTTGAATTTCTATTACAACTAAATTGATAAAAATTATGATCCTACAATGATATTGTGGGTTTTCAAAATTAGATTCGGAATAAACAATAATTTCTTGAAAGTTGTGAATAAGTGAATCATTTATGTGTTTTTTTTTTTTTTAAATATTTAATTTATTGATGTTATGTAAATATAACTAAAAATAAGTTTAATTTTTTCTATTTTCAACAGAAACTTTAGCCATGAAAGGCCTTACACTCAACTGCTTGGGTCGAAAAGAAGAAGCATACGAGTATGTTAGAAAAGGACTAAGAAATGATTTAAAGAGTCATGTGTGTATCCTTTTACAAATGTTGGTGTGCATGTTCAAGTGTAATGTTGGTTAGGAATCATTGGTCCAGTGCTTAAAACCTTTTCTTCGTACCCAAGATATTTCAATTTTTGCTGGTCTTTGAATACAATAAAAAATATACAGCTACAATGTGGCCATGATTGGAATTTCAACCTTGACTGCTCCAATTTTTAACTTCTGACTGTCCATGAACATTGAAATAATGGTTTTACCTTTTGTAATTTGGAAGAAGTTAGTGTTTAAAATATTCCTATTCTTTTGAATAGTCCAGGGAGTCTAAAAAGGAAGGAGCCTCATCTCCTTCGGCAATGCAGCGGAAAAATGGCCCGATTTTTCCACCGCCGGTGTTGGCGCTGGCGCGAAATGACTTTGTGTTGAAGGGGGAGGAGAATTTTGCTGAGGACCCTTAATTTTCGGCGGGGTCAGCAGTAGACCAATGGAAGGCAGCCAACGCTTTTCGGGCAGGGGATGCGTGGTAATTGAGAGAGGTCTGATATGGCATGCGATTATCCCCACGAAAGAGATATGTTAAACATTATGATTTTAAAGTTATTTACTTTCTCATATTTTATTTCAGTTCTCATGTTTATTCATTGACCACTGAAAATATTATTTGAATTACTTACACACATGTCATTATTTGTATTGTAAATTTAACATATCTATGTCATATTTATTCTTGCATCCCCTTGTTAAATTTTCTGATTGTTTTTCTTTCATAAAAATGCTTTATCTGTACTATCTTTCGTAAATATGTTAAAAGTGACGGAAAACAGTAATAAGAGGAAAATTAATTATCAGCAAAGTTAAGTTTAAATGTCCTTTAATGTATGATTTCGTCATTATTAATTTACTTGATTAATTGTTTTTTTTTGTTTTCAAACTTTAATTACATGTATATTGACAATAACATTTTCAAAAGCAAGCTAAAATCATTTCTAGTCTTACAAGGGCAAATAAGTGGAACAGCAATTTACAAAACAATGTACAAAAAAAAAAAGAAAAAGAAAAAAAATCGATTGTACAGCATATAACAGAAAAGAAAAGAATTACCTGGTAAAAACAGTTCATATGTACAATGGAGCAGGGGTGCCCATCTCCCCCCCCCTCAAAACTCGATGGCGCAAATTCCCCCCCCCCCCCGAAATATTCACAACCCTTTTGTGCTTTTTATTTTTGTCCCTTTTTTGATTTTATTTATTTTTTTAAATATTTTTTTTAAATTATTATTTATTTATTTTTTAAATTATAACTATTACTTTTTTATATATTATATTTTTGAAAACTATGCCCAGAACAGAATCGTTTTTTTTCTCTTCCAGACATTACAAGCACACACACAAAATAAATAAAAAGAAATCATTTAAATTAAAAAGATAAAGAATATTTTTTATTTAAAAAAATAAATAATTTAAATTAAAAAGATTAATTAATAAATAATTTAAATACACAGTCCAGTCACATTAATGTGACCACCTGTCAAAAGCCTGAAAAACCACCTTTCGCAAAGCGGACAGCTGCGAGAATGCAGGAAGAGAGTTATTTAGGGCCCTGAAGGTGTTCATTGGTAGTTTGAGCCATGCTGACCCCAATGCTGTGGCCAGCTGGGCTAGATTACCTGTATGAGATCCATGGAGCGAATAACCCGATCGAGATGGTCGTACATATTCTCGATTCTGTTTGAATCAGGAGAGTTTGCTGGGTAGGGAAGAAGGGTAAACTCACTCTGGTGCTCTTCGAACCACGCAAGTACACTGGCAGCTGAATGGCACTTCGCATTGTCCTGCTAGTAGATGCCATCATCCTGAGGAAAAACAATGCACATATAGGGGTGAACATGGTTCGCAAAGACAGATGCGTATTTGTATTAATTCATCCTGCCTTCCACAATGATCAGTGAGCCCAGAGAATGACAGGAAAACATTCCCCAGCCCATAATGTTCCCGTCTCCAGCTTGGCGGTCCAAGCTGGAGACGGGAACAATGGTTGAGGGTGTTTGGTTTCATAGGTTTCACGCCTTATACGCCAACGTCCATGTGCCCAATGGAGCATAAAACGTGATTCATCAGTAAATACTATCTGTTTCCAAGGCCCTCACACACCCTTTATACACTCTCAACTGCATTGTGCTACCAAGTGCTTTTTGTGATTGGTAATTTGACGTCAACGTCGAAAGTAGGTGGTGGTCACATTAATGTGACTGAACTGTGTAAATAAGTATTTTGTTTTAAAAAATCCCCCCCAAAAATTTTGATGGCCATAATCCTCCTCCCCCACCCCCTGTGGGCACGCAATGGCAAAATTTATAAATCATCAACAGGGGTCTGGCCAGAGGAAAATCGGGTCCGTTAACGGACCCTTCACAAAAATACGATCAAGCAAAACGGACCCTTCACAAAAATGCGATCAAGCAAAACGGACCCTTCACAAAAGGCTAATCAAACAAACGTACATTTTACACATTATTCATTCAAAAAGCAAATCTGAAATCAAAATAATGCATAGCATATTTCTGTGTAAAAGCCCATAACTTTTGGGACTTTTCCAAAGTTAAAGAAGGGAATCGCTTATCCGCTAACTTTGCGGGAAAAAAAAAAAAAAAAAGTCGGCACTACCTGCCTGCCCTGCGAGGGCAAGCAAAAATCTTTAGTGCAAAATGTAGCACTTTTTGTTGGTTTCTTTTAAAGAAATTAACAGCTTAAAAAAGATAGTTGTTTTGCTTTAATGATTCTGCTTATTTGTCTTATCATATGCAAATCAAAGTAGCTTGCTGCGATTTGTTATAGATTTCTCTGGAAGTGCAGAGTAAGGATTTTTCTCCCTGCTATGGACTTAAACATAAAGGAAATAATAATTATAGCAATTATCAGCAGAATGAACTTAGAACTGCAAACAGATAGCTAGGGTTGGAGAAAAAATGGGATTGCTTCTGGGTAGAGCGATCAGCTATTTAAAATTAAAATTATTTCCATCTGACGTCTTTGGTGCGATGTTTTGACCTTATTTTGGCAGAAAATTATCTTTTTTTCTTATTTCATTTATTTATTATTTTTTTAAAATGCTTACAAGGGTGGTGTTTTAGTTATATTCAGGAATTAATGTATTTTTGCGTCTGTTAATATTGGAAGTCTGGTATTGTTTGTTTTGCTATGTTTCCCTACCGTATTTTTTCTCCGAATTTTTGGCGAATATGTCGGTGATTATTAATGACATTCATCATATAAACCTGATGAAATTTAGCTCTAAAATTTTTGACTGTAACAAATTATTAAAAACCGTTTTTATATTTCTGATGCTTTCATTTTGAAAAAAGAGATCTCTGCAGCCGATATGAAAATCGAATTTTACTTACTTTCCAAGCTAATTACTCTTTATTAGGAGGCAAATAAATAAAAATTCGTTTTATTTTTTGCTCAGATCATTATTTTAAAATTTTTAAAGCAAAATTAACTGTTCTTTTATGAGTCTAAATGTTAAACGATCGTTCCATTTTATTTTTGCATTAATTGTGTTTTCAGACATTAATAATATGTTTACCATTGACCTTTAAACGCAATTGTAAAAAAAAAATATTTTATGTTCCGTTTTTATGCTTTTAATGTCACTTGAATGATCACTTTGAATACTGCAATCTCTTTGCATCCGCTACAGGAATCGGACTTTTCGCATTTTTGATGTTTAATACGCTTTTTCAAGAGGAAAATAAATGAAATTCATTTTTATTTTTTTTAATTCAAAAAAAAAAAAAAGCATTTTTTTTTTTTTTTTTTTTTTCAAAATTGTTTGATTTTTCACAAAATTATTTAGTTTTTCACAAAAAACGGACCCTGTGAAAAATCCTGGACAGACCCCTGATCAAGCTTTTCACCTAAGTGACAGCAGATCAATTTAGGTTTTAAAAGGATTGCTTCATAAGCAATCAAATGCAAAATATATTATAAACGTAGGATGCAGGCGCGGATCCAGAGGGGGGGGGTCATGACCCCTCCCTTAACCGACAAAATATAGCAAAAAATTGCATTTATGGTACTTATATTACGAAAAAAATTGTCAAAACCCCCCATTTTTGCCCAAAAATTGCACTTTGACCCCCCCCCCTTTCTGAAAATGACCCCCTCCTTAGCCAGAAGCTGGATCCGCCCTTGGTAGGATGAAGCAGAGTGTTCTATGCTTCTCTAAACAGCTTTTATAGCAAAAGCAGATTTTAAATTTTCTAATATTCAGGCCCAGAAGCAGAAAGTCTGCGACACTTATTTGGGCCGTCGGAAATAATCTGCAGCATTTTTATTAGTTTTACTTCAAGTTTTCATAAAATACACAAACCTTTTACAGGGTATGTACTCCTTTTTTGAAATTAAAGTTCAGGAATGTTAAGATCTTTTTAACACAATCGCTGTCCCTTTTACCAAATATCTCAAGAAACTCCTGTTAAACTATACTGATTGAAGGGGAGAAATTTAACCTCCTTAATATCAAGCGCTTTTGAGGAGTCTGAACATTTTTTAAGGAATCAGCAATAATTATTCAAATAATTGATTTAGAAAATGTTAATTGATTACTTACACACAACATCAAACTGTGTTCACTGAATCGTAAATATATTTTTTTAATTGCATACTACATTAATATGTAAAGAATAAGAATTAAATACATTAAACTTAGTTAGAATGTAGTTGAGTCCTTCTATATACGGTATAAGCTATTGTTTTCAATTGTTAGATTCAATCATGTATGAACTATGAACTTTATTAAACATTAAATCAAATTCAAGTATTTAAACAAATATTTACTTTGAAAACAAATGAAACAATTATTTGGATAGTTTTTTAAAATCCAGTACTTTCCTAAAAATATGTAAATGCACAAAAAACAATAAAAAAAAAAATATTTAAATTAAAACTAAAACTGATAATTCTAAAATAGTATAAGTTAAAGCAGTCTCAAACTTTCAAAATAAATCAAATAATTACAGAATGCAGAAGGATTGAAGTATCAAGCACGGCGTACGATTTTCAGCAAAGTACATGCTCGATGTTTCAAAACAAATATGGTCCTCAATATATCTGGTGGGAATTACGAAAATTTAAAGCACTCGAAAGTAATACTAAAATTGCACTGAACCTTCGTATGATTTTAATATCACAAGAAGATAGAACTATTCTTGTGTGATGAAGTTGTGTAATTTTTCTGATGGTTAGAGGGGTCTCTCTTTTTTTTCCATTTTTTAGTATGAACTTATTTCATTTTTAAAAGAAGTAACTCTTACTTTAAAAGTTGAATTTTTTTAAAAACTAAAACTGCAAGAGAAAAGCAAAAAAATTTGCCGCGAAAAATCATCACTCTCTGGCTCCCCAAAAACAATTTTTTTTTCTCAATTTTAGTTGAGCTTTATGTGATTTCCCCCCCCCCCCTTTCTTATGAAAATTATCTGCAGAGATCTGAAAAATCTGTGACGCACGTCTCGCGTTTCGCAATTTCTGCTACTGGGTATTCAGGAGATATTTTTTTAAATGCCCTTATTTAAAACTCTAGACTACAGGATGTTAACAAATTAAGTGAACAGTAGCTCTACACCAGTAGTGGAATTTTGTTGCCAAACTGCTATCATGGAGATTCTTCTCCTTCCTTTTACTCTCTCAGAGGACTATTCCAGAGTCTGGAATAGTCCTGTATATGTATGTGTAGCAAGTAATGTGTAATGTATTATTTATCAGCATTTATAAGGCAATTTTTATTGGCACATACACAGAAAGCATTCTTTTTAGTGGACTTTTACCAAAGAAGCCTGGTGAATTATTTTTTGTTTCCCGACTTTGATTTTTGCCAACTCTTTAATTGTAAAGATTAAATTTTTTTCCCGCTTGAATACACATTACCATTTTTGTTAAATGAGAGGGAAGTTTTCAAAAAAAAAAAAAAAAAAATGTTTTCCTTAATTTAACTCTATTAGGCTGGCATGTTTTTGGATTGTTGCAAAGATCTGACAGAAAATATGATGAAGCAATAAAATGTTACCGCAATGCATTAAAATGGGACAAGGTGAGTGCATAATTGATGATAAATTTCTTTATTAATGTCATCAGTGTATCTTTTTAGTCAATCAGGTTATCTATACATCAAAATAAATAAAGGATTTTTCATACTTTCTAATTTTGAATATGAAGCACCTAGAAGCAAAGGGGTCAAAAATCAAAATTTTGAGATAACTAGTACAAATATTGCATACCTGCCAAGTCTTTGGTATATTTACATAGACTCTTATTAACAGGGGTGATTGTGCTCCAGTATTTTACCGGATTTCCAGTATTTTCATGATCAATTCTGGTATTTTAATGTTTGAAAATACCGGAAATAAAATATTTTTAATTGTGCTTTTATCTTCCCACCTTCGGTATTTTTTTTATTTTTCGAATTTTCGGTGATTATACCGACAGTGACTAATAATATTCATCGAATAGAAACGTTAAGAAGTCATTCTAATTTTTTTTAAAACTTTAATAAATTATTTTATTTGCATCCTTTTTTATTTTTATGCCTTCATTTTAAAAAACGCAATCGATTTGCATCCGATATAAGATTCAAATTTTTCTAATTTTTGATGCTTATTACCCTTAGTTCGTAGACATGATATATCTTTTTATTTCTAGTAAAAAATCATAAATTAAAAAATTTCCAACAAAATTCTGTGTCGTTTATGAAAATCAAAATGTCAAAAAAGTTAAAATTTGATACTCTGATTTAATTTTTTTTTGCTCTAATTATGTGGGTAATAAAAATATGTTTATTGTAGAGCATTTAACAGTAAATATGAAGTAAGTTTATTTGAATTCTTTTTAAATATGTATAATTATAAAATTAGGTGTGCTTAAATAATAGGGGCTTTGGTTTTTTTTTTTAAAGCACCCCCCAAACACACACATTTTCTCTTTAAAACTTTCAGGTATTTTTTCATGAACTCACAATCACCCCTGTATTAATCACGATTACCTACCATTTACTCCAGACTGCTCCGCTTTAAGCAGACCCAGAATAGTTCCTATTTTTGATACTTTCTGCATCTGTTACCTTTTTTTTTCTACATTTTCCTATTTTTTCCTACTTTCCCCCTGGCCTGTTAAACTTTGTGTTGATTTTTCATTTTTATTTCGCCATATCAAAAACTTTCTCATAGTTCAATCTTGAAATAAATATTAAGACCTTGCCCAAGTGGGTTTTTGATGAAAAACCTGTGTTATTTTGGGTACTTTCAAGAATCATTTTAATATCATTCTTAATTCAAATATTGTATACCAAGCTATTGCAGGCCACTTGTATTTGACAAATTTGGAAAAAGCATTATTAAATTGAATTCTTTTTAATGCCTTATGGCTTCTTTTATTAGATGTGAGTATATGTGCACACTCATGTTTTATCAGTTGTAAAATTTGGAGTTTCATTCTGTAAAACATTCTGTTTTTCAACTTTTACTGTAATCAATGTGTTTGTTTTTAATTGAATCCACAATTTTTGTTCAAATTGTACTTTTTGATTTTACACGTCATGTAAGTTTTTATTATGAAATGTATTGAATATCGTTCACTTACTTTCTTTACTTTTTTGTTTTACAGGACAATATTCAGATTTTAAGAGATTTGTCTCTTCTCCAAATTCAAATGAGAGATTTAGAAGGTTACAGGGTAAGTTTGCCCCTTTTGTGTTTCAATCTGAAATTTTAAAAGCGTAATGCATTTGTTACTCATTTTTTCTTCAATGACCAAACTGATGATTTCAATATTGTTCATATACCAGAAACTTCTTGGGTCTATTATATTTTATAACAACATCCTACTAAGGCACTAATAATGTACTATTTATCTTTAAAAAGAAAAAAAGAAAAACTTTCAAACATACGTAGGTTTAAAGAGGTTTCTTTCATTTGACTGATACACTAGTGGTATTGATGACAACATGTTCCAATCATGCAATAGTATAGCTTTTAAACTAAGTTCAAAAGAGTTATTACCAAGTCTCATTTGTTTCCAAGTCAATCCCATCATTTGGAGTACTCTTGAAGGGTAATTGTACCACCCCTCCCTCTCTCACATACTTTTTTCGTGTTAATATAATTTGCATTGAGTACATATCCTTCGGTCCCTGGAAAATTAAAAATATTATTGGCCTAGCAGCTTGATGCTGATGTTAATGTAAGAAAAATTAAAAAATTGATTCTTTTCACTAAATGACTTCTAGGGAAAAAATAACTTTATTGACACGAAACTGCATAATATTGCATATAAACAATTTACAGTAAATAGGTAAATAAAATTCTGTGAAGAAAAGTTTTGAACTTCTGATGCTAAGCAGTCTTTTTCATGACAGCTGCGTAGCCATCAGAGGTTTGGAATGTTTTGAAAAAGTGGTTACATTCCGGCAATATTTTTACAACTTTGTGCTTTAATAATGTTGGACCTTATCACTTATTAAAACTAAAGAAATAAAACATTTTATTCAGCAATACTAAATCAATATGTAAATCTACCACAAAGAGATCCAGAAAGTATTCTTTTCAAAACTGCAAACTTTGCAAAAGCAAGTAGGCCACAGTGCAAAGACAAAATGGTTCGATTAGCTGGATATTATATGAATACCAAACAAAATGATGAGTTAACAAAAAAGTAATCATGATACTAAAATTTACAATCATTATACAACTAAAAATTCAGAGAAATGAAATGAAATCTAAATTAGCAATTAGATGACTGAGACGGAGGTTAAATGACTCAATTTTAATAAATGGGTTAATTGTTGATAGTTGAAATTCTCAACATGCTTACATTTTCTATAATATTGGTTAATAATGGTAGCAAAGATTTTTAGAGCTCCAGACGTCCGCAAGGCAACTAACTCCATCTCTTTCAAGAGCTTCAATTAGCAAAAGCTCCAAATAATGTAATTTTTACGTCTTTTAGATTGAAAAATATCCATTTGCCACGTGGTGAGTACAAAAATTAAAAAAATGCTCATATTTGTTTTGTAAATTACATTTGTTTTCTCGTTCAATATGATTTGTACAGTGCACCAATCTAAAAATAAGAAGAAATATTGTAACCTAGAAGCCAATGTTAAAAAATTGCTAAAAATTTACAGGTTAGGTAATCCCGAAAATAACTTTGCACATGGCATTGAAGAAGCATATAAAAATGCTGAAATTGCAAAGCACATAACATATGATATAAAAGTCAAATACATAGGATTTTACCATTCAAGTTGAAAACATAGGCCTTGAGCACAGAAGTACAGTATAACTTCGATTTAACGATACCCGATTTAATGATTTCCTCAATTTAACGATACATTTCAATGGTCCGGATTTGACTGCATTGAATTTAATGTTAAAGCTTCTTCTATTTAGCGATAGCTTTCCTCAATTTAACGATAGAATCGACAGCAGAAATTTTTTTTCGAAACTGTTGGAGATGGTTAAAACGTTCAGCCACCTGTTTGTTTATCTACCTC
The DNA here is from genome assembly GCA_038373865.1 of Uloborus plumipes. Classification (NCBI taxonomy): domain Eukaryota; kingdom Metazoa; phylum Arthropoda; class Arachnida; order Araneae; family Uloboridae; genus Uloborus; species Uloborus plumipes. The sequence continues at coordinate 214,792 of JAXGGA010000064.1, read as the reverse complement.
TTTCCCGAGGGAGCCTATTTTGTTAGGTTCCTGCATGACAGGTAATGAATGACCCTCGGGAGTCTGTCAACCCTGGATGTCTTATCTTTCTCATGGTCAAGAGCACTGATGAAAAACACCTGAGAACCAGTTGATTGACTCCTATTGGTCCCCGGAAGAGAAAGGACAGGGAGGACAAATGGTGATAAACACCTGTTTGAAATCTAGCCTGAAGCTACAATTGCTATTGTGTTGAGAGAGACAATATCAGGGCACGTGTCATGTTTGATCCGTGAAAGACATTCCAGTTTTCTGGAAAGAGTGTGCAAGAGCAAGATCATTTCATCTTTCTACCTGCTAGAGTGAAGTTGTCCTGTTATCCAGTGTGCCAAACTAAAAGTTGTGTCTTGCTTGCGAGAAAAATGGAAGAAAATTGAAAAAAAACGGAAGCGTTTCTCCCTGGCAGAAAAAGTTGAAATTTTAAATTTTATGGACAGAACTCCAGGATCACAAACGGATTTGGCGAAAAACTCGCAATCAACTTTAGCGACGATTTTAAAAAATCGGGCAGAAATTGAGAAATGTGCAGCTGAGTGCGGAGAAATTTTCCAAAAAGCGGAAATCATTGAAAGGATCATCTTTAAGTGCCTTGGAAAAAGCTCTTGTGGTATGGTTTCAGCAAATCAGAGCCAGCAATTTGCCAGTTAGTTCAAGTATGCTGAAAGAGAAGGCAATGCAACTTGCTGATCATCTCGGTGTGGAAAACTTCAAAGCATCCAATGGATGGATCAATCGTTTCCGGCAACGTTACAATATCGTCTATAAAACTATATCAGGAAAGAGCAAAGATGTGGATCCAGAAACTTGTAAAGAATGGAAAGAATGTGAGCTCCCAAAATATAATAAGGATTACGCACTGAAAGACATTTTTAATTTAGATGAAACTGCGCTTTTTTATAATTTGCATCATAGTAAAACTTTATGCTATCAAAACGAGCAATGTTTCGGTAGTCTCTCAACACAATAGTGGAAAGAAGTTTCAATAGTGGAAAGAAGTCGAAGGAAAGACTCACAGTTCTTTTGACGACAAATGCGGACGGTTCAGAAAAGTTCACTCCTCTCGTAATAGGAAAGTCCAAAAACCCCACTGTTTCAAAAATGTTAAGACTTTGCCTACTAACTATGAAGCTAATTCAAGTTCTTGGATGACTGGAAGTTTATTTAAAACTTATATAGAGGCATTAGATTTAAAAATGAGAAAAAAAATAGGAAAATTTTGCTTTTTATGGACCGATGCCCAGCTCATCCTAAAATTGAAAATCTCCAAAATGTCGAAACAGTCTTCTTACCTGCTCATTGCACTAGTGAATTACAGCCGTTAGACTTAGGAATTATTCGCTCCTTCAAAGCCCACTACAGAAAATTCCTAATGAGGAAAGTGTTAATCGCTGCGGAATCGCCTTCCGCCGACAAAGCAAAGTTTAAAATCAATGTCTTAGAAGCCTTACAACTTGTGAGACAAAGTTGGAACTCAGTAGCCGCAAAAACAATCCAAAATGGATTTTAAAAAGCGGGCATTGCTATGAGCGCCGATGAAACGGAAATGGAGAGTGAAGATGATTGTAGTATTAGCACAAAAGAAGAATAGATGTTTAAAGAAATTGCACCTAATCATCTATCATTTAAAGACTATGTGAACTGTGATGCGCAAGTTGCTGTTTGTGGTTCCCAAAGCATTGAGGAAATATATGAGGAGCAGACTCACGTTGCATCTGATTCAGAATCGAGTTCGGAGGATGAACTTCTACAGGACTCTAAAGTGACTTTACTTCAAGCCAATATGGGATTAAATAATGTCAAACAGTACTTAATGGAGTTTAATACTGATGAATGTTTGTATGATTGTTTTGACAAAATTTAAAAAGTCATTGCCAGCGCTGTATTGAAAGAAAAAATGAAACTAACTTCAATAAAAGATTTTTTAAAAAAGTGATAAAAATTAGCTTTTAGTGTTTCCAAGAGCCAAAAGTACATAGAGAATTGGTAAGTATTCACTCTATAATCAACATTTGAAAATGTTTAATAAATCTCTATGCTCCCCGATTTAGCGATATCCTCGATTTAACGATAGTTTTTTACAGTCCACAGGCAATCGTTAAATCGAGGTTAACTTAAAAATATGTAACATTTTTTAAGATAGTGTTTTTTTTTTTTTTTTTCCATTTTTTTTCGTCATTATTACTATAAGAATTATTAGGTGGTCTGAATCAGTGCCTAGTAAGCTATAAAGGCCTGCTGTCTGCTAGTTAGTAATTGAAAATTAAAATTTTCAATATGCTTTTTCCCCTACTAAGTCTTAAAATCTTTCTTCAAATGAATTTTGAACATTTTTATTTGGTGTGTGCAATTTAAAATCCCAATTTTATTTTTTCTCTTCCCCTCTGAGTTAAGAGAAAAACCTTCTGATTCCCCCCCCCCCCTTTTGAACACAAGAAATTAGATGCACTCGCGGGCTGCACATCGCTACATGGTGGGCCAAATACGGCCCGCAGGTTGTGCATCCCTCCTCTAAACCCATGATTCAACTGAATGTGATTTTAAAATTATGATTGGATATTTCACTTAACAAAATTTTTTTACTAGTTATTAATTTAGACTCATATCTTTTTGTACATAAGACTTTATTTTTAGGATACTCGTTATCAGTTGTTCAATTTAAGACCAACTCAAAGAGCGTCATGGATAGGATTTGCAATGGCATATCATCTGCTCAAAGATTATGATATGGCCCTCAAAATTTTAGAAGAGTTTCGTAAAACACAAACAGTAAGTTCTTTTTATTGTAAACCTTTTTTTCCTTGCAAATAAATCTCTGTTTAGCAGTATAAAAATCATTTCTGAAAGTTAAATATTCTGTTTAGAATTACGTAAGAGTTAGATTAACTTTAAAAGACTGAACAAAGTGACTAAACAAAGTAAAATATTAAATAATATGATGCATTTTATTTACTTTTTTTCTATTTCTTTTTGTCAAGAATTAATGCATACTTAATATTTAAAGCCTCGGTTTAGTGGTTATGTTAATGTTATCAACAATTTTGTGTTTTATTTCTTTGTACAGCTCTGATGCAGACTTATGTTTGATAGTTTTAGAGGTGTATTAATAAATATTCAATGATGGGTAAATATTTTAATCAGTAATATTTACAATACTTTTGTTATTTAGAAAAGAGGTTATGATTATGAACATAGTGAACTACTTTTATATCAAAATATGGTGATGCGAGAAGCTGGTAATTTAGAAGAAGCATTAGGTCATCTGAACAAATATGAAGAACAAATTTGTGACAAATTGAGTGTAATGGAAGCAAAAGGTATGATTCAAATGCAAGTTTTTGAATATCTAGAGATTTTCTTTCATTAAGTTTTTTTAAAATAATTTTTGTGCAGTTAAATTTAATTTAAATTTAATGTACTTAAAAACAGGACAAATTGTCCTGAAACTTGCTCTACGCATTATTATAACTGGAAAATTAGTTGCTTATTACCTTAGTCATTGTTCAACTTCCTATGAGTTTCAACATGGTACATTAATGCTCTTTTTTGTCAGCTTCTTTTTTACGGATGTGCCAGCACTTTTTGCATACAGAACATTTTAATAAGCTAGCAATATTTTGTTTAAGCCCAATTCAAATACGTATTATAGCATTCAGAATACAATTCTGTTATCTTGACTTATATTTTTCGTTTTCTAATAAGTTTTTATTCTCTTAAACACTGGGGGAGAGGAGGGGATATTTTCAGTTTGCATTCAAGTTTGTAAAAGAAAGATAACAGTATTTATTTTAGATCAAGTTTTTTTTTGTTGAATCGTTTGCTGATGAGTTTATTTATACATGTTAAGATATTTGTCTCTATTGATACTGTTATGTTATAACCTGTTGTTTTTCTTCTGAAAATGTAAGTTTTTGTTTTTGTTGTTTTTTTTTGTAATTATGAACTTTTATTTTAAGTATGATTTATGTGTTTTAATTGAATCTTTTTTCATTTCTAGCACAATTACATTTAGAATTGCAACAGTTAAAAGAAGCTAAAGAAATATTTATTGAATTATTAAATAGAAATCCAGAAAATCATATGTATTATAAAGGATTAGAAGATGCAATGCAAGCAGGTTATTTGAATTTTTTTAATTTTTTTAAACTATGATTATGTTGAAATTATTGCAGTTTTTGTCTTTTAATCATGGTTTATCTAAATTTTGTCATTTACTGATTTTGTAATGTAATTTCTCTGATTTATTAACATTAAAATTCAAAAATTCTTAAATCAGTTAACAGGCGTGGTATGAAATTTTAAAATATCAATATTAATTTTGAGAATTTTCATTAGGGTGGTTATGCTTCTTGAAAAGTCCTTCAAAGCTTCTTAGTTTTCATTTTACTTTTAAAGGGCCTTTAAAACTCTTTAATTTCAGCTTTGGCTTCCTTAATTTTAATTTTTGTACCTTCGTTACGCATTTTTAAAATTATTTAAACTTTTGTTAAAACTTTTATTTCTACCACATATACATCACTAAACTTGCATTTGTATGGAAACTTACTAGCATTAAACACAAGCATCGCTGAAATCATACTCTGTATTTAAGAATTCAATCCTTTTGCATCCTGTAAATGTTTGATTTGTTATACAAGTTGGAAATTACTTCAAATTGATATTTGCAGTTACATATTTTAGGAAAATAATGAGCTTAAACAATTATACGCGTGATTATTTAACTTGTTTGATTTACTGTTTATAAAGTTCATAAACAGAAATGAATATTACTAAATAAACGAAAATGTCAGCTTAGACCGTGTTAGTACTTAAATGAGTTTTAACATATTGAATTCTCATTGCTTACTATATTGCTTACATAGTTATGTACACTTAAATCTCGATAACTCTTAAGTCCCAAGGAACCGGTGAAAAGCTTCCATTTATCAGTATTTCAAGTTATAAGGAGTTCCTGTAGTTTTCTCAAGAGCTTAGGACACGATGAAAACTTTGAGATAAAGGAATATTTGAGTTATAAGATTTCAATGGACTCGACTGTAATATGCAATTAAAGAAATATATTTGCCATTCAGTGAAGACAGTTTAGTGTTGTATGTAAGGAATCAAATTTAGAGAGTTTATTAAACCAATGATTTAAATATTGATGGTTGGGTCCTTAAAGAAATTTTCAAACTCCATAAAAAGTCCTCCTTAATTTTGATTTTAAAATATAAGAACGCACCCTGTTCAAATAGAATTGGGTATTCTATTTTATTACAAAGATAAGTTTTACGTTAATGAGATGTATGTTCATATATTGTGTAGTGACTGAAAAAAAGTTAATCTTAGAAACCAAAAAAAAAAAGAAAAAAATTTAGCCACCGTCAAAATTATTTCTCAGAGTTCATTGAAAATCTAGTGTAACTTGGTTTCTGTTTGATTCTTGTTCTGGAAAAAAAAAATACTTGCAAACAAGCTCATTTTTCTGTCACCTAGGCTTTGTTGACATACATATACACACACATGAAGTGTTTTCTCATCTATACATAATCTTTATTGTGTTTCCCTCTAACTCCTCAGTTATGCATCAAATTTAATCGTTGGGACCCGAAATAAAGTAATGGATGTTATGTAATTGTTTTGTATGTGTTTGTTCCAGAAGTATCTGTCAGTTTTGCTGTTGTAATATTTTTTCCATTACTGTTATAAATTTTTTTCCCACCTATTTATTTAGGTACTAAAAGGTATTTATATCAGTTTTTGAAAAAAAAAAAATTAATGTTTGTGTTAGTTATTGTAACAATATTTCAATTTCATGAAATTTTAAAAGGTAATCTTAAGCTGAAAAATAGATGAGAAATGTAAGGTTTAGAATTTCTAAAGCATTGAAATTTCATGTTCTAAAAGTCAAATCACTTATATTGTATTATGAAAAGGGTTTTCATCTTCTGTTGCTATAATTTAGAACATTCTACTTTAGTTTCTGTAGATGACAAAATGAACATTTATAAGGAGTTCCAAGAGAAATTTCCTAGGTCCCAAACACCGCAAAGGAGGCCTTTAGATTTCACATCTGGTAAGTAATACATTCAAACATAAGTCTTAGAAATATGATTCTAAATTTAAGCTCAATGAAAATGCTGAATGAATCAAGTTGAACCGGAGGACACCCTTCTTGTCGTCATTGTCCAAAATGCATTTTTAAGTCTTTGAAAAGTATAAATACTGAAATCTCAATACATCTCATACTTTGTTTAACCTATCAAATTTTAAAAACACATAGAAGCACAAAATATTGTTTTCTTGCTCTTTGTTTTATTATCCATTCAGACAAAAATGTCGGACTGCCTTCTGATGGCGCTAGGACTGAAGTCATCTTTTTCTTTTTTTTTTTTTATACATACTACTACTTGACTGTAAATTAAGACAATCCAATGTTTTATGGCACACATAATGCTGATAACTGCAGATTCAAGTTTTGGGTTTACAAGGAACCCCTTTTTCAATGCAAAGAAGTGTGAGCTTTAGAATGAAAAGTCATCTGAGAAAACCTACACGGTGGAACAAAAGACAGTTTAAATAGTAAAAATTAGAGATTGACAAAACAAACAAGGCAAAATGACACCATGAACTATTATTTATGGTACAATTTTATCTTGAAAAAACCTTTCAGTAATAAATTTCCAAAAAAAAAAAAAAGATAAACAATACATATTGTCCAAAAAATGAAACTGCTCTGAATAAATTAACAGTAAATTTTACTGACGGGAAAAATTATGTACTGAAACAGTGTAACAGGTAGAAATAAAAACTCAAAGCAATTCATGTAAGCAGAATATTAAAAAAAAAAGAAATTGTACTGACACATAACATAAAAAAGGGGGGGGGGGAACAAAACCAATTATGAAAATGGAATCTAAATTGAAATAAAATACAGTATTGCAGTAATGTTGTTAAGTTAAGAAAAATACAGAATTGTAGTAATATCGTTAAGTTAAGAAAAATACAGAATTGTAGTAATGTCGTTAAGTTAACTAAACTTGACCGCTCCCTAAAGCTGTGGAAATATTCCCAAAAATCAAGTTCCGACAAATTTGAGCATTTTTGGTAAAAAAAAAAAAAAAAAATTTGAACCCAAAACGTTGAATAATATGACCAGTATTCACCGAAATATGACACTCGGTGTTTTGTGACTTACAGCTCTTCATACTCGCTGTTGATAACAGCGGTTAGCGGAAAATATAGACCCTAACAGTAGTACGAGGTATGATCAAAAAGTATCCGACCTTAATTTTTATTGGTCAAACGAACGCAGATATGGGGGCGGGGCTTGCTGTGTGGTTGTGAGCATGACTAGTGCGCATGCTCATTTTTCTATACAGCTCCAATACAAGTCAGTCGGCGTCAGGCCATTCATGATTGAACAGGTGCAAGTGAGTGTCGTCGGATTTTATTTTTTTTTAATGTCAGAAAAAGTCGAACAGCGTTATTGCATAAAATTTTGTTTTAATCTTGGTGATTCGCAAGTGGAAACAATTCGCAAGATTAAAAAAGTGTTTGGAAATGAAGCGATGGGCACCACACAGATAAAGGAGTGGTACAACCGCTTCAAAGATGGCCGCTTGTCAGTTGAAAGTGAACCACGCTCAGGGAGGCCCTCAACATCGAAAAACGATGCCATCATTGATCAAGTGAGATATCTGGTGATGCAGAACCGCCGAATCATGATCAGAGAGCTTGTAGACGAGGTGAATATTAGTTTTGGTTCCATTTAATCAATTTTGACTGACCACTTGGCCCTCAGGAGACTCTCAGCAAAATTTGTACCAAAGCTGCTAACATTTGAGCAAAAAAACCTTCGTCTGGAGATCGCACAAGACATGCTGGAAACTGTGAACGGTGATCCCGACTTTATGAACACAGTGATTACAGGTGACGAGTCATGGGTTTATGGGTATGACCCAGAAACCAAGCGCCAGTCAACACAGTGGAAGCATCCTTCATCCCCGAGGCCCAAAAAAGCAAGGTAAGTTCGCAGCAATGTCAAGGTCATGCTTACTGCCTTTTTTGACTCCAGTGGCTTAGTCCATCACGAGTACGCACCACACGGTACTACAATCACCAAGGAGTTCTACCAAGAGGTTCTGCGTCGCCTTCGTGATGCAGTGAGGCGCAAGCGCCCAGATCTGTGGTCAACAGGCAGTTGGAAGCTCCATCATGATAACGCTCCAGCACATTCTTCCCATTTAATTCAGAACTTCTTGACAAAACACAGCACACCAGTGGTTCGTCAATCTCCCTACTCTCTTGACATGACTCCCTGCGATTTTTGGCTTTTCCCAAAGCTGAAAATGCCACTAAAAGGGACCAGATTTCAGACCAGAGAAGAAATTATGCAGAATGCGACAGACCATCTGAGAGCCATACCGAAGGAGGACTTCCAGCGATGCTTTCAACAGTGGCAGAAGCGTTGGGAGAAGTGTGTGGCAGCCCAAGGGGACTACTTTGAAGGGGATTTGCATTAAATACTTGTATCATAATAAACGTTTGTTTTATGAACAAAAGTCTGATTCTTTTTGATCATACCTCGTATAAGACAATTCCATGTTAGATTAATCATCTTCTTGACCTCACCATTTCGGATTTTAACAAAATTTGATGCGAGAGACACTTATGACAAGATAAGTAATCCTGCCGATTTTAAGATTTTTATTTTAAAAATTGTACGAAATACAGGGTTGTAAAAAAACACCAAAAAGTGTGAAAAGAAGGAAAAGTGGTTGCATGCAAATTACTGTAACTTCGCTTTGAATTATAGTAGAATAAAAATTCAAAAGCTATTACAAAGTTAAAAAATATAGCTTTTTATTGATATATTATATTACTTTCTTACGACAGAATTAAGTTTCAAGGTTATTAATTGTAACTTTTGACCTTGAATATCTCAAAACACACCCGTTTAGAATTTCTTTAAAAAATATATATTTTATAGCTCTAACACTATTCTTCACCCACACCAAAACAGGCTGGCACCGCAACGGCAAGGTACTCAAAAAAATCAGGAATGTTTACATGGTTCACATTAGGGAATTCTGTTTGTCAGGTCAATCACCTTCTTGACCTCACTATTTCTAATTTTAATGAACTTTGGTGTGAGGGATACTTATAAAAAGATAAGTAGTCCTGCCAATTTGTAGATTTTTACTTAAAAAATGGTACGAAATACAGGGTTGTAAAAATAGTAAAAAGCGAAAAAACACGAAAAGTAGCTTCATGCAGGTGAATGAAACTTTGCTTCTTATTATAGCAGAACAGAAATTCAACTTGGGGTCTCGTCCCCTTTTACCCCAAATTTAAAGCTCATGGTAATTAGAAGTATAATGTACTCCTGAAGTCAAGTAGGTTGTAGGTTAATCATCTGTGCTTACCAGGGTGTAAAAAAATCAATGATATTTTTCAAGAAATAAAAAAAATCGGATTTTTTTTATTTAAATCGGATTTTTTTGATTTAAATTGAATTTTTTTGATTTTTTTGAAAAAAATTAGAAACTTCAGTTATTAATTAATTTTTATTTATGAACAACTTACCTTTAAGTTTTTAAAAATACAAAAACACTTTTGAAGTAAAGGTTCACCAGTAAGAAACCCAGAAAAAAGTGTTAGGAGCCAATCTGAAAATAATCCTGTCTACTAGCTAGGATAAAAATCAAATGGGGCAGGAAGCTCAACCCAATCCTCACTTCATTCACCCCCCTCTTTATTTTGCTTTTGTTTTGTAAAGCTGGAATATATTCCATTTCAGCCACTAATAAAGACTGCCCCCCCCCCCCCCCCCCGTTGCTAATGCAAGGCATAGAAAATTCATCTTCTGTTTGGCTGTTTTTGTTTTTTCTTTTCACTGAAAGTATATCACATACATTCTATCATGTACTTCCTCCTTCAATTCACTCTTTGCAACACCTACCCTGCACCTTCATGTATTTTCGTTATTTCACATATTAGACGACAAATAGCACTATTTGTGCATACATATTATTTGGACTGCAACCTTCCATCATCTGTGGAGGGGGGATGAGTAGGATTACTTTTCCATTTATTAGATGAAAATCAAAACTCTAAAAGAAAATGGTAAAAATAATGAAATTGGGATTGTCCAAGAGAATTTTTTAAGGATTAAAATAAAAAGTGATTTAAATCAATGATTTTAAAAAAATCAATTGATTTAAATCGCGATTTAAATCACTGATTTAAATTAATTGATTTAAATCATTGACACCCTGGTGCTTACAGTAATATCTCCTGTTTTTTCCCTCTTTAAAGGTATGCACTTAAGGTAACTCATACCAGGATGTGTGATGTAGTATATATTCATTGAAAGAGTGCTTTAATAATATTAATGATTATATATACGCCGTACAATCGAAATATGTCTGTTTATCAAAGTGCCATCATTACATTATTATGGTATTAATAATATTAAAAAAAAAGGAGACTTATTTTGGAACCAACTCTCTGCATCAGCTGAAGACTTATATATCGGAAGTTATTTGTGTAACCATTTTTAGTATAGTAATTCAGTAGCAGCCTTAAATTTTTGTAATAAATAATTTAACTGTCCTAAATCATCTAATTTCTTTTATATAAAATTTAAAATTTGGAAACTTTTTAAACTTATGTTTTTCTGTTATAGGTGAACTATTCAAAACATTAGTGGGAAAATACATCCAAAAAGCAATTCATAAAGGTGTGCCACCATTGTTTGTGGATTTGCGACCTCTGTATAAAGATCCTGAAAAAGTAAATTTTTTTTCCTCACTTTGTACTTTTACGAGAGTCTTGAAAATCCTATTTACCCAAGTCTGCTGTTCCACTTAATTTGCTACTATAAAACCTTCTTAACTACATACAACAGATTAATAAAGGAGTTGTTGTCAACAACAGCTTAAAACTATCAATTTGGCTGAAATGAAATTCATTTATTTAAAATAAAAATTCATTTGAAATTTGAGGAATAAATGTGTCGTTAAGACTATTTCATTTTGTTGCACAAGGAAGTAGAGGGTGCCACATCCTTATGTCATATGAATATTGTAAAAATTTAAATTTCAAAGAATTATCGGGATGATTTGTCATTAATCTGAGGTAGCTGGAGTCCCACTTGGATTTTCAAGACTAATGTATGAAAAAATAGCATTTTTTCTTCCAACAGCGTAATTTATTAGAACAACTAGTTGCCAGGGCAGCTAGATTAGCTTCCTGCGGCATGATGATGCATAATGTCCCCCCGCCACCCCTTTTACCTCATTCTGATGTGATATTATTTGATATAATTAAACTTTCATAAGATTTTAAGACATACTACGTACGTGGCCCACTAATGCCCAAGCAGCTAACTGCGTGGCACGGCGTTGCACGGGCGCTTCGCACCTTTAAAGTAGTAAAGAATGTTTCAAAAAAATACACGCCGCCAAGGCGGCTTGCTAACAGGCACTTCACGCTTTCACTTTTTTCCTGCATCAAAAAAATCATTCGAATTATTGAGATGCTTCGCGCCTTCAAAATGGTGAGGAAAGTTACAGCAAGTTCTGCTCGCTCAAGGGAAAGAAGCAGACATAGATACTCAGTTTTTAATCAGGGTTGCCACGCCACAGGGAAACCTGAAAAAACAGAGAAAATACAGGAAATTGTAAAATCAACAGAAAAACAGGGAAAATCCAGGGAATTTTGAAAATTTCTTCAAAAATCTGGAAGGTGCAGGGAATTTTACTTTTTTTTCAAAAGTTCAAGTTGCCAAAATGAATTCTAAAATATGTAAACTACCAATGAATAAATTTATGCACAAATGAATAAAATAATAATAATAAAGAAAATAAAATAAATAGTAATTTTATTTCAGTTTTTTTTTGCTGAGTTAATTTATTTGTAAGTAAATATTTAATTGTGTATTATAGAAGCAAAAAATATTTATTACTTCGTTTGAAATGCATTTTAAAGCTTGTGCAAATTTAATTAGAGAGTATGAGATTAGTCATCAATCCGTCCTATGATTTCAGTTTTAATGAATTCTGCTTTGCCTCCCTATGTTTTTATTTAGTTAGTTTTTTTCTGTGTCAGGATATTAATGTTCATATAGAATATCAGTGTTCGCTCGTTTGTAATACTGCATATTCATGCAGGGAAAACACAGGGAATTTTTCCCCCCGCCATTGAGTGGCAACCCTGTTAATATAAGTAGATGGCTTTTCAACAAAGGAACAAAGGAATGTTTCAAAATATTACAAGTAGCTAGCGATAAAAATATTACGTGACCCGCTAATGAGTTTGATTTAGTTAAGCCTTTATTCAAAATTCTCATTGTCATTACTGTTTCATAGCAACCACGTTTTTCAACAATGGATTTCATATTTTATCATTTATTAGGCTTAATCGTTTTAAATTTGATTACTTATTAATTGATATCTTCACTAATTAAAATCGTATAATTATATAAATTGAAACTAATGAAGCCTGAAAAATTACCTATCTGTCGGTACCTGGTTCGACTTTTAGTTCATTGGCGTTCAGGAGAAAGAAGCGTGATATAGAAAGAAAGATAGTTAGAAAGATACTTGGTTTTAATATAAGTAGATATTATAAAAGCAGATTTTTTGTTTGTTTCTTCTAAGTTCCAATGTATGATGTTGTTGTTTCTATTTGGTGTTTTAACCAATATTGTATGATTCCCTTTCACATTTTTTTTTTTTTTTTGACCATGAAGTAGTGTAGAAAATTAATTTTGAGATGTATTTTTGACTTAGTCTATCTGTGTATCACTTATTCAACCTTAATCATGTTAGAATATGTGTTGCTTTCGAATTAAATCTATCTAAAAACTTTCTTCAGTTGCATTATGAGTGAAATATTAGGCTACTTAGAGGTTTGAATGCCACCAATGACTCGTGAAAATTTCTTACCTCCCAGAAATTCTGAATCTTGTTTACAAAAAATTGTGTTCGGAATTTGGAAGCTTGATAATGATCCCAGAAAGTATTTTTTCTAGATGAATGTTTTTTTTTTATTTTTTTTTTTTTAAATACAAATATTAGTTGTGCCCAAGTTAGGTTTACATACTTTTCTCAGTCCTTCTGCTCAATTTATGTATCAAACTAACCCTAGTAAGCTGTTCCTATTGTGTATGTTGGCTACCAACCTACTTAACTGATATAATTTGTTGAAAAAAAAAATCCTTTCAGTGTTTTAATTGTAGGAAAATAAAATAAACATCTTTTACTGTAGAAAATACATTCTGAAGTGCAATGCTTATGTGCCAGTGGTTTTCTTTAGTTTTTGAACTTGGCAAAGTTACGTGTTCTTGGCAATCGTGATCATATTCATTATACTAAGCAAACAAATTTAAATGCTTAGAAGCTTTGAAAATTCTCAGAATCTAAATCTATTAGTAATAATGTGATTTTGTTCTTTTGGTGAAATTTTCTTTGTTCAAATGTATACAATTAGCCTGTTATTTTATAAATTTTCATTGCTTGTGAAATGATTTTTTTCTTCTTAACTTTTATTACTGATAAACATTGGAATGATGTTTTGAAAGACTTTTTTCCAATATTCTTTTGCTGTTGATTGTTTTAACATTTGGTATTAAACTATCTATGTGATTTCTAGTTTTTTTTAGTTTTTCAAAACTTTTAAATGTTTCAACATTTATCTCTTCATTTTTGAGCTTACTCATCACATGTATTGTAATATAAAAGTTTTACTTTTTTCTTGTCTAGGCTCAAATAATTGGGGAATTAGTTTTAAGTTATGTAGATTGCTTGACAAGGCATGATGTTTTTACAGAAGATGGTAAGTTTTTTTGTTTAATCTAAGTTTTAACATGTTAAGACAGTTAGAACTCTTTTATAATGAATTAATGTTAAAATAATTGACTAGCAGTGAAATAAAAATTTCTTTTGACATCTGTTATAACAAAGTGTCACCACATATTACTGCTCAAATAAAGACATGTAAAATTTTGTTATAATTTCTTCCATAACACTCATATTTAGGAGAGAAATAAAATCAAAAAACAATCAATGCACAAGGAGTTACTTAAAATATCTATTTTACACTCAGTAGCTCAAGTTTCTATTTTTACTAGCAAAAATCCTTTGACTCACTTGAACGAAACAGACCATAGTCTAACTCTGGAAAAAGAAAAGGTATGTTAGGCGCTAATCTTTTGAAAGGGCCAAAATTAGGGATGCCACTTTAAAAGAAAAATTTTGCTCCAAACTCGAAGCACATCTGTGTATCTGTATTCTTTTGGAGAAAGCTTTCGACTCAAATGCACATATGTATTGTTGCTTTTGACCAAGTTACGCCTCCTGTCCTTGGTGGTACGTTTGCAAAGCAAAATGTGTTATTTACATTGGTACGTTGACTAAGTCCTTGCTGTTTTTTTGTGAAAATGAATACTTTTCTTTATCATAAAAAATTATGGTCCACAGCTGTCCTTTTCTCCATCTCTCTAGCAGCATTTGAATCCTACAGCCGAAGAGGCAATGTCTAGTGAATATGGCTGGTGGGGTGTTAGTTCCCTCTTAAGTGTTTCCAAGTAATTTTTTACCAGTATTGCAGCATGGTGGCTAAGCACTGTATGCTGCAAAATGACCTTGTGTCTCTGCTGGTACAGTGGCCGTTTTTCTCTCAATTCTTAATTTAATTGCTCCAATTAGTATGCAGTGTTCTCCCATAATGGTTTCATTTGGTTTGAGTAACTCATAATTAACTATACTCATGTGATTGCACCAAATGCAGAGCAGAAGCTTGGAACCATGGATAAGGCTTTGCTGAAGATGTTGATGCATGGCCTGGTTTACCCCATAATTTTCTATGCATAGAGTTGTCTTAGTGCATGGTTCTCCAACCTATGACCCACAGGCCATATTTGCCCCAAGATTGAAGTTAGTTCAACCTGCGGGAATCTTACTAACTGAAAAATAAAACATTTCTTAACTATAATAACATAAATTGCTCTTAAGCATTAAAATGAGAAAAAAAACCCTTGAAAACTACCATTGAGAGCTGACGTGTGACGTGTTTTTTCCAAGTCAGTCATGCTTCCAATTATTCATCTTCAAAATCTTATGATTTCAAACTTCAATGTCAATAATAATTATTTTTATGGTGTCTAAATCAATTTCTGCAAGTTTTTTCAGCCAGAGCATGTTAGCCATAAGTCTCTACAAGAATTCTGTGAGCTTCAACTGTTGATTTGTTTGCATGTTCCACCCCCCCCCCCCCAAAAAAAAAAGAAACTTTTTAAAGTTGAAGTTTGATGTATTTAAACTGAAAAAAAAGAATGTTGTTTGCACTGCTGATTACATACCCTGAATTTCAAGCTTTCTTATAGTACTTGTATATCGATGCGTTACTCATAAACTACCTTAATCACTTGTGGGATAACCATCCATTGAGAAGCAGTGGGAACTTATTCAACATTCCAATATCAACACAAACTATTGAATTTTTTGATTTAAAAGTTAACCAGTAAAACCAGAGCAAGATAAAACAATTATAAATGACTTGAATTAAAAAACAAATAAAGGCTGCAAATTCACACACACACACACATACAATTATATTGAATATAATTGTATTGTTTTTTACCTGCATATCCCCTGTATACAAAATCAAGCTTCAAATGCTTAGAATGAAAATTTATAACTTGTTTTGAATTTTATTATTTTTCTCTTAGGAAAGAACTCAAAGGAAAAGGAACCTGCTACTGCACTTTTATGGGCCTACTATTTTTTAGCGCAACATTTTGATTATATAGGTTGTACAACTAAAGCGTTAGAGTATATAAACACTGCTATAGACCATACACCTACACTAATTGAATTATTTTTAGCTAAAGCCAGACTTTATAAGGTAAGTTTTATTTTTCATCAAAATACATAAATCACTGTTGCTGTATGAAATGTCAATTCATATTTCATTTAGTTTTCACTACTATTTATATATATTTTCCAAAGCAAACGCTAAACTTTTTTCTTTTTTATGGTTTTAAACATAGAGATCTATTCTTGCGTAGAGCATTAGCATGGTAATCTTTGGCAAAACACAGAACAACCTTAGAGCCATATGAAGATAAAGTACTGAACACTGCATTCAATGGGTTTGAGAAAGATTATCAGGCACTAGGTGGTCTAGTCTCTGCCCAATACGTAAAAATTCTCCGCTTTCAAAACCGGCCCGTGACGTCATTTTGACGTATATAGCGAGACCCGCTAGTCTCTGCCCTTTTTTTTCCGCACGCAAAATACGTACTCTAAAATGTAAATGTACGGAAAATTTACGCCATCTTCTTTCTAGCGGAAAACCCTTTTGCGTACTTAAAAACCAAGATGGATACCGCGTTTGCTGTATTGGATTAGCAACTAGAAGACGTTGAGAGATTGGAAACGATAGAAAGAAATGTGTTTAAAGACCAATTCAATGCTTTCGAGCTTTCAGATCGCAGATATGTTAAACTTTTCAGGTTAACAAAGAATTTAGCGATTGACCTCACGGAAGATATTAAAGATAGTTTTCCCGCCGGAGGACTACCAGCTCGCTTGAGGGTAAATACTTTCTTCATTATTTTGTGAACAAAACATCATTTTTAATGCTTTGCGTCCATTTATAGAGTAGTAGCAAATCTTGTTCGCGCCTTACGAAAATTGCTGTTTATTTTTTTCGCACAGATTTCTTTTATTCAACCATATTAAATCAACCAAAAAACGAAAGAAATCTCGACCTGGCCATTTCAGATTTTCATGTAACTTTCGGGAATCCTACCCTTGAACGTATTAAATCTATATATATATATATATTTAAAAATCTATTATTCATAATTAATCAGTAATTATTTTCTGAAAATCGTTAAAAAACACTTTTTTTTCTTGCTGGCAGTGTTGTAAAATATTATAACTCAAGTTCTATGAGAGGTACAGAGTTGCATATTAGCTCATTTTAATCTAATATCTTTAAACGAGCAATTCTTGTATATATATTTATTTATTTATTTTTCGGATCTCGAAAACGGCTCTAACGATTTCGATAAAATTTTGTATTTAGATAGAGTTTTTGTTTCTGAGTTCATCTACGTCGGCCTCTCTTCTGTAAAAACGCGAGTTTTCACAAAAAAACCCATTTTTTTTTTGTGCCTTCATTGAAAGTTTGAGAAGCTTTTATTTCGCCATTTTCTTTATGATTACTTTCATTGTTACTGTTTCCGTGGCGACCACGTTTTGTTGTAACAATTGGATTTCATATTTAATCACATTAGCGCAAGTTCAAATTATGGTATTTGGCAATGTTAAATTGTTATTGTTATTGAAATGTTAAAGCAAGGCTTCACTAGATAACAAGCTGTTTCATTTATTCAAAAGCCATGGGATAAAAGCAGTGGTAATTGTCCACCGACATCTATTGAATTTTATGGTAACTTACAGAATATAAAAATCAGATTACTTTACTTTTCAAGTGCGATTTCAAAATTGAGTATAAAAGTGTTATAGTTAGTTTTAAAATACTTTTTTTCCTCCTCAAGAGTGTTTAGTAAGATATTTCAGGTAAAAAATCAATAAATATGAAACTCATTCTTAAAATATTAAGTTTCGAAACAAAATTACATCTAATATCTTTAGACGAGCAATTCTTGTATATATATTTTTCGGATCTCGAAAACGGCTCAAACGGTTTTGATAAAATTTTGTATTTAGATAAAGTTTTGGATTTTGTAGTCCGATCGGTAAGTCGTCAGACTCGTAACCGGAGGGTCCCAGGCCGATCATATAGAGGAAGCCCAGCTGATCAAAGATCCAGTCTTCATAAATGGTGGCTGGGGGACGTTAAAAATGTTCG
Source organism: Uloborus plumipes (assembly GCA_038373865.1). Taxonomy (NCBI): domain Eukaryota; kingdom Metazoa; phylum Arthropoda; class Arachnida; order Araneae; family Uloboridae; genus Uloborus; species Uloborus plumipes. Next base: position 196,888 of record JAXGGA010000064.1, on the reverse strand, counting down.
TGGTCATAAAATCCTTCAAGTGAAATGGCACCTCAGGGGGATGCTGGGCCAAGGGTCTGCTCTGCCCTTGGGTCTGTTCAAAAATGAACAGAGCGCTCTTTAAGGCCCCATCCCAGTTAAACCACGAGTTGTGGTATGTACGGGGGGAACTTTGGAGTGTCAAGTGAAGTGAAAGTCAAAACCAACTGGACTAAATGCGTACTGGAGAACAGGGACTCTGCATATATTCTCATCAACCTCTCCCGCGCCCTCGGCGCCAAATGAAATGAAATTGGGTGTGATTTTACGGTGAGCATGGATTAACCCTTTGACGCAGAATTTTTATCAACGTATTTTTCATACTTTGTTCATTACTCCGCGTTAATTTACGGTAAAATAAGGGGAAAATATTATATTTAGCATTTTAATAATTTTCTGGTTATGTAATACAGCACAGAACAGTGGTGTCCCTTTCTGCGTAAAAGGTAAAATTTTCATGGTTTCTGTCTTTTCACCTCTCCTGTCCAGCAACAGTTTTACCTTCAAGAACTCCACAGAATTTGTCAATAAACTCCATAGTTTCCATATTAACAACCACATAATGGCTTCTTTCGACGTAAAATCTTTGTTTACTAACGTGCCTGTAGAAGGTGCGTTAGATTGCCTAAAAATAAGGATGTCTGAACATCATTTTTCACATTTTGAAATCAGTGAATTATGTAACTTAACTCGCGCCTGCTTGGAACAAAACACCTTTATTTTTTATAACAATTTTTTCCGTGTGTCTGATGGTCTTTCGATGGGCAACCCTCTTAGTCCAATTCTAAGCGATATATATATATATATATATGCATTATTTCAAGGTCAAATTATTTAAGGTTTTACAGTTCGATTTTTACGTAAGGTACGTTGACGATGTGTTTGTCTTTTTGGACTTGTCTCTCCGTGAACATGACAATCTTTTATCTGTGTTAAATTCCATAGACCCGCACATCCAATTTACTATAGAAGTTGAATCTGACTGTCATCTCTCTTTTCTGGATGTTTCCATCACTCGTCAAGATAATACTATCGACACTACTGTTTTTCGCAAACCCTTTGCCGTTACTCTTCCGCCACATAAATTATCTGCTCATCCCCCCAAACAAAAATTAGCGGTTTTTAGAACTTTTGTTTCCCGTGCTTTGTCCATTTGTTCCAATTCTAGGTTACTTTCTGCTGAGCTTAATTACTTGAAAAGCATTGCTATGGACCGGGGGTTTACAGTCAGTGTCATAGATAACATTTATAAGAAATTAATCAATCCTACCGGTCGAAATCAAACGCCTAATTGTGAGAACTATTCCAACACCGTTTTACCATATTTTCCCAGAATCAGCTTTCAGATTGCCAGAATTTTAAAAAAGTTCAATTTTTCTGTCGCCTTTTCTCCAGTAAACAAATTACAATTTTCGCAACTCAAACGTCCAGTTCAGGGTTTTGATAGATGGGGTATTTATAATATTTCATGCCAATGTAAATTAACTTATATAGGACAGACACGACGCGCTCTAAAATTCCGTGTTAAAGAACATGAAAATTGTGGTAAAAAACAAGATTTCAAACGCTCTTCCGTTGCCCAACATTGTTGGTCATGTGGCCATATTTTTGATTTTTCCTCTGCAAAAATTATCCATAGTTGTTCTTCGATTTTTTATTTAGATTTTTGGGAATCCTATTATATCTGGAAAAATTCTGATTTAGTTGTCAATGATCTGTCTAGCACCCCTCCTTTCCCTAACATTTGGAAATCTCTTATTTGAAAACTTTTTCGTCTGTTACGTAATCTTTGTTGCGCAGTTGTGTTTAACCCATGATGTAATAGTTTCTGCGTACCTACTCTGCCTGTTCTGTTTATTTACCCTCACGTTTCTTGCATTCCTGGTTCACTTGACTGGTGTCAGTGAACCATCATTTTTTTGCACTGATGATGGGGCTTCATTTATAATAGCTCCGAAATAGCTATTTGCCAGAGTTTTCTAACACTTTTTAATCCTTTTATTTGTACTTGTAGACACGTCTTGCATTTTTAACTTCATTCATTGTACAAAGTTTTCGACTGCTTTTCTTACAAACTCTATAAATTGACGCAAAGCATTAAAAATGATGTTTGTTTGCAAAATAATGAAGAAAGTATTTTCCCATCCCCCAAGCTCAATGGCGCAAATCCTCCCCCCCCCCCCCCAAAATCACAATCCTCTTGTGCTTTTTTTTCCCTCTTTTTTATTTTCAAGCTGCAGAAAAAAGTTTTGTTTGAAAATATATGCATAAATAAATGAGCTACATGCTACACAAAAAGAAACCCTTTTCTGTTAATAACACTCGACACCGATTTACTCGCCCAAAAGCTTATATATTGTGGGAAAAAATTAAAATACCTCCTCATTAGGTGGAGGGGGGGGGGGTTATAAGAGCTTTGACGGTAGCCAGCGTTATGCGGAATTATTATTTTTTCATATATTAACTTTTCAAAAGTACTAATTATGCGCAGAATATAATCGCTTTTTTTCTCTTCCACACATTCCAAGCACACCCACACACACACGGAAAAAAAAAAATAATAATTTAAATAAAAAAACTAAATTAATAAATAATTTAAATAAACAAATCAGTTTAAAAAAATAAGCCCCCCCCCTAAATTTTGTTGGCACAACTTGCTCCATAATCCTCCCTGTGGGCACCCCTGAGGGGGGCGATTTTTGGGGATCATTGTATGGAGCTCTGCAAGGCCCTATGCAGTTGCACTGTATGCATTATGTCTAGCCCTGATACTGTTTTTTTATATTCATTTTAGCTCAAGAGTTTTATAACTAATTCTCAAGAAAGAAATTTTTTTTTTATTTAACATAAAATGAACTAAATAAGAGAAGTGCTAATTAAGTATCAAAAGAGATTGTTTTTATTTTTCAATTCATGAATCATTATTTTTTTTCTTAAAAATACATAATTCTTCAATGCTGTGCATCAGTTTTTAAAAAATTAGGGGCCTCTTAGGAAGATAAGGCCCCAGTCCCAGGCCTAGATGGCCTGTGCCATAATCTGGCAATGGCAATTGTGTTAATTAGGGCCTGTAGTACTTGTTTTTAATTCCATATCCAGCACAAAAATATTTTAAATTAAATTCTGAAAAATATTATAGTGTTATACATATTAAGGAGCCCCGAAGGGAGGTCATTGGAGGTCACTAGGACCCAAAAGTTTTCCTCATTCGGCAAGTTCGAACTGACAAGTTGGCAAAATCAGGAACAGTATTATTTTTTTGTGCAGCTGCAATATCTTCCTGTTTTTACATAATTTTATTGCCTTTGAAAATAAGAAGACTCGATTTATAAAACTCAATTCAGCTGTTGTCAAATGACCATCATGCTTTAAATTGTGATAGATGCAATATTCTATGATATGTCATACAGTCAATACGCTTTAATCTGTATATATGTTAACAACCATAATTTATAAATCATGAAATCAATTGTTTTGACTATTCAAAACACACTCCTGCTGTTATTTATCTAAATTCCAATATTTGTCAATGATTTTTTTAGTGACACCCATTGTCTGTTCTCATAAGTAATAGTATAAGGTCTATGTGTATGCAAACAGTGTAAAACAAAAGTAAAAGCGTTGTCTGCCGAGCATAGCCAAGTCAACGATTACGATACGCGGCGATTGTAACGATAATTTTCGATTGGCTGATTTGGATCGGAATAAAGGCGTGGCTTAATATTTTTCAGTACGTTCGTAAACACGCCGAATGTTAACGTATGTTCGGAATATTTGGGCAGAGACTACGCAGTTACCGCACGTACGGTTATCAGCATACGTTACTAGCGTTCGTTACGATGCGTGCGTACGTTGACGTCATGATTAACGTACGTAAATTTACGTATGGGCAGAGACTAGACCCCTAGATAAGAGCTGGAAAGGCCAAACTCCTGTATTTTTTGCTAACTCATTTATACCCTTGTGCTGTCAGTTTTGACTACATAGTCATCCTTTTTGACAATTATTCAAGAGGTATCAGTTTTCTCGCTTTCACGAATATTACCTACAATTTTATGTTGCCAACAAAGCAGAGATTTCAGAAACAGACCTGCATTGCTTTGTCAGAACCACCTGCATTTCTGTTGGATTGATACAGTCGAGTCTCGATAACTCAAAGCCTTATAACTCGAATATTCTTTTGTCTCAAAGTTTTCATTGGGGAAAATTTTTTTGAAATGACTCTGGGAACTTCTTATAACTCAAAATCAGCAATAACTCGTAAGCTTTTAGCGGTTCCTTGGGACTTCAAGTTATCGAGACTCGACTGTATGTACAGTGTTTTTAGTTTGGTGCCCAAACCTAGAATATTCCATTCAGATTTGCTTTGCCTGGCAGGGAAACTGTTGAATTCAGGTGATTGATCTGAGAGGGCTTTCTAGAGTTTGGTGTAATACTTAAAAAGAACATAGTTTTCTCATCTCAATTTTTTCTGTGTCACTCTAAATAATTTGATGTGCCATGGGCTCGCCATTCATTGTCTAGTTTTACTGAATTAACCATACAAAGGTCTTTCTCTCAACAATGCATTTTACTGCTTTTTTTAGATAATTTGATTGATCTAACTTCACTGTCTGTATGCAATACTTGGTCACAATAAATAAGTTTGTGGTCCAACCAGGGTGTCAGGTTAAATCAATTGATTTAAATCAGTGATTTAAATCACTTTTTATTTAAATCCTAAAAAAATTCTCTTGAGAATCCCAATTTCATTATTTTTACCATTTTCTTTTAGAGCTTTGATTTCAATCTAATAAATGGAAAAGTTATCCTATTCATCCCCCCTCCACAGATGCTGGAAGGTTGCAATCCAAATAATATGTATGCACAAATAGTGCTATTTGTTGTCTAATATGTGAAATAAAGAAAATACATGCAGGTGCAGGGCAGGCGTTGCAAAGAGTGAATTGAGGGGGGGGACATGATAGAATGTGTGTGATATACTTTCAGTGAAAAGAAAAAACAAAAACAACCAATCAGAAGATGAATTTTCTATGCCTTGCATTAGCAACTGGGGGGGGGGGGGGCAGCCTTTATTAGTGGCTGAAATGGAACATATTCTAGCCTATAAAACAAAAGCAAAATAAAGAGTGGGGGGGGGGGTGAATGAAGTGAGGATTGGGTTGAGCTTCCTGCCCCATTTGATTTTTATCCTAGCTAGTAGACAGGATTATTTTCAGATTGGCTCCTAACACTTTTTTCTGGGTTCTTACTGGTGAAGCTTTACTTCAAAGGTGTTTTTGTAGTTTTAGAAACTTAAAGGTAAGTTGTTCATAAATAAAAATTAATTAATAACTGAAGTTTCTATTTTTTTAAAAAAAATCAAAAAAATCCGATTTAAATCAAAAAAATCTGATTTAAATCAAAAAAATCCGATTTTTTTGATTTTTTTAAAAAAATCATTGATTTTTTTACATCCTGGGTCCAACGTCCTCTTATTTCTCATTCCAAATCAATACCTCTGGGGTGGATCGGGTTGCTCGGCTCCTGGTCTAGATAAAAAAGCAGCACTCGTTAGGGTACCCTTCAACTGGTTAAATCATGTGTAGTGATAGGTATGGGGGACCCTGGAGTGTGACTGTATAGAATACTTATTCTGTAGAAAAATTATATCCAAGAACCACTCATGTTTTGAATTTGTTTGTATTAGTGGTGTAACGAGTACTCTGTAAACACTCGGCTATATATTGATCTGGTACTCAGCCAACTGTATTAAATGGAAATTTTTTCAAGATGACAAAATGTTTGAGAAATTTAAATGCTTTATTCATAAAATACAACTATATTCTATGCATGAGTCAAGAAAGAAAATAATCTCCACTTACAAAATCAATTCAGGGTAGAAGTTAGCTATGGCTTATATCCTTTCTACATTGCAAATACATAAATATGCATTTGAGTGAAAATATCTTTTTCATATCGTATATTACTGTATTAAATTCACCTTTAGTCAGGAACAGTTCATGTGATTTCCAAGATGAATATTCATAGACTGATAACAAAAAAGCTTTAAATCATATTTCAATTTATTTTGAATCATTTCCTTACTTTAATTGCAAATTTTTTAATCATTTTGATTCAAGTTTTTGGTGTAGTAATGACATAAAATTAACTCATTTTATAATTGTAAGTAAAAGGTTGTGATTATTTTGGGTATAGCTCTGGAAAAAAATCAAAAATAAAAATGCTATGAAATTTTTAATAATCAAAATCATTGTACTTTATACTCTGGTGTCATAGGTGTCATACCTGGTACTCGACCGAGTAGTGAGAGTACGAGTACTCGGTTACTTGGCCAAAGTGCTACTTGGTGCACCTCTAGTTTGTAGTTGTATTCTTGTTTTTAGGTTTCCTTAAAATGATCTTTAGTATACAAAAGTATAAAATGATCCCTTTAACCCTCTGACTGCTCAATTTTTTGACCGAAATCGCTTTAAAAATTGCATATTTTTTTATTGCACATTTCAAATCTATATATATTGGAGAATTGAAAAATGCATTTTTTCTTTCTAGAAAATATTTTTTATATAGATTTTTATCTTGAGAAACTAAGTTACCAGAAAAACTAATTTCAGATATCACCAAAATAATTCTTTTTGAAATAAATTTCAATTGAATTACAGTTAATTTCTATTTATTGCATACTATAAAAAGTAAAGTGTATATAATTTAAGAATATATAAAGCACTGAGAAAAATTATATTAGAAATGCAGTTTAGTATGATAGATTTCGAAATAGGGTTCAAGGCAAAGTCTAACTTCAGTCTTTGCACCAGATTCGTGTTTCTTTGCGACTTTTTTTGCCATTTGCTTCATCGCTACATGAGCAGTCAGAAAAATCTATATAACTATCACTATCTAAACTAAAATTGCTGTCAGAATCTGAATCAGGGATATACACTCTGTCAATCGCTGAGCTTTTTCTAGCAGCCATTCTGATACGAAAAGAGTGGCAAAAAGTGAAGTTTGAGCGGTAATTCTATGCGCCTTTAAAAACGGCAATTTAGTGGACAACTAATGCCATCTGTTGGTCAAAACGTAAATTAAACGTCTAATACTGTATACGATTTATTTAAGTGCTTAAACTGGGAATAAACGGGATGCACTCATCAATAAAGGAAGAAAAACTCATGCCCGCGGAAATCGCGGGATGAGCAAATTTTGCTACATTTGAGTTGCCCATGGAAATCACGGGATGAGCAGCCAGAGGGTTAAAGAAATAAATGTAATATCTCATTGAAAAATGAAAGTATGAAAGAAACAAGTCTCTTTCTTTGTCTTTAAGTTTATACCATATTGAGAAAAAGTTTTTGTTCATAGCATGCATGTCATATTAAATAATTCATAACATGTTGGCGTAAGATGTAAAAAAATTAATTCATTCTTTTTAAAAAAAGCATTCTGGTGATATTCAAGAAGCTGTGCATTGTTTAGATGAAGCTCAAGCTCTTGATACAGCGGATAGATATATTAATTCCAAATGTGCCAAATACATGTTGAGAGCCAACATGATTACGGAAGCTGAAGAAATGTGCTCAAAATTTACGAGAGTAAGTAGTTTTATTCAATTTAAAATCTATTAAGTACTTGTTGTATATATAACAGTAAAGATACAGATATAGGACTTAATTCGTTTTAATTAAATGCTACTTATCTTTACTGCAGTATCGAGCTTAATTTTCAGATTTTTATTATTTTCCCAAAGGTCTTTATTTTAAATGGATATTTGTTATTCTGCTTAAAGCAAAATTAGCTGTTTGAATGAAATTAATATGCTAGTAGTGTGAGTTATCAACAGTGTCTTTTGCCTGAAATTATCTTAGGTAATAGCTCATTTTTGCGGGATCTGTCCTACGCACGTTATTTTGCGTGTGCAGAATTTTTTTTTTTAAGAACAAGGTGTGAGGGACTCTACTTTATAGCCCTGATTCCCGTAAAGGATGATAGGAACTTTCTGAAGATTTTATTTTAAATATCTGTTCGGTAGAGGGCTCCACTTTCCATATGTGCCCAAGCTTCCACTTCTCTTGACATATTTTATTTGTGAATTAGTTTTTCCAGAACAATAATTACAGAACCATGTTCTGGTTTTTTCCAGCACGAATTCAGAGCTGAAATATATGTATTTTTGGTGTCAATGTTGTACCTCTCTACCTCATTTAGACCTCTACCCCTCGAGACGCACTTTTTATCATAGGATTCGGAACCTGCCAACTTTGAGATAAAGGTAGCCAAATGGCCCACCTTTGACAATGCCTATGCAGTAACAGAAGCCAGTAGACAGACTAGAAAAATAAGTGGTCAGAGATGAGACGATACACAAGAACGCAATAATTATTGTGACGGCAGCAGATGGCTGTATTTCTGCTGGTTAATATCATTTATTTTATTAAGTGTTGCTCATAGTCTGTATATATTCAGCAATAATATTAAATTCAAGTAATTAGTTTAAATGTAGTCATTATTGAAGTATCCAAACTATTGCATGACCACATATATACATACATTAGGGTGGTCCTTATTTTTCAATTTCAAGTTTTTCTGAATTCTCACCCCTTCATTGTTTCCCATGTGGTTTAAACCTAGCACCAGAAAAAAATTAGGTCATTCCCACCATTTTAAATGGTGCTGCAGAGGCTGAAAATGACCATTGTTACAAAAAAATAAGTATTTTTCTTCAAATTTAAATAAATGATAAAATAAAATTTTATGTCCCATAATAAACAAATTAATCAACTATATCAACTTATCTCAACATATAAAATATATGTTTAGAATATGTGGTTTGTCTTGAAAATTGTAAGTTCTTCATTATAGTTTCATGTATTTATTAGTGTTATATACTTTTTCTCTGCTAACTCTATGCATCTTATATCTTTTCTGAGTGATGCTTCCTGTAGTGAAGACATAAATTGAATTATCTGTTATTGTTAAAATTACCAAGAGCTCTCAACAAATCTTTTATTTTTAAGGAAGGTGTTTCATCAATGGAAAATTTAAATGAAATGCAATGTATGTGGTTTCAAACAGAATGTGCATTATCTTATCAGAGACTTGGAAGATGGGGTGATGCTTTAAAAAAGTGCCATGAAATTGACAGGGTATGTTAAATGTCATTATGTGGTTATCATTGTGCTGTGTTTTCTCTCTCTGTTTTTCCTAAATAGTTAATTAAAATGCAAGCACATTCTAATGTGCTTTCCAATATGAATTAAAAAAAAAAACTATTACAGTGGACACTCGGTATAACGACCATCTCCGTCCCACAGAAAAAGGTCTTTATAAAGAGTGGTCGCTATGAGAGGTAGAACATAAAGTATATTGGGATAAAGTTTGGTTTTTTCCCACCGATCATTATATTGGGATAAAATCTTTATAACGAGCGTCGACTGTATATGTATTATTTCTCCAAGTTTGTTTTTGTGATAACGCCATAACTTCTTCAATAATTCATCAAATTTCATAAAGAAATTTTTATTTGAAGGATTTTTTCCCCCAGCGCTTTGAGCAGAGAGATACTCCCCATTGTTTTGTCAAAAACAAAGAAAAAAGTGATTTATTCTGTTCATTATTAAGTGCAGTGTTAGAAATAAGAATTTAACTCTAGGGGTTATGATGATGAATTATTTAAGTTTTTCGGTCTCAAAATAAACAAGTTAGATGCCTTTTTTGATGAATCAAATATCCATGTACCCAATTATTAAGTAATGTTAACCTTTAGGAGCCGGGCGGTACACATGCTGTACCGTAACTCTATTTTTTTTAGAGGACGGGGTTGAGATTTTCACTCGAACCCTTCGGAGCCGGGGATTTTTTCAAGGTTTCATACGTCTGGTACGACAGTTTATACCTTCTCTTTTCAATGAAAAGAAATCTGTGGTTCAACTGTCGTACTACCTGGGTCGAAAGAAAAATTTCTAAAAAACAGCCCGGATCCAAAAGGTTAAAAAATAGAAATTCTCCACGTTGCTGATTGAAGATCTGTAAAACATACAGAAGGAAATGGTTTTTGAAAAACAGAATGAATTACACTTGAAAATTACTTTCATCAATTTATCATTTGGATCAAACATGTGTTTTAAGTCACAAAAAAAAAAAAAAAAAAAGCTTCAGTGCAATCCAATACTTAAGGCTTTGAATTTGGCACCATTGGGAAATCATACATTGGGAAATCTAGGCGTCAAATCAAAATTTTTATTCGTCTGCGCAACTTGTCGCCAAGGTTCGCAGACTGGAGCAACACAGCACGAAACTTGCGCATGCGCACTACGCTCATCGTCAAAAAGTAAACAAACCTTAATCATTTCGTCTGATGAAGAATTAATGATCCATTTTCTCGCATCTCGAAAGAGGAAACAAAAAGCAGAACAAGAGACGTTTGTCAAAGAAAAAAAATTTATTTTATGATTCATCTGATTAACCATATTAAACTTGTAATTATCACTTTTGCCACAATTGTTTAGAAATATAAATTGTTTTCCTCTAATTAGACAACAATATAAATGATTCATGGAATTAAATGAATTATTTAAATTTTAATTGTATGAATCAACAGCCACACGTATTAGATACTGTTGATTCTAAGAAATATTATTCGATTAAGAGGGGTATTTTGTTTTGTTTTAGCGGGGATCTTGAACATTGGCTCTATGGCATGGGTTCCAGGATGTTTTATTGGATAAAGGGGGTATTCCTTTATAATTACCCGATTAAGCAGCAACCACAGTATATTTTTTCACTCGAATCCAGCTATAGTGATCCCCTGATTGTAACAAACCCTATGCAATTCATCCAATTTCAGAGGCATAACACCCATATGCTATAAAACCGGCCATAGTGATCCAAAAAGTTTCAGAAATACCAGTTTAACCAAATTTCATTGGAAATATTTTGGACTTTGAATACGTACATAGAAGCTTTTCTGGTTTTTAAGTCTCCATATTTTCAGAATAATTCAAACTTTTAACAAGAACAATTTGACTAGAGATTAATATTCTAATATTGATGAAAAAACAAAAGATAAAAGTCCAGGACCTTCAATCTTTGCTCCAATGGCAGAAAACAATTTTTTTTGCAACTGAAACTATAATTCAACGCTCTGTGAAATTGCTTGCAAAAGTTGACAAAAAAAAATTAGCAAAATGTGTTTAAGTTCAAAGCTTGCAACCGAAACTAGCGTTTCTTCAAATGCTATGAAAAAATTGAAAAAAAAAAAAAAAAAAATGTAAATTTTTGTAGTCAACTTATTGAGTACAGTATAGTTATTTCACTTAATTGCTGTAATTACCAATGGAATCATAGGTTCAGTACAGAAATACTGTCGTCCCCGCTTAATCGGGTAAACAAATACCCCTCTTATACGAATAAAACCGTTTGGAACAGAACATTTCCCCATAGACACTATGTTAAATATCCCCGCTTAATCGAATAATTTCCCCGGATAATCGAATAATATTTGTCAGCTTTTACAAAATTTTTGCTAAGAAAAACGTCGAATCAAATAAAAGTGTTCCCACAAGACCTTGAGCAAACAAACCACTATTGTGGACTGTTTCAGAAAATAAAAGGCAGAAAAACAAATTTTTTCGCAACACAAATTTTAGTTACTTTTTTATGATTTTCATACGACTGTACAATATTTATACTCAATTATCATACTATTTTGTCGTTTACTTTGCTTATTTCAAAATCTTTTTACCAATAACATTTAATTATTTCCTTTATATATAGCTATTTCTTTGTTATTATTACGTTTTGAGACAAAAGTTGTGAAAATTTAAAGGTAAAAAAATTTTTCCCTGCTTAATCGAATAAAACTTTTTGGAACCGATAGTATTTGTTTAAGCGGGGCCCGACAGTATTGGGCGAAACCAAGGGTTTCCCTTTCTTTATTGAGCTCCATACTTTATTAATTTCAAAATCAGTAAAATCATGCTACATTTATAGAACACAGTACATATATAATATTTATAACACGGTTGAATTGCAAAATTTTCTAGCACAGTAATGCTAATTTTGAATAGAATAATTGAACTTTTAAGAAGTAAAATCATATGACAGAGGATCTAGTTGCTGCTCTATACAGAGGAGATAATATCTAATGCTCTATTGCCTTCGGCATGTGAAATGATCTTGTATTTCATCTTTGAAATCTTCAGCGACGTCGATTTCTTCAAGTTGGTATTAAATCTGATCTCGGATTAGAGGCACTTGCTGTGTAAGTAATCCGCTGTAGCAATTTGAAGCATTCAATATAATATAAAGCTGTTATCTTGAAGTTCGTCCACTGCTTCTCTCCGCATCTTTGAGGATGTACACCGAAAAGCATAAACAGAAAGGTTGGTATTAATAAAAAAAACCTAACCTTCCTGCTATTTGCCATCCAGTACTGAAATTAACTGCAAAGAAAATTGATAAAAAAGTTACACAATTTTCCTTCACACTTTATCCAGGCTTAGGACTGGCAGCTTTAAATGCTGGCGTGTTTAAAAATTGTTTCTAAAATAAAAATACATTTTAGTTTAACATTTAGTCACTGAGTCGCAAGAATGAGCTTCAAATATTTTTCCATCTTCGTTGGCAGGCTTCAACTAAGTACAGAAGAGAAATAGCTAATTACTTTAATGTTCAGGTTTTGAATGAAAAAGCGTTTTTTTAACATTCAGCAATAGTTACATCATTAGTTGCATTTTGAGAACAAAAATTTTAAATTAATGCCTAGTACTTCTAGGTGTTATGCCTAAAATTTTGGACATTTAAGCTTTTTTCATCAACTTATCGCAACCATGACTTCGTAAGATAAATTTGTAAAAGTGATTTGTTTCAAAATACAACCTGTTTATTTCGAAAATTTCCTTTTATATACTATACTCTTTTGTATACTAACAACCACTCTTTTCTAACGTGTGCCAACAACTTGCAAATTAACTCTTCCTTTTTTTATAACAAGCAGATACAAATTATATGCACTATTTACACTTTTTTTTAAATATTTGAACAGTTTAGAACTATCCAAATTCTTAAGTTATTTCTGTGACTGAAATTAATAGCTTGACATCATGTTTATACAGCTAGTTATATCATGTTTATCCTATCTAGCGCTAAGGAATGATGAAATTTAATTTTAAAGAAGCGTTGATTTTGAAATTACATTTCAATAAGAGACAAAATTTCATAATTGAGTAGAAAATCAAACTTAATTCATAAACAAAGTTACATAGCATTACTAAAAATATAATAAGTAGGGCAGTATTCTTAAAATTAGTTTTCCGGGGACCATTTCAGATAACTTTTGTCGAAAAAAGTACCATAAGTCATTCATTTTATTATTAAAATACAAAAATTTTGCATTTTTACTTACATGGGAAATTTACTGTTTTGGATAAATCAAACCATGCTTTCTCCTGGCAATTTCGGTTTGAATGCTCCTTCATCAGATGGTAGATGGTTGTAAATAAGTTCACGGCTTTCACTTGCCTTTACAAAAAAAATATTAAAATCCGAATTATCCGCCATGTTTCCACACTGTCGGCGAGCGGCAAGAGACAAGCGACAAAATTCACTCCTGCGTCACTTTCTCGACACGTGCGTCGTGTCGAATGTGGAATTGTTTTTCAATGCTCAGCTTCGGTGTGCGGATCTCAGTTAAAATCAGTAGTAGCAAAAAGAGTCGCGTGTGGAATTCCCCAGTGTCGCTTCGGTGTGCGGCCTGCCTTACACTGATTAAGCGTTTCTTTTATGTATTGCATTACGTAAGGGAAACCCAGTGGTTTAGTTGGATAGAGCATCTGGCTGATAATCCGACGATCGGGAGTTCGAATACCCATGGGCCCGAGAATTCTGATACAAGTTTCCCTGAATATGCAATTCAAACTCTCTGCTAGATTTCGAACTACAGTTCTGTTTTTGCTAAAATTAGAAAGGAAAATTTTCTTTATGTTGCTGAATCATACTATATTTTTTAAAAAATAGTTCAACATGATAGAGGCATTGATTTCAATTTATTTTGCTGTTTTATTATGCATTATGTTAATGTATAGCATTCTAGGATGCGGTCCATTAGCCGAGTTTGTCAAAGCAGCGTTCAAGTAACGCGAAACTCGTTTTCCATTTCTACCTCTTAACCAGAAAAAATTTGTTTTGGATTGATGTATTTTGTTAGCTAAATTCTGATCCAAATTTCCATGAATATAAAATCTAAACTCATTAAAGGTTTCTAAACCACAATTGTTGCAGTAAAATCAGAAAAGAACTTTTTTTTTTAATATAATAAATCTCAGTATCATCATATATTATTTCTGAAGAGTTCCCTTTTTTATGTCATAACTTCCTTGTTTTCTCAAACGTCATATGTAAGGCATCGTTTAAAAGAGTTTTTCCCTTTACTATCGGCAAAATATAAAACAATCTCACATTTTAATTATTTCCTGAAAAATTATTTTCACAAAACCAAAGTTTTGAGCTTGAATGCTGCACACAGGTTTGGTAATATTTTACTCAGAGTATTTGTAAGAAATAAAACCCAAGCGTATCACTATTCTTCTAAGAAAAGAGATGCCTCTAAAATTTACAGTTGGGCCATGATCTCTTTTAAAGAAATGTTTGTTTTTCATTGCTTAAGGAATTAAAATGTATTTTGAGTTTTTGTTTTTGATACGAGTACTATTATTCAACCGCGACAAGGTGGCCGGTGTCAATCAAATGAGAAAACGAGTCTATTCCTTAAAATAGGTAGAGAAGGAAGAAACTCCAGTGTGCTATATTTGCAAGTTTAACGACATTTTGGCGAAGTGATAAGTTTTATGAAATATTAAATAATATTTCGAGCCACACCTGCATTTGGCGAGGAAGTGAGAACAAGTCTTTGCTTTCTTTATTGCAACCCTTATGTTACCATTTTGTTTTTAAATTTAAATGAACAGTTGGAGGCGCTGCAGTCAATGGCCAATGGCTGCGGAAAAATATAAAACCAAGACCCACCTATTTTCTTGTATCCAATGAGAAATCTTTCTCGACTGTGCAAAAATTAAAATAGGTTCCTCTTTGGCTAATTTCTCAAATTGGGAGACCAATTAAAGGTAAACAAGATGACGTATTCAAGTTCTATAACCAATGCCGCAATTGTGAATCCCATTCCTCAATTTTCATCTGCGTAGCACCCCTTCCTAAAAATGGACAATTATGAAAAAAGGAGGAGTTATACTGCCGTGGGCAGGTAAACGGCAGTATCTGCAAAAATGAGTTTTCGAGATATTTGAAGAAACGCGTTTTTGATTTCCCACAAACATCTATGAAACATTGAACTTCAAACATAGGCGATACTATATGTTTATACCGATATATTTTTTGGGTAATCGATTGAATTTTGATTTTGCAAGCGCAGAGAGAGGTAAAGCAGATACTGCCGTTTACCTGCCCTTTTCATTCTAAATGTCATGCGGAATTGACTGGCAGTCGGCAGTAACTGCACAGTATGCTACTAAATGTCCAGTATTTACATATTCGACCACATGCGGAGTAGATATTTTATTACGAAATATATTATTGCATTGTGAATGATATGTTTTATTTAAAAATATACATAAATACCGCGTATCCACTTGATATAGATTTAATATAAACGAACGCGAAATATAATTAAAAAATATAATGAAACTGTATTGTATTATGCAAAATATGAAGCAAAACGATGATTCTTCAGCCATTTTTACTTCCTTTTACTTAGTAAAGGAAGTATTGTGATCACAAAGAAAATTTCACTCAAAATTTGGTCTAAATTTTTATTTTGCTCACCACCGAATGAATATTGAGTAGTTTTTTTAACCTATCAGTACGTGCATATGTACTTACTAACATATAAACAGCAGAAATATCCTTTTCGACTATGCCCCAGTTAATTACGACGAGTTTTCTCGTGACGTCTGTATGTACGTATGTATGTGCGTATGTATGTATGCCTGTCGCATAACTCAAAAACTTTTTGCCGTAGAAGCTTCTAGTTTGGTATGTAGGCTCTGAGGGCGGTCTAGTTGTGGACCTCTCCTTGTGGTTGCATTCGAATGTTCCCAAGGGGGTCTTTTACCCCCTTTGTGGGGTAAATCAATGTTAATTTCAATGCAGATTGAGTGATATGATTTAATGCAACTACTTGACGATATATCGCCAAACTTTTAGTCGCCAAGTATTTGCTGCCAAGTTGGCGACAAATTTGGCGAAAAAATGTTTTTTTTTTTTTTTAATTTGGATTCAATTTGGCGTTATTGGGAACATTTTGCGAAAAATTCACTGAATCATGTTAAAATCGGCGATATTTAGAAAATAAATCATTGTAAAACATTATGTTGCATTGATTCGTGACAAACTGGGGGTGTAAATATTTGAGTTGTTATCTTGCTCACTCTAATGCACTATTTTAACACTTGAGGCATTTATTATGGAATTTAAACGTAAAAGGAATTAGTGTGGCGTTCACACCAGATGTTTTAAAATAACTACAATTCAGCTAATGCTTTGTACTTTGCATCAAAACAAGAAATCACTTTGAGAAAAAGAGTGCTTGAAATGCTTGTTGTGCTGACGATTTTTTTTCAAGTACTATTAAAAATGCAACAGCTAGAGATTAAACTACAAAAACAATCTCTATTAGTATGAAAGCAACTGTAATTAAAAGAAAACAAAACAATGTAAATAAAATCATTTCATTGTTGCATTTTTGTTTGTCGTCTGCCAAGTTTGGCTTGTGTATCTTTGAAATCGCGAAAAATATTGTCTGCTAGTGGAGAGAAACTTTATTTGAAAGAAAAAAAATCTGGTATGGACCCCACACTACTTCCTTTTATGTGTAAATTTCTTAGTAGATGCCTTAAGTAAGTAATAGTGCTTGGAATAAGCAAGAAACAATTCAAACATTTACGCCCCTAATGTGCCACGAAACAATGCAAAAAAATGATTTACAACGATTCATTTTCTAAATATCGCCAATTTTAGCATCATTCAGTGGATTTTTCGCAAAACACCGCCAATAGCGCTAAATTGAACCCAAACTCATAAAATAATTTTTTTCGCCAAATTTTTGGCCAATTTGGCGATAGATCACCAAGTTGGCGACAAGCACTTGGCAACAAGCACTTGGCGACCAACAGCTTGGCGATATATCGCCAAGTGGTAGCGCCAATTTATATCTCTTAAGTCTGCTTTGATATTAACACTGATTCACCCCATAAAGGAATAAAACACCCCCTTGGGAACATTCAAGTGCAACCAATGACCTCCCATGACCTCCTATTAGGGCACCCCTACTTTCGTTCAGTTTAGGTACAAAGGAAAACGGTTTTTGCGGCTTGATGAAATTTTTGCACAGCGATTCATATTATGTTCATCCTGCAGACATGCAGATACTGCCGTTTACCTGCCCACAGCAAGGAAAAATGCAGTTACTGCTAATTACCATTGGTTAAAAAACAGTTTTTTTTCATCGGAAACCAAAAACAGATGCTTGTACCATAAAACTAATGTAACATAGATTTCAAAAATGCAAAAAAATGAAAATCGAAAAATTTGCAGTTACTGCCCTTTACCTGCCCACGGCAGTATAGGCCATCTCTGCGAAGTTGAATAATACTCGCTTATTGGTTGAATCCTCTTCTATTAGTGAAAATTAGGAAAATATAAAAAAACTGAGCATAACTCTAGTCCTTATTCTCTGAAAATAACGGGAAAGGTTTTGCTCAATCTCTTTTTATGAACATTTTTGCAAAAAGGAAAATGAGTATGCTTAAGATCGAAAATGCGCTATTTTCAATCTTTTTCGGTAATACAATTCGGTTTCTTTTCTGCAAATTGCTGTTTTTCTACAAGGCTCATTTCGGTGATTACAATTTTTTTTTTATTTTTGCTTTTACTTTGAATCAATATCGATACAATTTTGCTTTTTACCCATTATTTTTAATGATCAATAATTTCCATCTGTCCAACTATCACAAAAATTAGAATTTCTTTCATTTTCCAAGTAGTTGATCTTTTACTGTAGTTAGTTAATCTTTATTTCAGTCACACCATTTAAATTATAACAGAAGTGTGAATAATTACTTTTTTTATCATCTATGTAAAAAAGTTCAACTGTAACAAAAAATGTTATCGTTTTTGAGCATTTTCTTCTAAGAATTTTTCAGTGTTTTGTTCAGCAGTGCAAAGTAGTTTAAATAGCATGTTATGTGGTAAGCCAGTAAGATTGTACTTTGTTGAATGGTTTGCTAGTTATTTATGTAAAAGAAGACTTACTAAAAATTATAAAATCACATCAAAAATAAATTTCAGATAATTTCATGTATCATTAGGTACAAGGTCGAAATTTGTCTTTAGAACGTCCCTGGCTAAAACACCAAACCTGAACCATCCATAACCTAAGGGTTGAAGCAACTTTGATAGTATGATTAACGATCGCTAATTTGTATTTAGATATTCTATTTGATGTGATGGTTGACATCAATAAATGTAGACTTTGTTTGATTCTCTATGTATTCAAAAATTCTTGTAAAAATAATGTTATTTCTGTTTTGCAGCATTTTTCAGAAATTATTGAAGATCAATTTGATTTTCACACATATTGTATGAGGAAAATGACACTCAGGGCCTATGTTGGTCTTTTGAGGCTAGAAAATGTTCTTCAATCCCATCCTTTTTATTTCAAAGCGGCCAAAGTTGCAATAGAGGTAATTAATTGAGTACAAATTATTAATGATTAAACAGTTGCTATGTATTGTGAATTGCGATAAAAACCTCTCTCCTTTCATCTGTTGAAAGCTGCTATTTACTTATCAAGGTGTTTGAGATTCAGCAAGGTATACAATACACATTGTTTCCTCAGAACAACAGTAAAATAGCTTACTATTGTTTCTTGGCCTAGATGTCTTACTGTTGCTCTGAGACAATGATATATAATGTTCCAAAAGAGATCAGTCACAAATTTTTATGAAACTTTTTCTGTTATAATTGAACCTGCTGAATTATAATTCGCTGAATCTGTTGGGTATTAGTGATATGTTTCACCTTGACAAAAAATAGTTAAGAGTGTCCTTTGATTAGCAATTTGGATGTCAGACTAAAACCTAGCACAATCAAGTAAGCCCACAACATTTTTTGTAGGCCCGAAATGTGCACCTCAGACGTCATTTATTCGAAATTTGATTTTGTTCTTTTTTTTCCCAAGTTTTGGTAAAAATATTCATAAAAATTCGCTACATCTTTGCACACCATAGCATCATATACCAGTCGACTTCTTTTAGCACATAACTTAATGGAACTGTTTATCTTGATGTGCTAAAAAAGAAATTATCAACGTTTATGAATATCAACCAGTACACACACTTCAACATAATGGAGCTTCTTGCAGGCCTCATAGTCCTCCTATATCTCCTATATTTCCTATATTTTCTTAGTTTGTCAGATATTCTCCTATATTTCCTATGTTTCTTACTTACTCCTATATTTTATTTCTAACTCCTATATTTTTTTCATCAGATGTTAGATGCTGCCCAAAAATGCAAAAACTACTTTTCTCCTCATAATATTTTGCAGATTTATTCCCATTTAGCTAAACTTCTGTTTAGCCTTTTTATGAAAATAGATTAACTAGAGTTACCCGCCACGACTTTGCCTGTGGTAAAAATTTAAAGGATTTTCGCTGTTGTCTCTGTATTCATAAGGCACGAAATTAAAAAACTAAGTGCAGTTCCCGCTTGGTGAAATTTACCATGCTTAACAGAGACTAATTTTTTTAGTTATTTTCAAGTTAAGCGAAATTCTAGTTTCAGCTAATGGTCTTTTTATTTACTTGATTTATTTTTAATTTTAGTTAGGATTTATTTTTTACTTTTTGTGGAATGTTATGAGAGATAACTATTTAGTCGAACATGCCAAATGGGCAAAAAATTTACCATTATTGTTTTCATTTTGGCAGAATTTAATATCTTACCAAAATATTTAAAAGCGCTCACACTTTTTGCTTCTTGTTTCAAAACTTTGTTATGCTTTCATTGCATTTAGATCGCAAAATAATAGTAATAATAATGATAATAATCCAGCCTTTTGGAACGATATTTTTATCAAAACTTCTGATGGGTTTAGAATAGTCCAGTTAATTTATTTGCGAATTTTTTACATTTTAATGAGACTTTTGGAATGACCAATATTTTGAAACGCTCATAAAGATTTCTGTTCTCAGTAATACTTTTGAGAATATTTCAATAACTGAGATCTTTGGTAGGCACTTTTCAGTTACAAGTGAAAATTTAAATTTTAAGCTTGCATCGTCGCCATGGTTTCCCCTTTTTCTCCTATTTTGCATTTTAATTTAGATTTCAACAATAGGAGCTTCTAAAGTTGATTTGGTGAATTTTTTAAAAGGAATTCTCACTGTTATACCAAGGCTTCACTAGACAGCGTTTTATACAGGCTGTTTCATTTGATCAAAATCCTTGGGATAAAAACGGTGGTCTTTGTCCAGCGACATCTATCGAATTTTATGGTAACCATCATTATATACAAATCAGATAATAAAAGACAAAATTAAAAGTTAATTTGTTGGCGAAAATTTTACAATTTGGCATTCAATTCTATTTTAGTGTATTTAAACGTTATTTAATAGCTTGTTTTATTTGTTGGTTTATTCTGCATTTTAACGGCTTATTTTAATTAGTTAGCGAATTATTTTTCATTTTAATTGATTCTAATTATTAATTAACTATGAAACGACACTGGCACCGCAGAGCGATAAATGGCAAAATCTATTCGCTGAGCGACCCTATACTACCAACGGGTTGCCATAGAACTTCTTAAAATTCATTCCACAGTTCGCCATGATACAGTTGGTCGTCGCAATATTGTAGTTTTGTTTATTTTTTTCGTACTTGTATTGCTCTTTAGTACCAAGCTATTATATATGCTCATTTCGTTGTTACCAAAAAAAAATTATTATGTTTTGTTGTCAATCGTCTTTCCATTGTACACCATTGCTTCATTACGGTACATTTCATTCTGGGGCATCAAAATGAAAAAATGAAATGTCTCGACGAATAGATTCGTCATTTATCCCTCTGATGCGTCAACGCCATCAAAATGAACATCTGAACAGTTGGGTAGCAATTAAGATCGTGTGAGCAACAATAATGAAATAAAATAGTAAATTAGAACAATATTTCATTGCTACATTTTTTATCTATCGTCGGTGAATTTAAGTGTATATTTTATTAATGCAGAGATGTCAAAATTGAACGCCATTGCTATATGTTGCTAATTCGAAGAAAGTAAACAGATGAATGAATATCATATGACCGAATCATGAGTTGTATCAAACTTTACCTGAAAGGGGAATTTATTTCCCCTAAAAAGCAGTACTAAGGCCTTCGGCATCAATTCACTCTGTACTCCACTTCAGTTAATTATATCAATATTTTTTAACCCTAAAAGATAGGATAAACATCACTTTTTACAGAAGAAACAATATACTAATAATGATGTTTTGAGTAATGATACAGCCTGTATAAAACGCTATCTAGTGAAGCCTTGGTTATACTTAGTAGTTCTTTTTTAGATGGCACATTATTTTACTTTTAACTATTAATCCTATGTGTAAAATTAGAAACAAAAAGAGGGGAGGATTTGGGCGATTGGAAATCTGACCGAAAACCTGGGTATCTCTCCCTATTGGTGTCAAATCTTTGTCGACAATTCATGCGCGAGGGAAATCTTTCCCTCGCAAACGTAAACTAAATGTCACTAAAACCAAATTATTATAGCCGAAAATTTGACAACCGAGCCAGACTCCCAATTATCGAATTACTCCCTTTTGCCGAGGCATGTTAATCGTATGTGTAAAATTAGACACAAAAAGAACATTACCCTTTAATGATATGCAAATAAAATAGGAATTTCAAGAAGTAAATTAATAAGTTTGTATGAAAATACTTATTAGAAAATGGCATATATAAAGTTTAACTGCTTCTTATCCAAACACTGTAAAATGTACTTCTGCGAATTTTGAAAAAAATTTTTTTCATAAATGATCCTAGAAAATGTAATAATAGAGGGGAAAACATATTGCTCAAAGACCAATATAAGTTTCAGGAAATCAAAAAAAGAAGTAATCATCTGAAGAAGTGAGTACAATAAAGCTGAAAATGAAATAAAATTACTTACTTTGAAAACAAAACAATGTGCGTGCACAGAAGAAATCTACAGTTGATTTCACTTCAATTACAGAAACTGCTCCTTTGGAGTACGAAAACAGGGAGTAATAAGTTTTTAATTACCTAATTTTAATTAAATTTTAGGAAATCTAGGGTGAGTTTAAAAATTTCGCCCAAATCTTGCACATCATCAGTATGCACACCAATTTTGTACCAATTTTCATAGTCGTACGTTGCGTAAATTTTCCGGGAGAACGTTTGTCCCGCGTGTCATGACGTCGTCAAACTTTGATTTTATATACATAGATGTATCAATAAATGCTTTTTTCTTTTTATAAATTTAGTTTGTGTTATTTTAATAGTATAACATGCTAACTTGAAGATGACCGCTGTAAAGTTTTTAAAAATTTTTAACTTGTTCTTCATATAATCTTGGATTTCGGTTACAGGTTAAAGTTTTTCCCCTAGAAAAATTTGAAAGAAATGAAAAATAAATTTTCTGTACGTTAAAGTATACAATGCTTTTCTTAGAAAATGTAATAAGAAATGTTTTTTTAATTTTTCGATATTTAAAGATAGAAAGAAGTAATCTGTTAATTCTT
The DNA here is from genome assembly GCA_038373865.1 of Uloborus plumipes. Lineage (NCBI taxonomy): Eukaryota > Metazoa > Arthropoda > Arachnida > Araneae > Uloboridae > Uloborus > Uloborus plumipes. The sequence goes on along the minus strand of JAXGGA010000064.1, from coordinate 174,045 downwards.
TTTGGCAAAAGAAAGAAAAGCTTGTTACGTGATATATATATATAGATACATGTATTGATTATTGCCCACATAGGTACACTATATATTACAAATTAAGGGAAAATATAAAGTTCACTATTTTCTGTATGTGTGGAAATTCTTATGTTCTTACATCTGTTACTCTTCACATTACTATAATTTTATGCAGTGTAGAATCCTACTGAGAATGGTGCTTTTTTTTTAAACATGTGTTGCAATACATATTAGTATTCTATACCTTAAAATTCCGATATAATTCGCTATGTATCTTGTATATTTTCTTTGAAACTACTTTACATATATTTTTGAAACTCCTATATTTTTTCCTTGAAACTCCTATATATATATTTTTCCCTGCTATGACCCCTGTCTTGCCATTGCAACGAAAGGGTTTCAGATCCTTGGCTCATGACCCGGAAATTCCCCAGATCTAAATCCAGTCGAGGGAATTTTTTTAAGCGCTAAGTTGCTGCAGGGGTGCCCATTCCCCTCATAGGCCTCCTCATAGGTTTCCTCATAGGCCTATTACATAGATATAGCTTATGTGCATATATACACTCATAAACATACGTATTTACATGTTATGTACGTACTATAGACCAATATACATACGTTCATGCTAGTATAACACGTGTGTCCTAGTACTCAGTTGTATTTAAACACATTTATTGTAAAGAACACTACATGTTAAAAAAATTAATCTCAAACTAATAACTCCCTCAAAAGTCAAGATAAAGTGACTCTTGAAGGAAGATATACGTTTAGCCTAATTCTATGACCACTTAACCCCATCTTTCTGAAATTGTTGGAAAATATTTTTTAAAGAAAATACAGCTAGCTGCTGATGAGTAAGAAATCTTGAGGCATATAGGAAACTTCCTACACAGTGGATCTGTTCAAAATTCTAATCAACAAAATTTTCGAGTGAATTTAAAAAAGCTGTTCAAATTTTAAAATGTTTCATTAACTTCAAAAACAACTCCTTTCATCAAACAAAATATTTCCGGTAATGAAATTTCGAGCTCAGAATGTAATTTCTAGCATCTAATCTCTGTAATAAAAAAAATATTCATCGGACCTTTATTAGTAAGGTACATCCATTTATTCGAAGTATGACCATTTTACCCCATTGACACTTTTCGCCACCAGATCCTACTGATTCTTACATCTGGTGTCATTATATTTCAAGTCTCAAGATTTATCCACTCCTACAGCAGAATTTTTCTGGTTGAAAATGATTTCTCAGTCTGCTTTAGATATACATAATGGAAAACTAATTTAGGATGCAAATCCCAGATTCATTAAATATACTAGAATCTTACGAAGTTTAGAAGCAGGAATAATTCATCTCTCTCAAGAATTTCATAGGCTATTCCAATCCATTTAAGTTATTTTGTAAGATTACTTCAGTTTTGCGGCAAAGCTGATCTTTGATGCAGTACAGTGCATTTTTCAGCAGTAGTTATCCACACTGTGAATTATAATATTTCATTTGCAATTTCCAGAAAAGTACTGCTTTTGAAAAAGCAATTCCTGGAATCATATTTAGGCACCATATACATGGCATACACTTATCTTTCTTTTTATTTCAAACGCAAATCAGATTTTTCAAATTTCGTACTTTCTAATAGTATTAGTAGTCATTCTAGTTAATCAGTAAAGTATTTAGGTATTTTGCTACTACTTACGCCATTGTCAGAAACATGTTTTTTTTTTTTAATTCTAACCTAAAAAAAATGAAGCAAAATCAATTAATTCTGATATTTAATAAAATTTCAGAGCATCCAGAAATGATATGAGTAAATTATTTATTTTACTGTGGAAAAATGTAAAACTTTCTTTTAGTTTGTGTTAATCTTTTAGTTTGTGAAATCAATTTATAAAATTGATTTCACTGTTTCAGTACAAATTTTTTGTTTCACTAATATTTCTTTTGTTTTCTTAATGTAATTAACGTTTTTGTATTACACAGGTGTATTTGAGGTTATATGATAAGCCTCTGACTGAAAATGAAATATCAGAAGAAATAACGACTGGTAAGTTATTTACTGTATCCAATCATTTATTAAATGGTAAAGTAAGCATCTGTCTAATTTATGCCATTTGAACTAAATATATTGTAATTTTATTTAAAATTGCAAAGCCATCTTTTTTCAGGTGACATAAACAATATTTATTTTAAAGGCAGGACTCTTCATAGTTGAACAGTTACTTTAAAAGCATATTAAAGTATAACTCCTTATGCAGTTTAATATTCTTGTATATTTTAAAAGTCAGTTTTAATAAAAATTGCATTAACATGCAAAATATGAGTCATGTCATGTTTCTTAAAATTTGCTAAGTGATTTCCATATATTTTAATGTACTGAATTCAGAAATGTATCTCATTTTTGGTACCATAAAGGGATGTTTTGCATAATCCAAATTTAAAACTTGGTGGAAAAAGAAACGAAAAATTGAAACAACAAAACAGACTTAATATATATATTTTTGTGTTTTATTACATTTTCAACTTTTAGCTAAAGATGGTGCAAAGAGGGGTTTGGCCGAAGCGCCAAATACCGAAGCTTCAGCCAACTAATGGCCAAAGCTTTGGCTTCTGCACAAATTAGAAGTTTTACCATTGAACCTGTAATAAATGCATGCAATATTATACTACACTCCATATGTTTCAAAATTCTAAGTGTTTCACAGCAGTTTTAGTCTAATGTCTCAGTTTCAAATTAATGTCACTAATTAAAGTATTTATTTTTGTTTTGTTTTGTACTGGTAGTATAAGAAGAGAAGACATTTCTGTTTTTTTTTTTTTTTATTGAAATCAGTAGAATGAGCGTGATTTGGAATATAACAAGAAGTTCTGTCAAGAACTAAACGAGCCTACTTTCCCGTACATTAACATTGGCATTCTCGCATCTGATCATTATTCTCTTGATTATCTGAGACTGAAAATTATGTCAAACATACCTTTTCAGCACTTAGAGCTGATTTCGAAAAGCAAAATATACCCCTCTCATCAGATGAAATAGACACGTAAAAAGTAATTAACTAATAAAGTTTTGTCGCACCTTTTAAAGAGTGTAACTGTTACAGTTCCTCCGTCGAAAAAATCCTCCATCGTTTTCAAAAAATAAATAAATAAATAAATAAATAATAATAATAATAAATAAATAAATAAATAAATAAATAAAAGTACAAAGAGCATCAAAACACATTTTATCAAAAAAAGAAAAAAGAAAAAAAAAACTCGTCCGTTAATAAAACGTCTCGAATTTCACTTTTAATCCGTTGCCAGTTGTTAAATATAAATAAAGAATAAAATGTTCTCGTGAATAAAAAATTTTTGTTACAAAAAAAATCGTCTGCAAAAAAAAAAAATAATAATAATAATAAATAAAATAAAACAAATTAATAAATAAACAAAAAATCGTCTGCACATTCAGTCATTTTTTTTCTGAGCCTGCATTTCCGCCATGTTCTCAGAGTCGGAGTCGGAATCAGAGTCCTCACAGAAGATTACTCAGAAAAGTACTTTACAAACATTATTTATCAAAACCATTTTCTTACAAAGTTAGTATGACTTCAACTTAAATTCCCCGTAGACGCTGATGTTAATTTTTTTTTCTGAACGGTTCAATATTAAACGAAAAATGGTTCAAATCAAAAAGCGAAATATGGGAATGAATGGGAAAGCCTCTCCGAGATCTTTCAAACAAAAAAAAGTTTATTCCATTCGGACGGTTCACTCAAAAAATACGGTAATGAAGTATCCTTGCTGAGATCCTTCGAACAAAAAAACAAGTTTATTTAAATCGGACTGTTCACTCAAAAGTTATTAGGGGTGAGAGCTTGTTTGAACGGTTCAATGTTGAACGAAAAAATTGTTCAAATCTAAAATGTAGGTACGGTAATGAAGTATCCTTGAAAAGATCTTTCGAACAAAAAAAAGTTTGTTCAAATCGGACTGTTCATTCAAAAGTTAGTATCGCGGGACCGGTTATTTGAACGGCTCAAAGTTGAACCAAAAATTGTTCAAATCAAAAAATCAAATATGGGAATGAGCTGTACTCGCCGAGATCTTTCCAACAAAAAAAAGTTTGTCCAAATCGGAATGTTCATTCAAAAGTTATTAGGGGGGGACAGACAGACCGACCGACCGACAGACCGACACACAAATTCCCCATCTCAATACCCTACTTTCAAATTTTTAATTTTTCGATATTCATTTTACCTTTTTATTTTTTTAACTTGGCGATATTTTTTTAACTCGGCGATATTTTTTAGACTTGGCGATATTTTTTAGATGCATTAATCTACTTTTAATACTTTTTTCGTCTTTCTTTTATTTTTAACACGAAAGTAGGCTAAAAAGCACATTCTACAGTTAAGTTGATGTTTATACTAAAACCAACTGATATGATCAAATATTATGTTATTAGAAATTAACTGCTATTTGCATTTTTTTAACATTAACATTAGAGATGGCTCGAAATGCAGCTTAGTTGAAGAGCTGAATACCAACGATTCAGCCAACTAATAGCTGATGCTTCGGCTGGTGCACATAATGAAGTTTTAACATTGAATGCATTAATAAATGCGTACAATATACTATTCTCCATATGTTTTAGTATTAGTGTTACACAACATTTTTAGCTTAGCTTCATTTTTAAATTAATTTCACAAGTTGAAGTATGTATTTTTGCTTTGTACTGGTTCAGGGTTCATACTTATTTTTAAAAATGAAAATTAAGGACTTTATAAGGGCTCCCAATTTTTTTTAAAGACTCATAGGAAAATATTTAAACAGCTTCAGGAACTCAATTTCGCTATAAAACACTTTAAAAATAATGCATCAATGGTTCAACTTTTTAAACTTATTTTGTGTTCAATTTTTTGAACAATATTATTTAGTTCAGTCTCCTCATGGACAGTTTTTCTAATTGCATTTGCTTTAATAAATTTCTGAACATCTGTTCTTTTCCACCTTCATCACAGAAAGTATTAGCAGAAATGTTTGAGTTTTTAACGTCTATTTCTAACACACTTATTAATCTACTTCTTGCTATTTTCAAAACGCAAAAAACTCCACAACACATGTGCGTCTCTTCCTCGATCACAAAAGGCATAGAGAAATCAGTAGAGTTCAGTTGTTGGTCGTCTGTTGAAGTTACTGAGATGTATAACAAAGTGGATTTGTACCGCATAGGTATAATGGGCGAAAAGAAACCTTGGATAATACTCCCATACCTGCCAACATGTCTTCTTAGAAAATCTTACAATTTCCCCTTCGAAACTGTACTAAGGCAATGACCTATTCTTTAATTAAAATTAAGAGCCATTATTTTGAAAATCGAACAAAAAAGGGAAATTTTGGCAGTGACCATTTTTGATTTTCCTCATTTTTTTATATGTCAAAGTAGGTCATGAGAAATGAACATTCTGAAGTTTGCAGCCCCGCAAAAAATTTTGTTCGCTCAGTAAAAATTCCCAAAGTTTGATGTTATGCAGCGCTTTTTTGGTAAAACGGCTGAAAGACGCATTTCAGTGCGCTGTAGTTTTTTACAGAAACGCCACCCCATGGTTATGTTTACATTTATTGATTGTACAATGTGTAGTTATGAGGACCCCATAGTTATTTGGGTTGGGGTGTGTTTCTTTCTTCAGTTAAGGGGCGGCAAAGTATGGTTTTTAGACCATTTTCGCTCGACTTTGAACTGCGTTATTTCCCCCCTAAAAGCAACCCATCGAAATTTTTTTAACATGTACTGAAAATTTATACTATGAAGAGAATATGTGGTACGAAAATTGTTTAATATCTCATTGCTTTAAAGAGAAAAAGACTTAGACATTTTTCAAATTTTCAAAATTTGCGGTTGTTTGATCGCATTTAACTCAAAACAGCAGCTCTTGGAAAAAAAAGCTTTTATGGATCATGAAACCTACAGATGTGTAGAATAACGTAAAAAAGAAAGTTGCATGGGGTCTCGTCTCGTTTTCAAGAAAATAATTTTTTTTGTAGCTCATTTTAATGCTTTTTTCTCATAGTAAAATGTGTCCATCAAGTAGGTCAAATCTGCTGAAACTCTGAGTATATAGTAAAGATATATTTAAATTTGTATAAGGAAAGAGAAAAAGACTAAAAACACTTAATTTTGTCAATTTTTTTTTATAATTTTTAGTTTTTTAATTGCAATTAACTCAAAAAACGTGAAATCCTGAGACTATTATTGAATGCACATACTACTAGCTTTGAAATATTGGAAAAAGTAAATTGGGTGAGGTATCTTCAGATGTATTCTAGTGGGAGGTCACAGTGACCTCCCGAAAAATTTCATGATCGAAAAATTTTGCTGATGATTCGGCAAAGTTGGAAACAATACTGCAACATTGAACTTTTCTATTTATTTATTTTTTACATGTTATGATTATTTTTTTATAATATATGATACCTACATATGTGTAAAACGACGCACAAAATAAAGCGGCCCGGGGTCTCTTCTAGTTTTACAGAAAAAAAAATGTAGCAGATTTTAATGCGTTCTCCCGTAATAAAATGTGTCCAGTATGTAGGTCAGATCTGCTAAAATTTAAAATATATGATGATAATTTATGTATGTGTGTATAGTAATTTTTGAGTGTATAGTAATAGTGAAAAAGAATCACAGCAGTTAATTGTGTCTGAATTTTTAGAACTTTTAGCTTCTTATTGCAATTATATTAAAAAACGATAAATCGTTACTGAGGGAATTATTGATTTTGCATATTACTAGCTGGCAATGACTGGAAATATTCGATAAAGTAAATACTGTGAGGTATTTTTAGAGGCTCACCAATGGGAAGTCAAAGGAGGTCACTGTGACCTCCAGAAAAATTTCATATTCGGAAAATTTTTATGAAGATTTAGAAACTTTAGAAACAATACTGCAACATATAGAAATTTTCTATTTATTTATTTATTTTTTACATGTGGGCTTGATCGTATTTTATCATTCGGAAAAATTGGGAAATTCCTTTGGCAAATTAAGAACATCTTCTTGAGAAGTATAAGATACTCATGGGCTCTGGAACTTAAATTTTTACAGAATACGATCAAGCACACATGACAAAAATGTATCATTAAAAAATCTCAATGTTGCAATAGTTTCCAAATTTGCCGAATCGTCAGCAAAATTTTTCGATCATGACATTTTTCGGGAAGTCACTGTGACCTCCCACTAGAATACATCTGAAGATACCTCACCGAATTTACTTTTTCCAATATTTCAAAGCTAGTAATATGTGCATTCAATAATAGTCTCAGGATTTCACGTTTTTTGAGTTAATTGCAATTAAAAAACTAAAAATTAAAAAAAATTAGACAAAATTAAGTGTTTTTAGTCTTTTTCTCTTTCCCTATACAAATTTAAATATATCATTACTATATACTTAGAGTTTCAGCAGATTTGACCTACTTGATGGACACATTTTACTATGAGAAAAAAGCATTAAAATGAGCTACAAAAAAAATTATTTTCTTGAAAACGAGACGAGACCCCACGCAACTTTCTTTTTTACGTTATTCTACACATCTGTAGGTTCCATAATCCATATAAGCTTTTTTTCCTAGAGTTGCTGTTTTGAGTTAAATGCGATCAAAAAACCGCAAATTTTGAAAATTTGAAAAATGTCTAAGTCTTTTTCTCTTTAAAGCAATGAGATATTAAACAATTTTCGTACCACATATTCTCTTCATAGTATAAATTTTCAGTATATGTTAAAAAAATTTCGAGGGGTTGCTTTTAGGGGGGAAATAACGCAGTTCAAAGTCGAGCGAAAATGGTCTAAAAACCATACTTTGCGGCCCCTTAACTGAAGAAAGAAACACACCCCAACCCAAATAACTATGGGGTCCTCATAACTACACATTGTACAATCAATAAATGTGAACATAACCATGGGGTGGCGTTTCTGTAAAAAACTACAGCGCACTGAAATGCGTCGTCTTTCAGCCGTTTTACCAAAAAAGCGCTGCATAACATCAAACTTTGGGAATTTTTAATGAGCGAACAAAATTTTTTGGGGGGCTGCAACCTTCAGAATGTTCATTTCTCATGACCTACTTTGACATATAAAAAAGTGAGGAAAATCAAAAATGGTCACTGCCACACCTTGTCTGAGTTTCAAAATAATGGCTCTTAAACATTAAATAAGGTATTGTAATTATATCACTGTCACTTTCAGTAGTTTTCTTTCATTTTAATTACCATTTTAACTTTTCCTTAGATTTTCAATTGAATAAATTCATTTCAGTTAAACAATTTTCTGTGAAGTATGTTCTGAATATCAGCATGCTGGGAAGGAAAAAAACATGAATAATAAAAAATAAATGAAGTAAAAGTAGGCTTCACTAGCCATGTCAAAATAACTTCCAGCTGTCAAAAATATTAAAATACTTTCAAGATGAAAAAGGACTGAAATCTCAACACAGGAAGCAATTTTTCGTTGACTATAGATCAGTTTTTTAAATGAATTTATTTATTAATTATAAAAATTAAAAAATGATGCAATAAGTTCATTTAAGATAGCAATATGTCAAAATAACTTCCAACCATCAAAAATATTAAAACACTGACAATATGTTAAAGGATTGAAATGTCAAACAAACGAAGCGATTTTACCAGAATCGCGGGTAAAATGTAACATGTAAAATGGGGAGGAAAAAATTAAAAAAATATTAAAATAAATAATTAAATGTGATAACCTAAGGTAGCATTTGTTGATGTAACCTAAAATTTTCGCAAATATTAAAATATTTGCACGATGCAAAAGGATTGCAGTCTCAATCACATGAACCAGTTTTCCGCGAAGTACGCGCTCAGTGCTGAAATATGACGACGTTTAGGCTCTCCCTCGCGTTTTAATACATGTATCGATAAATTTTAAAGAAGCCTAGTAGCTGAAATTTAGTTATGTGAAAAAAAACACTGGAATAGATAAAAAATCTGTAGAAAACGTCCGATTTTACACCTTTACTGTATGATCGTACAATAATGCAAAAAAACGTACATTGTACGCCCAAAACGTACAAGTTGGCAGGTATGCACTCCAGATTTAAATTCATGGTGAAAATGAAAGGAAAAATAACTGAAACAGTTTTTTAAAAATTAAGGAAATTTTTCCAAAATTAAGGACTTTTTAAGTGTTTTTTAGGGACCTTAATTTTGCTTGATAAAATTAAGGGTTTTTTAAGGAAGTACGAACCCTGTGGTTGTATCAAAAAAGGCATTTCTATTTTTTTTATTGTAAATAAGCAATATGAAGCATTACTTGTAAAATGAAAAACATGTTTTACATTTTAGTTGATACTAAAAATAAAATCAAATGATATGTAGGATCAACTATTAAATCACAGAATAATTTAACTAGAAATTAGCTACAAGTTTCATTATACTGTTGCCCCACCTAAACGAATACTGTTGGTTCCAAGAAATATTATTCGAGTAAGCGGAGTATTTCTTTAAGAGAGGATATTTAACATTACTTCTATGGTATGGGGAATATTTGGTTTCAGGATGTTTTATTTGTATAAGTGGGGAATTCCTTTATCTGTTGCCTGATTAAGTGGTTATGATAAGTATCTTAATATTGTAATAAGTATCTGATTATTCTTAATTTCAAAATCTTGAAGTTAATTGAAATTTGTAAAGTCATGTACATGCAAGTTTCGCGTTTTACTATTCAGTAGTTATATTTTAAATATAATATTTAATACGTTTAGTTTTGAAAGTGTTTACTTCAAAAAGAATTTAATTGAAAATAAGCTTTTTCTTCAAAGTAACAAATGAAATCAAAACTTAATATCTTTCATCAAAAGTATACTTGCAAGGAATGGGAACTGTTCATATTTGGCTTAGTAAAAAAGATTAAAAATTCAGCTTCAATTTACTTTTTGTTAATTCTCAGTATAATTTATAATCCTGAACTGTTATTAGTAATTTTCATCAATGTATTGAAAAGGGTTTAAATTTTGTCAACATATTAATAAATTTAAGAAAAATTGAAATTTTATACCTACAACTTCATTAAATAACATATAACTTTATAAAAATCCTATCCTGGTAAATGCTAAAAATTGGAATTTTTGTGTCAATACTCAAATTGTGTAACAAATCATGTTTCACTAGCTTCATTTTAAAGCAACTAAAGTTGTTCTTATAATTGAATCGTTTATTTCGAAAATTTAACATCTCTATTTTGATCTCCTCTGTCTCTTTAGAAAATTAAACAGCACACGGTTATATTTTTGAATATCATAATCAATGGTTATTTGGTAAATTATTGCAGTAATTGTGTACTTAACTAAAGGCATTTTTTCATTGATTATGACATTCAAAAATATAACCGTGCGCTGTTTAATTTTCTAAAGAGACAGAGGAGATCAAAATAGAGATGTTACCTTTTCAAAATAAACGATTCAATTATTAATTGAACGTAATTTAATTATATTTGTTCATTTCAAAAGAATTATGAAGTTAAATATTGTATACTGTTAATATTGAACAGTTACCGATTCCAAGGGTTCGATACACACAATCAATTTATTTAAATATAATTTTTTTTCGATGTTTTGTATATTGTATAATTGTGTATAGCCTAAAAGACAATATTTTATGGAATTATAGTTGTAAGAGGAAAATTTACAGCATAAATTATTATAGGCCGAAGCACACCTCATGCTTTGGCCAGACCCCCATCTCTACTTTTAACTGATGGGTCTAGAAAAGAGTATTGAGTATACTATAAAAGTATCGTCCTCTCAATTTTTTCAATGAAAATTAGATATGTCTGCATTGCTATTTTACTGCATTTCCTAATTATTTATTTTTTATGTAGAATGTTAAGCTAATAATAGTCATTTATTTATAAGTATCAAATATGTTTATTTTTGTATTAGGATCATTTATTTGGTATGCTCTTTTAATGGTTATTTTTTATTAATTTAGTGTCAAATTTTGTTCCCTTTTAGTTGATTATGATTTGCTAAGCATTGCCTAGCATCATTCACTATTTTTGTGTAGTGAATGTAATGTGCCATGCAAAACCTCTTTTCACTTCAATCCGTGATGTCATATGCCAAGTGATTTTTTTCGGTGGCACCGTCACAGGGGAGATTTTGGGTTTAAAACCCATCCCAGAGCTCCAGCATATATTCCTTCCTATCAGTGTAGGGAAGGCAGTATTTAAATTTTTCAAATGGGATAGGTTTTAACAAAATAGCTTATTGCTTATGTTCTATAGCTGTTCAAGTTTTCTGAAATATACCAGTAATATTTCATGATGATCACTCCTACTGAAATAAGAGGTCCAAAACGGTCTTAGTAAAACACAAAAGAGAATTATGGTCATTCAGCACTTCCACCACTACGCAAATCCTTTTTCAGAAAACCAGGGGAAGAGTTTTAAACGACTATTTATATAAAACGTTTTTCCTCGAAGACCTATTACATTCTTGAATTTAGAATTTCTATGTAGCGATTTTGGAAGAACTATTAAATGGCATCGCTGTTATCTGTAGTCATGAAGACATTGATGTATCTGAAAATTCAGTTTTAAAATGATCTTGGGAAATAACCGCAAAAAATAGGTTAGATCAAAATAATGTAATTCTGGGGAGGAGAGATGAAAAGGCTTCTCTTCATGCCGTTGCCCTCTTTCTTCTCTGAAAGTCATTGTGATATCAATATGAATGCATACGTTATTGATAAGCAAGTGGATAAATATAAGGAATTATTAAGCGATGTGTGATAAGGAATAAGCAAGTGTGAAGGAATTTTTTAGCAAATGTATAATGAATAACTTCACTGATCCACTCGAAATTAGGACTGAAAGACCAATGATTATTTTTAACCATTTAATGTAAGTTTATGATGGTCAGTGTGGTGAAATACAAAGTTCAATAAATAATTTACATTTTGTACAGAGCTTTTTCATAATTTTCTTGAAACTTAAGATATTTGCCGTCGATATCCATTTCGTTTTCGAACTCGTTTTATGTGCTTGTTAAACAGTGGAGGTTCTTGCACTGTAAAAATACCACCATGTAGAATCAGTAAGTGATCTCTTTTGACATTTTCAGGTTCTGTTAGATGATTTTCTACAGAATCACTAAGTCTATAATGCCTTAATTTCTTTTGCCTATCAAATTCTTCTATATTAATTCTTTCCTCGTTGAAACGGAAAATTTTGGGGTATTCCGAGTCACGTCCAATTATTAAATTATAATCCTTTAGCAGTGGGTTTTTAAAATTATTTGGGAGTTCAGGCCTTTGAGGTTGTATATCAACTGCTGGTTGCCACACTCTTTTTATTTCAGGGGGCAAAGTTGGAAAAGTTAATTCTGGAAAATTTGGAAATGGGTCTTTATGGCCTTGAAAAATTTCAGGAAAGCTGGGAAATGCTGGAAAGTTGGGTATGGGTGGAAAATCCTTTGTAAAAGGATCAAAGTTATGTGCAAATGGTTGAAATGCATCATTATGATGCTGAAACATAGCTCTATATTCAAATCTATGCGGTTCGACTTGAGTGAAGAAAAATGTTGCTCCTTTGTTCTTAAGATTTTCCTTTGGCAATTCAGAAAACATTGGCTGTGCTGTTTGCTGATTTTTGATTAAATGTTTATTTGTGTAATGAGAGTTATGGAATGCTTGCGTATCTTTTGCAGTTGAGTATCCATCTTTTTTCACATTTATTTCTTCTGTTTCGTAGTTTCTTCTTTGTAAAGAGTATGATGTTTTGTTGCAATTTGTGCATTCCAAATGGGACTTAGGTAATATATTTTGTTGCAGTCTCATCCCATACTTGATTGGCTCTGATCTTGCTGACTTGTGCAGAAAAACTGACATCAGAACCCAAAAAAGAATACCTTCCTAAATTAAAAAATAAATAAATTAACCAAAATAAAGTTTTACTAGTAAATAAAAAATGTTTGAAGTTTAAAAAATGTGTTAATTCAGAATATTAAGAGGGAGGTTGGAATCTTTCTGGGCAATTTATAATTATTATAGGTAAGCAAAGTAACAGTTGACCTGTTCATTCCGTGAGAACTAAACTCTTAACTTTCTTAGTAAAATATTTGTATTTTTTGTCAATAATAGAAGCAATTTTATGTAACTTACCCATATTCCATGCTAAATTTATGTTAAAGTATGATAATAAAAAGTAACTATTTAAATTTCATAATATTGCTTGTCAAAATATTTAAACAAGCAACTATGCATGTCATGTTGCTTTATTACGATCTTATTTTTACGTAAAAAATTAAGATGCAAAATACAGTCGAACTTTCTTAATAATGAGCAATAAGGGACCTTTATATTTGCTCAACATAATCAAGTGCTTGTAAGAAAATGTCTGAAAAAAATCATGAAAATTGACCCCTCCTGAACCCCGAAATGACGGGCCGGAATTTAAACCAAAAATAAAAGTTTTTCTTATTAATTTTTCAAAATTGCCAAGACCATGCCCATTTGTTTGAGCTGCTAGGGGGCAAAGCAACTCCCAGCTTATTATTTGTGAGTTAACAATAGAGCTCGACCAATTGCAAATTTTGGCCAATGGGCCAATGCCGATTGTTGGCTGATAGTTAAAAGATGGCCGTTGGCGATTGTTGGCTAGTAGTTAAAAGACCGCCGATGGGCCTATGTTTTCTCCAAGTTAGCATCAGCTGCCAATGGCCAATGGCATGGCTTCCTATGGAAAAAATTTTATAAATGGCTGCTGAAATGTCCGTTTTAAACATTTTTTAGGAACAAAAAAGTATTCGGTATATTGTAGAAACTAAAGTTTGAGACTAAAAAGTTTGATATTGGCCAGCGGCCAGTAAACCCCAAAAAGTTAGTGGCCACTTAGGCACTGTGGTGGCCCCTTTGTGAACCAAGTTCCAAAATCGTATTCCCACTTCCCTTCATTTCATTCTGCATATAGTAATATTAAATTATGCACTTGCATGTATCATAACTAATGTACGATATATAAAAGAAAAAAGTTAAAAAAAAAACTTATAAACCTTTTCTGAAAAAAAAAAAAAAATAATAATTTATTTTAAAATCCAAATAATAAGACATTATGAAAAACTAAGCGCACCTGCATGCTTGAACTTTAAAAAACATTTCATTCAATTTGCTGATTAATCATTAATTTAGTCATCTTTGACTATTTTTCCAACAAAGTGTTATTGCATTTTTTAGATTGAAGTTATGTATTTAGATGTTTTGTACAGCAGATGGATTGATTTTCTCTCCAAGTTAACATTGGCTGTCATTGACGATACTGATGGCCATTTTCTTTTCATAATCAGTATGATGCTTTGGCAGTTTGTATTTTTGTTTGGAAAAAAAAAGTAGTTTGCTTGTTTGGCGACCAACATAACATCTTGTAGTCGCCAAAAAATAATTTTCAGTCGCCACTGGCGAGTGACCACTGCTGGTCTCGACCTTTATTAGAAACCTAGCAAGCTATATTTTAAATAAAAATGATTGTCAAAATAAGTGATGGTAAAATAGGTGCTGTTGACACATTTATAATTCTATTTTTTAATAAAAATATGGCATATAAAATTGCACAAATTAGAGGAAAATGCTTACATAGTCGAAATATGCTTCTAATTCAAAGATAAGTAAAAAAAGGAGGGGGGGGGGGGAGTTTAAGGATTGCATTAGTGGAAAATCAAAAATGAATTTTCTTCAGCAGTTTGGAAGCAGGTTAGATTGAATTTTAGAGCAACAATTTGTTGTTTAGAAGCAAGTCCAAATAACACTTTTAAAAGGTTAACAAATTGTTTTGTACAAATATATTATATTACACACATTCACACATTCAGAAATTTTTCATACTTAAGAAATTGGGATGAGATTTGAAAATTTTCTCAGCAGGTTGTAAACATTGATCAATCCATGAAAATCTTTCTGGATCTCATAGAATTCAAAAGTTAGGAAATTATCATTTACGTTATCAGAATGAAATTTCTTTTTGGAAAATATAGAAGGAAAAAAGAGATACTTGAAATGGAATTTACAAATTAAAAAAATAAAATTAGCTCAAAACTAAAGTTTGATTTAAAATTTAAAATATTTCTATAATAAAAAATTTTAAAAACTTTAAAATTTTTAAATTAACTTCAGTTAAAACAGCTTTTATTTTTCAAAATAATTGAAATGTTTTTACAAAATGCGAAAAATTGAAACATCAAGCACAGATGCAATTTTCAAAAAAAAAAGAAACAACCAATTCTAATCTTCAAAGTAAATCAAAATTTTGCTAAAAACGCGAGTTTTCACAAAAAACCCCGTTTTTTGTGCCTTCATTAAAAGTTTGAGCTGCTGTCTTTCGCCATTTTCTTTGATTACTATCATTGTTACTGTTTCATAGCAACCACGTTTTATTATAACAAATTATGACAATGGATTTCATATTTAATCGCATCAGCCGTTACCATCAAACTCAGAGTTTCAATGGTAACGCATTAGCGTAAATTAAAAATTTGATGGCGTTTAGCAATTGAGTTTTGGCAACACGTTAGAATTTTTATTGTTTTTAAAGAGATCGATCAAAATAAAATTACTGTGGCGTGATTTTACAGTAGGCATCATTTAAATAAGGTTGTGTTTTTAAACTAAATTACGGTAGTTTTAAGTGTGTAATTGCAACCAACGGCTTAAAAATGTGGAACTACTTTAATCTATCCCCCAGCAAAAACCTATAAGCTGAAAAAAACCTAAATTGGCACCAGGGGCGTAGGAACGTAGTGAAAACAGGAGGAGCGCAGTGCAGTACCAGAGCTTGGCGATTTCTCGGGGGGGGGGGGGACACTTTGTCCCCATTTACACTAAAACTCAATTATAAAATCATAAATGTTCAATAAACATTTTTTGTGAATAAAATGAATTAAAAAACACTACTATTTCGCACGAAAAATAACGAGCACACTTTTACATTATTAATATGAACTTAGTTCTTGATGTAATATTTGCTCAGAAATAGGAAGTTTGAAACTTTTATCCCGGAAAATTTTCCTAATTTTACCTTTTAAAAATGACTTACAACGATTTTTTGTGACTTGAGAATTAAGAAATTTTTTGAAATACAACTCTTAAAAGCGAATTTAGCCAATCTATGGTTACGTTAGTTGGGCAAGAACTGGAGTAGCAAAATCATCTTTGGCAATTTTCCAAAACTGTAGCTTTGAAAACACACTTTTAGATGATTTTTGATGATGTTGAGAACAAGAGCCACCTTGTCTTCCCCCTTTCTTTGCTGCTAATTGTATGAACTTCCTAGGAAAAAGATCACATTTTTGAAATCAGCTTTGCGGTAAAAAATTTACTACAAAAGGTTGGAGTAAGAGAATTTTTCCGGGAAGCTGAGCCGGTCTGAAATATTCCAAGGGGAGCCCCAGCTCCCCCAGTTGCTGCGCCCCTGTTTGGCACCACCAAAATAAGAAACAGCAACCCTAGAAAGTCCGTAGGGAGTGCCAGATTTGGCGTTTAATTTTTTTTTTATGTACCTTAATTTTTTTTATACCTTAAATCAGGGGTGGCCAACCCGCGGCACTAGGGTGGTTCACAAGCCTATGGTAAAAAAAAAGTTTTGTCCTAAAGGTCACGGCGGTGGCTCATTTTTTTACCTTTATCCACCCTATTATACTGCCTAAATTTCAACCTCCTACTTAAATAAAAAGACGGTGCTCAAAGCTCACATAGTTCTCCAGTTTTTGTCAATTTCAAGTGTTTTTCGGTTGAGCGACAAAAAAAAAAAAAATCCGGGTGTTTTTCTATCATTCTTGTTGATTCTTATGTTCAATGATCCTCCTGAATCCTGATATGGCCACCCTTTTCCACCATTGCCTCCCACTTTTCGAAAGTATCGCCCCCCTCCCCTCCCATTTTCATTAGATTTCGACAATTTCATAGATATTATTTGGAGGAGAAGGAAGCATTATATTTACCATTAACATTCTTCTATAGGGCTAGAGAGGTGAAAAGTTCAAAATCATAAACACTTTTTGCAAGTAGGGAGATTCATGGGGGTATTTTCCCCTTCCCTCCCTAAAATCTTTAACATATCATCAACAACTCATTTTTTCCATCTTCAAAATGTTGCTTATTTTTTTGTGCAACACAATAATATCGGACTGCCTTCTATGTCCAAAAAATTTTTCAAGCTGTAATTTTTTTTTTTTTCAAAACATTGGAAAAATCGCATGTTACATATGAGTTGCACCACAGATTTCCTTCCATAAAGAACCTTTCAGTATTATTTATATTCATTCCAGTTGTGTTTGAGCAATTACCGTGAAGGGGGAAATGGAGATCATATTTGAATTCAGTGGAGCATTTTACATAAGAAACAGAAACGAAAGTGTCAGATACATTTGTTCATTTTGTGTCGAGCAGTGTTGTTATACTGAAATTTGCTAGAAGTTTTTAATTAAAGCCAAAATATTTAAACTTCTTGCTATGCAATTCAACTTTCTATGCATATTTTTATATAGATTTTTTTTTTTGAGAGAGAGAAAGAGACTTTTAGTATTGAATATTTTATTGTCTTAGCAAGGATAACAACTCAATTTTCTGAAACAGCAGGTAACAAAAACTGCTTATTGTCCTCGTTATTGAAAAAAATTCTGTTAAATTATTTGAACATTTTCCTCAGCGACGTTATTCACCATTATTTATTTATTTTAATTGTTTCTTTTAATTATGTGATTGATATTATATTTTCATTCGTTGGGGCGTAGGACGAAGAATGTTAGAAAATAATCCCTAATATTCATGTTTGAAAAAAATCCAATTGTTCTGTACTGCACTTGCTATATTTCACATCTTTATTCTTATAATAACTTGCTTTTCTTTCGACTTGAATTTGATGCAAAAAACTAAATCAAACTAATTAATTCACCAGAAAGGTGTCACAAGTACTTTAACAAAACTGTCCTAGTTGTTATTTCAATTTTCAGGTCGTTCATATCTTATAAGGTTTTTTCCAAGTTCAGATATTCCAAAGTTCAGATTATTAAAAGCAAATGGAGCACTTATTAATGTTCAATCTGTTTTACAGTGCAAAAAGGCGCTGAAATTGTAAAAAGTGTTGTCATTAAGTTTTTTCGCTCATGATTAAATGAAAAATCTCTTCCTTTGAACGCAAATATTTTGAGGCATATAAGAGACTGGATTTTCTCAGAAAGGCTCCCTAATTGACTAATAATACCTTAATTATCTCTTTATAATCAGCAAGAATGATCATAGATTTATCTATAGATTTATAAAAAGATTACAGTTGAAGTTTCAAACTTGTTAAAGTATTTTTTAAGTTCTATGTGCAACATTCTTATTTATTTTATTTTTTTAAAATTCTTTGCCAAACATTTTTTCCCTTTAAAGTTATGAAAAAGAATAGAACTTGTGAGGAATATGATGGCCAAAGTAAGCATGAAGTAAATATCTTTGCCTAAATTTCAGATTAGTTCTATGCAAGACTAGCTACAATAGTTTATTTTGTGCAATTAGTTTTTATAATTTAATTCATTCTTCTTGCGATACTGTTAGCACTATTAGTTTAAAACTTTAATTCTTGCAATTTTCTTCTCTGCATCTCACTACTTTAAAAACATAATAAACATTTTGCACAGCTCTTCCACAACTCTATTTTGGAAAGCGTAAGTTTTGAAAATCATAGCACAAGATGTAGACGAGTAGTACTGCAATCTACATTGTATGCTGCGATCTACTAAATAATCGAGTGCATCAAAGGTATTGCTATATGTATTCAAATGATAAAGAAACTTTCCAATTGTTTGAACTAATATTTATGAGTTGGAAAATGATAATAATTGAAAAAAAAAATCTCTTCCACGAAAATGGTCTCTTTAGTTAGAAAAACTCTAAAATTGTGAAAATTACGAAAAAGCGTAAAAATTAAGGGTGTTTGAGCACCGTCTTCCATTAAGAGTAGGGAGCTGAAATTTTAGGGGAGTTATCTAATACATAAATGTAAAAAAAATAGGGTGTGCCTTGTTCCGTAGCAAAAAAAAAAAATTTTTTGAACCACCCTACCGCGGCACGCGTGCTACATGGTATCACGGCAGGGTATTAAGAGTGGCACGGGAAGACTTATTGAAATTTTTTAAAAATCGAAAACATAATGCCGCTTTCAGGGTTTAGTTGAGTCTTCTACTTACTCTTTGAGAAAACTTTTTTTAATCCTACTTATAATTAATTTGCATGTAATAATGATGAACATTATGATTAATATATTGTCGGTCAAAAATATGGTGAACGACAAGTTGCCTTTCAGCCTGCTGTGTAGGAAATTCAAGAAAAGAGGGGGGGGGAGATAAATTTTGGCACAGATGCCTTGAATGCCGGTACGTATCCAAAGTGGGAATCATGACCCCTCCCCTGAAACAACCAAATATAGCTAAAACTGCAGTTTTATAATTTATTTTCGAAAAAATCGCCAAACACCCTGCATTTCCGCACAAGAATTGCACTTTGGCCCCAACCTTTCCGAAGAGAGCTTTATCTTAAACCAGAAGCTGGATCTGCATTTGCTTGAATAGTTGGCAGCATAATAATTTGCGTTCCTTAAAAATTAGCTAAGAAGAAAAAAGTTCTTTTATCAAATACATATTATCCATCACGAAGTTATTTCTTCAAAGGACTTCTGTTACTGACCCTGTAGTGTACTTTTTACAGACTAATGTTCGTATTTTGTTAGAGTTCTAAATCGACAAGCTATTCAAATACTTAGATTCTCTACTATTTAGATTTATATAGAAAAAAAGTTCAATTTGAGAAAAAATCGCTTTATCCGCCCATAAATAATGCGTCCCCCCCTCCTAGTTTAAAATATTTTTCAGTATGTTGAAATCACTAAAAGTGGCACGCAGAGCTTTTTTTCTCCAGAAAGTGGCACGCTTTCCAAAAAGGTTGGCCACCCCTGCCTTAAATGCTTTTCAAGTTCATCTAAATAAGTACTTCAAACTTTACAAAAAAAAAATACGATTTTGCAAACCACTTTTTTTTTTAACCGAGCGAGGCTCGGTCGCCAGGTACTATGAAATTTATGCTTAAAAAATTAATTAAAAAAAAAACTACTTTGAAATTAAAAAAAAAAACGGCTCCGAGGTGCAGATCTACGGGGCTCGAACTATTTTGTACCAAGTTCCAAGTTTGTAGGTGCTAAGACAGGGGTCTGGCCAGAGGAAATTCGGGTTATTTACCGTTTTTATACTTATGATGTTTTCATTTTGAAAAATGCCATCTTTGCATCCAACATGAAAATCAAATTTTACTTATTTTTCCAGCCAATTACTCTTCATTAGGAGGCAATAAATGAAAATTCGTTTTATTTTTTGTTTAGATCATTATTTTAAAGTTTGAAAGAAAAATTAACTGCTTTTTTATGAGTCTAAATATTAAACACTGAATAGATCGTTTCATTTTATTTTTGCATTAATTGTGTAAACAGATATCAATAATATGTTTATCATAGACCTTCAAAATGCAGTTGTAAAATTTTTTTACCAAAATGAACTCGTTTGTATGCCGTTTTTATGCTTTTGATGCCATCACTTTCAAAACTGCAATCTGTTTGCATCTGCTACAGGAATAGGATTTTTCGCATTTTTGATGTTTAATACGCTGTTGTAAGAGGAAAATAAATGAAATTTATTTTAGTTTTTGTGAAATAAAAAAAAATTTTTTTTTGCCTTTTTTTTCTTTAAATTGTTTGATTTTCATAAAATTATGTGATTTTTCACAAAATTATTTAGTTTTTCACAAAAAACGGACCCTGTGAAAAATCCTGGACAGACCCCTGTATGAGGCCTCCTGGACGCAGGCCAGCCACAAACATTTTTTCACAATGGGTCGTTATTCCATATAAAATCAACAAATTTTCAGAAATTTCCGTGCCGCACCATTTTTGATTTTGATCATACTTGGTAGGAAGTATGAGCTAATATACTGTACCTCCAAACTGTTTTATTTTTTTCTCGAAAAAATTTTATTCTCGAGATATAGCCATTTTTTTGTTCTGCCGATGAGTGATGAGTAAAATTCGGCATTTTTGATCTTTTTTCTAACAGCTCTGGTAAATTTACTTAAAGTGGTAGAAAGATCAAACATTACTTATTTTGAAGCTAAAAGAATGAACTTTTATTTGTGCATAAAAAAAAAAAAACGGTTTGGGTTAAGCCTAAATATAAATTTTCCCGTGTCAATTCGCGGTTCAAAAAGTGCCGTTTTTGTCATTTCAAGCATGAAAAAATATATGAAGGACTGACAGTGGGGTTCTAATTATTTTTCTCTTGCACCTAGTTATAGATACTAGAAGCACAGAAAAAAATTAGATGATAGTCTTTCATTATGAAAAAATTGCTTAAACTTGAGAAAAAATGAAAATTGGCCTTTTTCACTCCCCAAAAACGCCCTGTGGAACAGGTAGTAAAAATTTACAAATGCATGGAGTAAAAAGGTGTTACATTGCCCTTTAAAATGAAACAAAAACTGTCTTGTTATTCCAAGGCATTAAAGAGATATAAGCTTTCAAACTTTGAAAAAAAATGAAAAATATCCTTTTTCACTCCCCAAAAACGGCCTGTGGAACAGGTAGTAAGAATTTGAAAATGTATGGAGCAAGAAGGCATTACATTAAACTTTAAAAGGAAACAAAAACTGTCTTGTTATTCGAAGGCATTAAAGAGATATAAGCCCCTTCTAAGTTAGATGATTATTATGAAAAAATACATTAAACTTGAGAAAAAATGAAAAATGGCCCTTTTCACTCGCCAAAAATAGCCTGTGGAACACTGAGTAAAAATTTGCAAATGCATGGAGGAGGAAGGCGCTACATTGCCCTTTAAATCGAAACAAAAACTGTCTTGTTATGCCCAGGCATCAAAGAGATAAGGCCCTCTGAAAATTGAAAAGAATTGCTTTAACTTATGCTAAAAAATCTTGCTTGAATTTTCAATTTTCAGAGGGCCTTATCTCTTTGATGGCTGGGAATAACAAGACAGTTTTTGTTTCGATTTAAAGGGCAATGTAGCACCTTTCTCCTCCATGCATTTGTAAATTTTTACTAAGTGTTCCACAGGCTATTTTTGGGGAGTGGAAAGGGCCATTTTTCTTTTTTTCTCAAGTTTAATGTTTTTTTTTTCATAATAATCATCTAACTTAGAAGGCTTATATATCTTTAATGCCTTCGAATAACAAGACAGTTTTTGTTTCCTTTTAAAGTTCAATGTAATGCCTTCTTGCTCCATACATTTTCAAATTCTTACTACCTGTTCCACAGGCCGTTTTTGGGGAGTGAAAAAGGATATTTTTCATTTTTTTCAAAGTTTGAAAGCTCATACCTCTTTAATGCCTTGGAATAACAAGACAGTTTTTGTTTCATTTTAAAGGGCAATGTAACACCTTTTTACTCCATGCATTTGTAAATTTTTACTACCTGTTTGTTCCACAAGCCGTTTTTGGGGAGTGAAAAAGGCCAATTTTCATTTTTTTTCTCAAGTTTAAGCAATTTTTTCATAATGAAAGACTACTGGTATCATCTAATTTTTTTCTGTGCTTCTAGTATCTATAACTGGGTGCAAGAGAAAAAAAAATTAGAACCCCACTGTCAGTCCTTCATATATTTTTTCATGCTTGAAATGACAAAAACGGCACTTTTTGAACCGCGAATTGACACGGGAAAATTTATATTTAGGCTTAACCCAAACCGTTTCTTTTTATGCACAAATAAAAGTTCATTCTTTTAACTTCAAAATAAGCCATGTTTGATCTTTCTACCACTTGAGGTAAATTTACCACAGCTGTTAGAAAAAAGATCGAAAATGCCGAATTTTACTCATTGGCGGAACAAAAGAATGGCTATATCTCGAGAATAACAAGAAGTTCTGTCAAGAACTAAACGAGCCTACTTTCCCGTACATCGACATCGGCATTCTAGCATCTGATCATTATTCTCTTGATTATCTAAGACTAAAAATTATGTCAAACATACCTTTAAAAGCAAAATATACCTCTCTCATCAGATGAAATAGACACATAAAAAGTAAATAAATGAATAAATAAAGTTTTGTCGCACCTTTTAAAGAATGTAACTGTTACAGTTCTTCCGTAGAAAAATTCCTCAATTGTTTTCAAAAAAAAATTAAAAGTACAAAGTACATCAAAACACATTTTATCAAAGAAAGAAAAAAAAAGAAAAAAAAAACTCGTCCGTTGATAAAATGTCTCGAATTTCACTTTTAATCCGTTGCCAGTTGTTAAATATAAATAAAGAATAAAATGCCCTAGTGAATGAAACATTTTTGTTACAAAAAAAAATCGTCTGCCAATAATAATAATAATAATAATAATAAATTCAATAAAACAAATGAATAAATAAACAAAAAATCGTCTGCACAGTCAGTCATTTTTTTTCGGACTGTTTACTCAAAAGTTATTAGGGGTGACAGCTTGCTTGAGCGGTTCAATGTTGAATGAAAAATTGTTCAAATCGGAAATGTAAATACGGGAATGAAGTATCCTTGAAAAGTTCTTTCCAACAAAAAAAAGTTTGTTCAAATCGGACTGTTCATTAAAAAGTTAGTATCGCGGGACCGGTTATTTGAACGGCTCAAAGTTGAACCAAAAATTGTTCAAATCAAAAAATCAAATATGGGAATGAGCTGTACTCGCCGAGATCTTTCCAACAAAAAAAAGTTTGTCCAAATCGGAATGTTCATTCAAAAGTTATTAGGGGGGGACAGACAGACCAACCGACCGACCGACAGACCGACCGACACACAAATTCCCCATCTCAATACCCTACTTTCAAATTTTTAATTTTTCGATATTCATTTTACCTCTTTATTTTTTTAACTTGGCGATATTTTTTGGACTTGGCGATATTTTTTTTAACTTGGCGATATTTTTTGGACTTGGCGATATTTTTTCGATGCATTAAGCTACTTTTAATACTTTTTTCGTCTTTCTTTTATTTTTAACGGGAAAGTAGGCTAAAAAGAGAATAAAAATTGTTCGAGAAAAAATTAAAACAGTTTGGAGGTACAGAATATTGGTGCATATTTCCTACCAAATATGATCAAAATCAAAAATGGTGCGGCACGGCCCATTTGTTGATTTTATATGGAATGACCCAATATCTTTGAGCTTACTTTTTTTTAATCTATGGAGAAAATGTGTTTTTTTTTTTGATGTGCTTTCTGTTTTCAATTCTTTTTTCAAAACAATGAAGGAAGTTTTCTACCGAAGAACTATAATTGTTTATAAGATGCTAAAATGATATTTATTCTTTTGTTTACTTCTATTTCATCAGATGAGAGAGATATACTTTGTGTTTAAAAACTAGCTTTTAATGCTAAAAAGGTGTGTTTGACATAATTTGCTCTCTTAGATAATTAAGTCAACATTGATCAAATTCTAGAATATCGAAGTGGATACACAGGAAAGTAGGCTCGTTCAGTTCTTGACAGACTTTCTTGTTCTAGTTTTTATTTCAAATTCAACTGAAAAACGTAGAAATATGTAATGTGAATTTGCCACCTTTCAAAAAGTTGCTACCATGGGCAATGGCGTCAAGGCATCCGCTTGGGACTACTGCAAAGCATTTCTTTCGAAGGTAACAGGGGTGATAGTTTTCAGAGGAAAACAAGCTGAACGTTACACATGTTCATTTTTGTATAAGGCAGAAAGTTTTTTTTTCCGCTATTTAGGTTACAGGCTTTTACATGACAGAAATTAAAATTTATAAATAGTTTCATTTTACATTTTTGAGACTGATTTTTCTTAAACAAGTTAAATGAATATAAAATATTTATCTTCCTATTTATTGTTTTATGTTGATTCCATTAACATTTGTAAATAATGTGAATGCCCCTCCAAAAAAAAAACCTTTTCGAAAACATCCCTCCAAAAATTTCTATAATGCAATCTGCACTATTCTCTTCTCTACATGAAATGCATCCTTACAAATGAAACAGAGAACATTAGAAAAATTTCAGGTTTCGTTACATTTCATCTTTACTTTCAGGGTTTTTGATGTTGAGTCACTATCATCCCTGAAAGCATACAGGGTGTCCACTCCAATCGTGGACCAATAGCTAATTTCTAAACCGTTAGAGATAAGCATATAGTTTATTTAGGAAAAAATCTCCAAATTACGAAAGGAATTTTGGGTCTATTCAATGTTTTTCAAAAAATCAAATTTTGAAAGAGTTACGAAATTTAAATTTTTATACAGCCCCCCAGTCCTATCAATCATATTTAGTAAAACATTCTTGACACTGTAACGTTTAAAACTAAAAAAAAATCACTCTTCTACGACAAAAATTGACCGAGTTATGACGTTTTGAAAAATCAAGATTTTGAAGGATTTCGCATACGGTCCCTAAAGCGATCTCTGGATGACGTCATGAAACAATGCAAAATCTTGATTTTTCAAAATGTCATAACTCGGTCAATGGTCAATTTTTATCGTAGAAGAGTGATTTTTTTTTAGAGTGATTTTTTTTTAGTTTTAAACGTTACAGTGTCAAGAATGTTTTACTAAATATGATTGATAGGACTGGGGGGCTGTATAAAAATTTAAATTTCGTAACTCTTTCAAAATTTGATTTTTTGAAAAACATTGAATAGATCCAAAATTCCTTTCGTAATTTGGAGATTTTTTCCTAAATAAACTATATGCTTATCTCTAACGGTTTAGAAATTAGCTATTGGTCCACGATTGGAGTGGACACCCTGTATAAATAGGAGCAATATAAAAGAGCAAAATATTACGTGTGTCCAATAAAAGATTCAGTACTCCAGGAAAGATGTGAAAGCTAGAAAAAAAATGGAGGGAGGGGTTTGGTAATTTGTGACACATTTGCTAGCTGTGCCACCGATTTGTATAAAATATTTTTACTCGAAGGCCTATGGCATTCTTCTCTTGGATTTAAAATTTCGATATAGCAATTTTGAAAGTACTATTAAATGACATAGCTATTATCTGCAGTCATAAAGACATTGATTTTTCTGAAGAGTTAAGTTTTAAATGATCTGATGAAATAGCTAGTGAAACAAGATTAATAATTGAGCCACAGCAATTATTTGCTTTACTGTATTGAATATTTTTATTGGAAATCAGCGAGAAAGTAACAATTTTAGATTTTGAGAACCCCTCCCAGAAAAATTTTCTGGATGTGCCATTACAGCATACGCCAAATAAGCATACTACCAAACTTCAGTTTGTACCAAGAAATATAAAGGCAGAAGAATAGACTAGTTTGAAATAGTTTTATTGATAAATTCACACATTCTATTGGCTTTGTTACTTGCTATGATGCACTGTTGGCTAAATTTGAAGTTCTGATTTATTTAGACACTCAGATCAATAACATTTTCTGCCTAACTAATGTCCCCATGGATGTCACCCTTCTAGGGGTGACAATTTGAAATGAATGGTTGAGTTACCCCCTAAAAAACCCTTTAACCCTCGTGGGTCCCTCCCATTTCAGTTACACTCAAGACCCTTGTGGTCATAAACGACCCCAATGCTTCCTTTAATTAATTCATTATAATTATTGAATGTTACATGCATTATTTAAGTTTACACACTTTTTAATGCTAAAAAAACAAAAAATAAAAAGATACAATTAAAGTAAAATTTAGTTTATGAATTAAAATTATAATTTTAGAGCAAAACTTACAATAACTGTAGATTTATTTACATCTGTTACAGACCTGAAAAAGCATGATTTTTGCAAGTGAATTTCAAACACTTATGACATTTTTCAATGCATTTTCTGTCCAGTTCTCTTGGACAAAAGTTGCAACGTCCTCTTTTTTTGGCCTTCTGGGGAAGTGACCCCAAGGGTCTTGTGTGCAAAAAATGCAATTCGGGAAAAATAAAACACAATAATAGCATTATTTTGAATAGAAAACTAGAAGAATAAAAGCCACAAAATGCCATTAAAAACAAATGGTTGATTAACAAAATATATTAAACAGAAATTGCATTGGGGTCACATATGACCCCAAGGAACCCACGAGGGTTAAGCCAGAAAAATTTCCCCAATATTTCAAACTACAGTTGCGTATGTATATCCAACAGTATAATGGAAGGGGGGGGGGGAGCCGGTTGACACTTCTTTGAAGGGTGACACTAAAATAGATTCAAAAAGCTTATGAAAAACATAGATATTTCAACTTAGAATACCCTCCTTACATTTTAAAATATATTTAATCTATCAAACACATTAGTCTTAAGGGGTGGGGGGGCATTGGAGATGACTGACACGAATTACCACCCAGGGTGACAGCCCTTGCTAGCTATGCCACTGCATGGGGAACTTAGTCAGGAATTTTGTTTTGCAGTTTCTGTAGCCAACCTGTTTATGCACGTTTTGTGTGTTAGGGGAAGGGAAAACTTTATATGCAAGATATTTTATTACATTCAATGTTGTCAATTTTAGCTATAATTTAAAGGTTATCTGGTTACCTGGTAAGCCGCGCCACGTAGCACCCTTGAAGGGTTCTATTTCAAAAAGGGTGACCGCTTGATTAAGAAAATGCATCATGGCAGCATTTCTGCTTACTTAGATATTATTTTATTTTTCTAGAATTGATAAGGAAGGGGGATAAATTAAGAAAAATATTAATGTAAACCAGCACAACCAACACGTTAAACAAACGAACCTAAAAAAATAACCCTGCAAATGCAGAATCAATGAGCGAAATTGGAAATCATTGCAAAAGTCTTGTTTAGACTAATTGCAAACATTTTATTTGTTAGTAAAAAGAAATTGGCAACAGTTAAAATTTCAAATCATTGAAAGTTTTCAGATGTTTTGATAATTAAATAGCGTGAAAGCAATTTTTTAATGAATTAATTTTTCGCATTGTTGACTAAGCGCAAAAATCACCCCACCCTCCCCCTGTGGCGATTGGTGCCAAAATTTAATCAATGCTTGCTTCCATATTGGGTTAGTGTTATTCCAAATTTCATTCAAATCACAGCAATATTTCCCTAGATACAGTAGGTGCAATGACAAACTAAGCACTTTTGATTGCTCCAGCCCCCTTTGAGATTTTGACACACAAATTGAATCAGCACCTGTACTAAATAGGGTCTACCTATGGACCGATTTTCGTTTGATTCCGCCGGTTACTTCCTGAGATATAGCAATCACCCCGCACATAACACGTGCGATTGCCCTAACCCCCCTTTGAGATATTGACACAAATTGAATCAGCGCCTGTACTCAGTAGGGTCTACCTCTGAACCAATTTTCATTTGATTCCGCCGGTTACTTCCTGAGATATAGCAATCACCCACGCTCAGAACACCTGCAATTGCTCCACCCACATATGTGCAAAAAGTTTTGTTCGATTTCATGCAGTAGTTTTTGCTCTAGCGCGGCCACAAAAACTGGTCACACACAGACAGACATTTTCCAAAAATAGCTGAAATGGACTCAGCATACCTCAAAACGTGCAAATCCGTCAAAATTCGACATTCGAAAATTTTCACAAATCCAATACTTTCTTCGAAATCTATATGGATGAATGTCCGGGGTAATCTTCCAAACTACTGGACCGATTTTAACCATTTTTTCACCGTAGATAGCTACAGTAACAGGGAGCAGGATAAGCGATAATTTATTTCTAAAAAGCTTAGTTTAAAAAAGTTATTATGGAAGAATTTCATGTAATTTCCCCACTAAATTATTAAATTTTCAACCCATTGTTGCAAAATTTGGTTGCCTTGCAACAACAATATTAATAGTAATCATGATGAAAACTTTGAACGAAGGCTTCTCTGGAGTAAGTATGAAATTTATTGCTTTCTTAGGATTTTTATATTCATCTATGCCAATAATCGCTAACAGGGTAAATAAAAAGGGAATTGATTTTGGCAACACATAGAAAATGGAAAGTATTTTTATTAAAAAAATTTCTTAATCACATCAGATGTTTTTACCAAATGAGTTTTCACAAATGAAGTCACAAGGATAGGGACTGTAATAATGGGACTTTTTTAACGTGCAATATTTGGAAATGGTTGACTTCAGTGCGATTGATACTGTAAATAAATATTAATTTTAATATACCAAGCTTATAACAATTCCCTCAACATTATTTGTAGCTTGCATTTGTATTTAGGGATTAGGGTGTGTAATGCAGTTTTTTTAAGTTATCCAGACAGAAAAATAGCCATTGTTTACAGAAGTAGCCATTTATGTATATAGATCCGCACTTTAATGTTGAGAAAATTATAAATGAGTTTTACTGAAACACATCTTACGCCGCAGAAACCCGGGCATAGCCGAGTACCCGGCTAGTATTAGATATAGAAGAAAGTAACAAAGCAGAGAAGGCAATTGAAGACTTGAAGATAACTGAATTCTATGTTCTAAGTTGCGATTAAAAGAAAATTGTTTGCACCCAATATCTATAAAATCTATCTATTCGCTGTTAAATCCCACTAAAATATATCATTCAATCGCTTTAATGTAGGCAAAAATATCCATGGAGTTACTTGTCGAACTGTCCGAAGTTTTGCTTATTCGTATGTCAACCGCGGACGACAGGTTCTGATTGTCAGCACTCTACTGTATTTTTAGCCTTGCAGTGGATTTGATTTCCATTTTCTGTCCCATCCTGATTTATTGGCCTTTGACGAGTTACTGTTTTTACATATAAGTGGGCGTGGCTTTTGCTGTTTTCCGATAAATGCATGAAGTGGTAGCGTTTGCGGTCAATCACTCTAAGGGGCGGAGTTGTGGTACATTTAATCCATCTTTCCCTCAGATAAGACCCCCCCCCCCTGAAAAATCGAAGTGTCGAGGTTGCGTGTGTAGTAAATATTATCTAGACCTCGTTAAAATCGTGCCTAGCTTTCAAAATCCGCTTTCTAAGTTTGAAGTTCAGAATATGTTCTACAATTCTAGCAAACTGTAACTTCCCCGTGAATAGAGTCAGATTTAAGCGTGCTTGTGCTATCTATGTTGGTTGTGTAAAAAGGTTGTAACTTATTTGTGCATCATCATTAACAATTGCACTGTATTTATTGAGAGAATTAATTCAATTCTTGCAAAACAAACTTTTTTCTTTCGACTATAATATTTCAGAAATACATTTAAAATTTATAATGGATTTATGAAAAAAAAAAAAAAAAAGACATTGTCGTGCGGAAATGACCATTCTTTGAAGTTTTGAAAACTAATAAACAGGCTTTTTAAGTGTTTTTTTTTTTTTCTTTAATGCGTCCCGTATCATCAACCTTTAGTGAAATACACTTAAGTGACTGACTGAAGCAGATTTGTCATGTAGAATAGTAATTTTTCGGTTATTCAGTTTAATTCAAATTTTGGTATCTGTGCAACCCCCGGTCCCAATTAATCCAGATTAGCAGGACATTGTATTGTCTATTTCATTGAAATACTTTGGGGTTCATGAGGGGACATAGGGGTTCACCACACCACTATAAATGCACCAAGCGGTGAATAAGATAACATTGAGAACTAGTGCGAAGATTGACTCACCCTTAATTTGATAGACATGACGTCTGGTTAGTATCCACCCTGATGGCAGGACCAGTCAAATGAGGTATCCCTCATGGTTTTTCTTTCCGACCGACTTCTGTCCGCATCATTCCTTCCACAAGAAAAGGAAAAGTGATGACCACTTCTTAGGTTCTTCTTCCAGACGGAAGATGTGAGTGGTTGCCGCTTTTGGCAATTCATCGCTTTGTGGTGTTTTTAAGGACATGTCCGTTATTGCTTCATTTAACATAGAGATAGATGCATTGAGCAGTTCCAGCGAAAGGGAGAGGGGCCTGACCCCCCCTCCCCAGAGGGTCGGGATTTTTTTTTCTTATTTATAAAGGTTCAACTACTAAAAAAGTAGAATGTACGAAAAGCTGTTTCATGCGCAGACTGGGTATTAGGGCTTGATCGTTTGCATTTTTCGGCCGTTGCCGATTGTACAAAAACGGCGGATGGCCGATTACTTTTCATTTGGAATGTCAGGTGGCCGATGCGTTAGGTCGATGAAAAAAGTCAACAAATCGTAGCTGAAATGTAAATTTCAAACATTTTTTTAATGAGCAATATTGCATTTAGCACAGTGTAGAAACTTTATGAAAAGTCAGATTTTTAAAAAAATCATGTGCGTACTCATGAGCGCAGCGAGGGGGGAGGGAGGGGTTAAGGGTGAACTCCCCCTCCCAGAGAGCTACGATTTTTTTTTTCCTATTCATGAAGGCATAAACTGAAGAAAAAAGTCCGATGGCATTTTTTGGTCGATATGTCGAAGCCGATTGTTCAAAGACGGTCGATTAATTTTCACTTTAAATTGCCGATGTCCGATGGGAAAACTTAACAAATGGTTTCTGAAGCGTGCTTTTCAAACATTTTTAGCGAAATAAAGATGTATTCAGAGTATACTGTAGAGACCTGTTACAAGCCATGTTTTTTAAAAAATAAATGAATATACAGGGTGTTCCAAGTCAACCTTCATGACCTCTATTTCCTCAACCGTTCGTCCTAGATGCATACTTCCAATTGCAAATTTGCTCGAAATGAGGTAGAGTTAAAATTTATTGAGAGTTTGAAGCAAAAAAATAATTCAGTCAAAAAATACGAAATCTAACTTTTTATAGGGACTCCGGGTTTCTAAACTTATATTTAGAGAAAGAATCTCCATTTAAAAATAATATTAACTCAAAAAAACTGACATTTGTACGATCAAAATTCGCGGAGATATTCGAGTTTTACATGCGCAGGGCCCGCAAACAAATTGACAAAAGAAAATTTTCGCCCTGCCAGAGAAATAACGAGCTGTTAGATTAGGTACGATAATGAAATTTGTTTCGTCCATGTCAGAAAAGATTCTCTTCTCATTGTATTCAAAAATAAATACAGATGCTACAAGATTACAAAACATTACAAGCCAAGGTAAATTATTATACAATTTTATACAAAGATATTAAATGTCTAAGAATTAATGTCTAAGAAATAATATACAAAGTTAAACACACATTTTACATTGCTTTCTTGCAAATCAAAATAAAAATTAAAACAAAATCTGCGAAAACAATGTATTAGAAATGAATATCATTTGTTTTAATCTATTATAATAGCTGCTCAAAATGTTTTCCTTCTACTAAAACACATAGTTGAATGCGTGATAAGAATTCTGATTGTACGTTTTGAAGCATTAGTGACACATTTCGCTGCGCATAAAATGCGGTTCTGCAAATCGATTTTGCTCAATGAATCTACCTCGTAGACTTTACTTTTTAAAATACCCCAGAGGAAAAAACCAAGAGGACTAAGATCTGGGGATCGAGCAGGCCATTCCAAAAGACCTCCATATCCAATGCTATTAATTTTTAACATACTACATAAAAGTGCTCGGGTAGTTGCTGGTTTATGTGCCGGTGCCCCGTCATATTGAAACCAAATTTTACTAAGATCTGCAAGCGAAACATGATTATCTAGAAAGTCAGATAAATTTCCACGCAATATATCATTATACTTTTCAGCGGTTAACGTGCTATCAAAAAAGAAGGGTCCCACTAACGCTCCTTTCCAAATGCCGCACCAAACATTAACAGATCATCGCACCTGATGCTTACTAGATCGTTGTATATGCGCGTGTATATTAGGGTGTATCGAAAAAAACTTTTTTTCGAAATTCGATTTACTAAGTTGATAAAAAGTCGCCCCTACCTGCCCACATATTCCACAAAAAATTTCAGTCTAATCGGAAATTGTTTAGGTGTTCCGCACGAGGAAGTTTGTGAATTTCTTCAAAAATATGATTTTTTTTCTAATTCTTTTAAATATTAAGAATAAATGTTAAAAATAATTCAAGTTGAAAAATGTATACCGCAAAGTCGGAGAGCAAAATTGGGTTTGAAAAAAAGTATATTAAACAACATTTAAATCTCCCACATTTATTCTAAACTTACGTAATTTTCACCAAAACTAGCATTTTACAAGGCCATGCGGTTGATTAGAAACTTGTTTATGAATGTGGAATCTAACTGAATTAACACTTGAAACTGGGAATCATCTGTGATTTATGTGGAGTAAAAAGTAAAATAATATAAACTATAAACAGAAGCTAAGCCCCTCGTTACACAGTGCCCGCGTTCTATCGGGGCCCCCGTGATGGTAAACGAAATACAGCTCCACTAGCGTAACTGCTTTAGGATTGCAGAAGAACATATCTTTGGTTGAGGAAACAGACTCTAAATATTTCGGACGTGGTGCTCCAGTGAATGGCCCAAGAAAAGAAATTGTAGCTTCAGTTTGCGGATTTATGGAAAAAAAAAAGTTCTATTGATAAAGAACATAAAAGCTATCGGTTGTGATGGCACATCAGTTAACACTGAAAAATCAAATGATGCTAATAGACTTCCAGAAAAGTCTTTAGAACCCTCACTACAAGCCGTGGTATGTTTTCTTCATTTAATGCATTACCACTTAAAAAGTTAACGGTGACTCTTGATAGACCGACTACTGGACAAAATTCTTTTAGTTGACCGATTGGAGAATTCTAACAATATCACTAAAATCTACCAGTCATGAACTTTAAGAAAATAGAACGCGTTTTACCAGAAGTTGATGTCAAAGAATTGAGTCAAAAATACTTATGGGATGTGTAAAAAGCTGTAATGTCTGGCAAATATTCTCAAAATTTAGCAGAAAGGAACAATGCAAGCTTTTCCCATGCAAGATGGCTCACGATGGCAAAGTTTTGAGGCTATACATCGCACCTAGTGATCCAAGTTCATAGTTAAATAAATTAGCAGAATTTATAATAAAGGTAATGCTCTCTGCTTTTTCACAATCGAATCTCAGCATAAAATTATTCAGGCATCTAAGCATTTTTTTAAGATCATAGATTGCAGCAAGTATTTGGATACAAATCTCCAAAATGGTTATCCATTCCACATTGTAAAGAAGCCATCTTGCATGGGAAAAGCTTGCAGGTTCCTTTCTGCTAAATTTTGAGAATATTTGCCAGACATTACAGTTTTTGACACATCCCTGAAGTATTTTTGACAATTCTTTTACATCAACTTCTGGTAAAACGCGTTCTATTTTCCTTAAGTTCATGACTGGTAGATCTTAGCAATATTGTTAGAATTCTCTAATAGGTCAACTAAAAGAATTGTGTCCACGGTTTATCAAGAGCCACCGTTAACTTTCTAAGTGGTAATTCATTAAATGAAGAAAACATGCCACGGCAAGTAGTGAGGGCTCTAAAGACTTTTCTGGAAGTCTAATAGCATCATTCATTTTATTTTTCAGTGTTAACTGATGTGTCATCACAACCGATAGCTTTTATGTTCTTAATCAATAAAACTTTTTTTTCCTCATAAATCGTGAAACTGAAGCTACAATTTCTTTTCCTAGGCCATTTACTGGAGCACCATGTCCGAAATATTTAGAGTCTCTTTCCGTAACCAAAGATATATCGCACCCTTGCTTCAATAGTGTTACAACTCAAAATATGACGATTTTGAGTTATTGGTATCACTGGATTCAGAAAAAAAAGCTCTATCAATCTCAAAACACCGTTCTAACTTGAGGGAATTCAATGGCCTCCAGATAGCAGTTGAATCGGTGTAGACGATTCACTTGCTATCCCCCCCCCCCCCCCAACTTGGAACATTTATAATTTTCACGATAACGAAATATCAAACAGGGAAGGATACCAAATAACGTCTGAAATTCAATTTTTAAAGACTCTCACATTTTGTCATGACTTCCAAGCCCAGAATAATGATATCAGCGGCGGAACAGTTTTTCGCGTTTCCTGAAAAAGCGGATTTTTGAGTTGTAACACTATTGAAGTAGGTGTGCGATATGTTCTGCAATCCTAAAGCAGCTATGCTAGCGGAGCTGTATTTCGTTTACCATCACGGGGGCCCCGATAGAACGCGGGCACTGTGTGACGAGGGGCTTAGCTTCTGTTTATAGTTTATATTATTTTACTTTTTACTCCATATAAATCACAGATGATTCCCAGTTTCAAGTGTTAATTCAGTTAGATTCCACATTCATAAACAAGTTTCTAACCAAGCCGCATGGCCTTATAAAATGCTAGTTTTGGTGAAAATTACGTAAGTTTAGAATAAATGTGGGAGATTTAAATGTTGTTTAATATACTTTTTTTCAAACCCAATTTTGTTTTCCGACTTTGCGGTGTACATTTTTCAACTTGAATTATTTTTAACATTTATTCTTAATATTTAAAAAAAATTAGAAAAAAAATCATATTTTTGAAGCAATTCACAAACTTCAGGCCTCGTGCGGAACACCTAAACAATTTCTGATTAGACTGAAATTTTTTGTGGAATATGTGGGTAGGTAGGGGCAACTTTTTATCAACTTAGTAAATTGAATTTCGAGAAAAAGTTTTTTTCGATACACCCTAGTGTATATGGTAGGGCTGCGACATCGATGTCGATGTTTTGGAAACATCGATGTTTTTGCTAAAACATCGATGTTTTTACCATCGATGTTTGCGGTTCGATGTTTTTCCAACATCGATGTTTTGGGTTCGATGTGTTTTTCGATGTCGATGTTTTACAATCTGGCAAAAAAAGCTTGATAAAAATATGCAATCTGGGGTCATTCCATCGTGAATAACGTAACATTCAGACATGATTTTGTAACTGTTTTTACTTGTAACTTAAAGGATAAAAAATATTTTTTTATTTTTCTGGTGAATTTACAATGTACATGGTGTCTATGTATCATTTCTGTTGAGAATTTAAAACAAAATTACTGACAGATATTTTTTCAACCAAAATAGCAGTGTGACTAACGTAATATTTTTTTAACCCTGAAAATTAATGCTCATGTTGTGAGGCAAAAATTTCTCAAAGTTAAGCAAGTGTTAAAAATTGAATGATATATCTGAAAAATGTGTAAAGTTGGCTTTTAAAAACATAAAACACATTTATTAAATCCTAATTTTCTTAAGTCTCTCGTGCCACTTTTACTCAAGATGGAGTGTGACTAACGTAACCATCGAATAATAAGCTGTGAGCACACTACAAACTATTTATTTTGGCTAATCTCAGTGATAATTACAATACTTTTTCAATTTTTGTAACTTCTTATGTTGTGTGATTTTTATTTATTTATTTATTTATTTTTTGATACTTTTTTTACTTCGGTATTTTTTTTTTCTTCGGCTGAGGTTGACATTTCTATGGAATGACCCTGCAGGCTTATTAAGAAGTTTTCATTCTTAATCAGAAGTTTCAGTATTAATCTCATTAGAAAACATTTTCTATGATTATTATCGATGTTTTATCGATGATTATTATCGATGTCGTTAATCAGCCGTTACACTATCAACCTCGTTAGAAGACGTTTTTAATAGTTACCATCGATGTTTTAAGGTTGATGTCTTCTAATGATCACTATTTCGCGTTCGATGTTTTTTTTCTTTCGATGTCTGTTTTAAACTTCAGCAGAAAGCTATAAAAATATGCAATTAAAAAGATTCAGTTGCAATATCTATCGTATTGAAATAGATTTTTTAAAAAATTACTACCGAAGATCAACGGTTTTTAAACATCGTTGTTTTTGTTTTACTTAAGAATTTTTTTTTCGATAACGGTGTTTTACATTTCAAAAAAAAAAAAAGTTTCATAAAAATATCCGATAAATAAAAATTATGCAGTTAATCTACAATTGCAGTATCTATCTCACTAAAAAAGTTTTCTATAATTGACATCGATATCATATGGTTGATGTTTTTCAGGAGACAAAAGATAAATTTAATTGAGTGATATAAAGAGGCGCAATGTATTGGGGAGTTACTGTATTACTGTAAATTTAAATGTGTAAGTAATTTTTATAAAAAAAGATCGATGTTTTGAAACATCGATGTTTTTTGGTCGATGTATCAATACCATCGATGTCTTAATTTCGAAACATCGATGTCTTAAAACATCGATGTTTTGCCTTCGATGTCGCACCCCTAGTATATGGCCCCCAAAATCACTTAAAATAACGCTAGTGTAAAGTGGTACAAGTCATAAAGTTTCATGTTTCATTTTTCCATAGATTTTGATCGCACAAATGTCATTTTTTTGTGTTAGTATTATTTTTCAATGGAGATTCTTTCCCTAAATATAAGTTTGGAGGCCCGAAGCCCCTACAAAAAGTTAAATTTTTCATTTCTTAACCAATTATTTTTTTCGCTTTAAACTTTCCATATCTTAACTCTCCTCATTTTGAGCAATTTTGCAAATGGAAGTATGTATCTAGGATGAACGGTTGAGGAAATAGAGGTCATGAAGGTTAACTTGGAACACCCTGTATAAAGGGTTGTTATGAAAAGTCAAACAAATATTTTAATGTTCAAAGCTGAAAAACGGAAGTGAAACAAAACTTAATCAAGAGATTTATTGAATTTCAAAAAATAAAATGTAAGAATGGAAACCGGAAATATTTTTACTTAAAAATAAACTGTGAGATGTTTATGAAAAAGAAAAGCTTGTATAAGGATGTGCTTCCACATTATTTTTACTAAAATAAATTTAAAAATATGGACGTAGACAAGGTTGAGAAGAGAAGTAGTCTTTGATGTTAATAATTTTCTTAACGTCACCAAACGTGACCTAAATGCATTTTGGTAACTATAATTTTAAGTGTTCGTTCTTAAACCTCATTTCTGGGGAAAAGTTCAAACAATTTTATATTGACTTAACGTATCCTAAATGTTTTCAGTCTAAGTAAAATTGAAATCATTGATTTTCATAAAACTTTAAACTTACACACACACACACACACGCACATCAAAATAAACTAAAATATCAATTTAGGGGGAGGGGTGGTTACCGAAAAAACTTCTCGTAATGACGCCTGTTTTAGACTTAGAATTATTTAGTGCGATTTCACTTGAACGGATGACATTCTCTTGAAGTCAAAATTTTATTTGAGCTATGGCCACTATATAGACGGTCTATAACTTGAGCGGTTACTATTTGTAAATACAATAATTATAATAGCGCGAGTGAACGTGTTTAAGAGTAAGAAACCATGTTTTGAAGTTATTAATACTCGAACAACAAGACACAATGCTTAAAAGATGGCTTAGATTTAAATAAAAAAGAAAGAAAAGGGAACGTTTTGGTTGTGCGAAACTAATTACATCGAAGTGCTAGCTTATAGTGTTAGGAAAGTTTACATGATAAGGAAAATTCTATCCAAAACAAATTTTAGTCTACGAGAAAGTGGCCGAAGTGCAGGGCCGCGCCGTCCCTATGCAAGGGCGTAGCTAGTGGGGTGCAGGGGGTGCAGCAGCACCACCCTAGATCAGAGCCAATGGGAGGTCACTGTGACCTCCCATTTCATTTATTTGACTTTTATGCTAATTTTTGGGAACTTTATATAAACTGCTTTATTATACCTAGTATTGATTACTTTTCAGAAAATGATAGTAAGCCTGCCTGTTTTTGAGGAGAAAATTTTTAATTTACCGAATGAAACTCAGAACTTTACTGAATGATTAAAAAAAAAATAAATAAAATACAAGAATGCATACTCATCTATGTCTACCAAAAGAGACGTAAAGCATCACGAAAATAAATAAATTAATTAAAGAAAAAATAAATAAATAAAATAAAGAAGTTCAACCTTGCAATACTGTCTCACTGTTTTCAAATCTCATCAGTCAATTTGTATCGGATAAGAACTATTTGGGAGGTCACAGTGACTTCCTATTGGGGTGCCAGTGCTTGAACCCCCCTAAGGTGAGTCCTGGCTACGCCCTTGTCCCTATGTGCAAAGCCGTGCGGCGCACAGGGCCGCGCCGTGCCAATGTACAAAGCCGTGCGGTGCACGGGGGCGCCAGAGCTTAAAAGGCGCCGAGCTCTACCGACCAAAAAAGCTGCAAACAGAAAATAAAAATTAAATAAAAAATCCAGATAGAAAAATAAAATTGAACTCTTCATTAAAACGAACTCTGGCGATGAAATTATATTGCTCAATGAGACAAGCAATCCATCTCCCTACCCACCCATAAAGGAAAAATTATTGCCTTGTTGTGTCTAAATCTAAACAAGCTATTCAAAAGCTTAATCTTTTACAGTGGAAACATGGTATGTTAATGCACACATCAACAATTATCTTCCGAATGAGGCGCCGTGTAAGCTATTTCAGCATGCAGAGGAGTCCAAGCAAATCTTCTGCTTCCTCAATAGGTTTCTTCATTCCGTTGAATCAATATTACGTAATATTTTCTCTAGTGCAATGTATTTTAGTATTTTAACAATTGTTCGTGGTGATTCGGCTTCTTTATGTTATAGAAAAATACGGTAAGCATATTTGCATCTTATTTACTTGTGCGTAATATTACATATTGTAGACTACAGTTTAGGTAAACTTTTCAGTTTCAAAAAGTAACAATTTGACCATAATCACACGATTATCTCGTCTTTGCTTCAAACACTAGTTTTTTTAATTAAAAAAAAAGACCTTTGGACAAAGCATTTGTATTTCATATTAAATTAAATGCCTTTTTACTAATCCGGATTTTGTTGTTTTTCCGGGAAAGATTTCAGTTTCCGATCTTAAGAGGAATATCCTCCACTTTATACTTCAATTCAGAAATATAATCAGTACCCTGTTGACAAATTTTGACAGACAAAAAAGTGTGATTAATTATTTATCAAATGCAAATTCGAGAGATATTTAGAGCTACGTTAACTTTGATATTTAAAATAAAACACAATAGGTGTATTCATGGAGCTATTGAACTCGAAATAACTTTGAAACATGAAGTAAAAATGTACAGGGTATTCCAAAATTAAATATTTGTCATGCTCCGATTTTGGCTACACATAAAACCGGACGTCACGCTCGATAGGAATTTAAGTGAATCTGAAAACTTTTTATGAGTAGTATTTGACGAGTAGTAGTTTGGTTTTATAAGCAGTAGTTAAAATTCAGAGTTACCCATATATTTATCTAATTAAATGTTTAACGATATTTTTAATCACTTAAATTGTTAAATGTTATTGATATTTTATTTTCAATGTCAAGATTTTCACATTTCAGCTTACAAATGTTTCTGTTTATGAATTTTTATTCTATCCAGATTGGCCACAATAGAATAGTCGCATCCTTTTCAATGGTGATAGAGCTCGTAATATAGCTCATGTCGAAAACGTCGTTTTGTTTTTACCCCCAATTTTCTGAGTTATTTGCAGCAAGAAAGTCGTGTGTGTGTCCTCTCGCTCGTGCAGATTTTTTAATACTTACAATAATAATAATTAGTATTGACTTTTAGCCAGCTTCACACTTTTAAATTTTGTGATTATTTACGATAAAATGATGAAGCCTATTTGGGCACGGTAATAAAGGAGTGTTATTTGAGATAGAATATTAGCTTGAAATGATTGAGAGTTGACTGCAATTCTCGAAAACCAGGCCCGTCGTTGGAGGGGGGGGGGGGTGCTTTGAGAAATCAGTATATTAATTGTCGGTATGGTTTTTATTGTTTACCGAGAAAATTTGCACCCTTTGACCCAGCTCCCAGGACAACTTTAAAACAACGAGCCTGTCTATGTGCTAATTTTAGCGCATTGTTTAACTCCCAAAAGAAATAAAAATAGCTAGACAAATATATATATATATATTTTAATTTGGAACTTCTTCTGCACTAAAAGAATACACAGATCTAGTTTCACACACCCATTGCATATTTTCATTATGTATATATATATATATATATATATATAAAATAATTAATAAATACACGTCAAAAGATCATCAGGTAAAGCGATCTTGGAGATTACGGTAAAACTGTTTGTCGGACCATTTACTCGTTGATTGCGTTATATGAAATATTTGAATTAGACACAAAAGAAATTTTAGTTATGTACTTTTTTTTAAATTTAACTATTGAAAAACCTACTATTTTAGTTTGAGCTTCTAAAATTTAATATTCTTTATAGTCTAACGCTTCTACGAAATAAATGTTTCGGGATATTTAAAAAAAAAACCTACTGCTCAAAAATAGAACAAAAATTGAGAATAATCATTTTGAAAAGAATGAAAATATAATGTTATGTGTGAAGGAGTTTTTCGACATTTGTAAGTACTTTTAAGGAGGGGGGGGGGGCATTTTCCTCGAAACTTATTTTTTCTGAATTATATTTGTCTTCAAAACATCACTGCTGGTGTTAACTATCGAACGTTACTGCATAAGGCGCTCAGAATACATTTGCACGAGGGCGCCGATCATGCTTGGCGCGGCCCTGCATTTAATTTGCCTGGGACCATCACTTTGATTTAGGTATATTCCACCACGAGTCCACATTCTCTGTCAGAATCTCTTCAGTATGCATGCCTCTCTCGCATCAAATAAAAATTGGCGTGAAGCATCCCCTCCTCCCTTTCCCATCGTACCTTCTTACTAAGAAAGGACGAGCAGCATCAAGAATTGAAATTCCCTTCCATTGAACTGATGGGAAGTTCCCTTCTGAGGTGCGTTTCTCGCATTTGTTTGGCAACCCTTTTTGGTGGCGGAAGGCCTACCTGGAGATCAGTAGGTCGGGTCAAGGAAACCGGTATCTTCCTTTGGAGGTGTTATCCCTCTTGATGGGAAACCTCTTCCTTTCGATGACCTTTCGAGCATTCTTGCCCAGTTAAGTAATCAAAGCGTGGACGCCTCATCCCTTGTTTTGTAATGGAAATAAATGTAAACACCCTATCTTCCCTCTCATTTTTATTTGTTCTCAGGAGATTTTTTTTTTTACTCCAATTATACTGATTGTAATGCACCTCTTTTTTTTAAATCAATGGACCGTTTATTGGAGGATTAGTCGTGCCAAAATAAAAGTCATATTCGGGTATAGTCAATATTTTTTTTTTCAATTTGAAATTTCACAAAAGAGTCGGGCTATTTTCAGAGACCGTCAAAAATTGCGAAATTTTTAGGAGCCAGGAAAAAATTTTAAGAGCCAAATTATTTCTCACAATTCAGTGTAACAAGGCTTCTAAAAAAATTCTTGTCTTGAAAGAACAAGTCAAAATTTTGGGATAAATGAAGACGACTTTGTAATCCCCGTGAATGATTTTATTGCTCTCAAAATAAAGGAAATTGGGATTTTAATAATGTGTAATTATCTGCCTGTAGTACTCTCAGCTACTAATGCATATAAGCATTTCTTCGTTTTGCTATTGAAAGTCAAACGTATATGTACTAAAATAAAGCACATTGTGTGCAGTTATGCAGCAGTCTATTAGCATTTCCTTTTCTACTTTTGACTAATCATTTATCTTTCGTATTCTTTTCGAAAACAGTTAATAGTGTAAAGCATATTTGAGCCTAAATACAGTGAATTATTTCCCTTCCAAAATTCTACCCCTCCCCCCGTTTAAAAAAAAGGGAAGGGGAGAAAAAAAAATAGAAAATTGTTCCTGAAGTTACAATATCATGAGAGAAATACATTCTTAAATCGATTTGCACTGACATCACACAATTTTTACGCACTATTTTATCTTAGTTTTATGCGGTTTTTCGTTTGCACGTAGTAACAAGAAGTTCTGTCAAGAACTAAACGAGCCTACTTTCCCGTACATCGACATCGGCATTCTCGCATCTGATCAATATTCTCTTGAATATCTGAAACGGAAAATTATGTCAAACATACCTTTATAGCACTTAGAGCTGATTTCGAAAAGCAAAATATACCCCTTTCATCAGATGAAATAGACACGTAAAAAGCAATTAACGAATAAATAAAGTTTTGTCGCACCTTTTAAAGAGTGTAACTGTTACAGTTCCTCCGTAGAAAAAATCCTCCATCGTTTTCAAAAAAAAAAATAATAATAATAATAATAATAATAATAATAAAATAAATAAATAAATAAATAAATAAAAGTACAAAGAGCATCAAAATACATTTTATCAAAGAAAGAAAAAAAAACTCGTCCGTTAATAAAATGTCTCGAATTTCACTTTTAATCTGTTGCCAGTTGTTAAATATAAATAAAGAATAAAATGTTCTCGTGAATGAAAAATTTTTGTTACAAAAA
The DNA here is from genome assembly GCA_038373865.1 of Uloborus plumipes. Classification (NCBI taxonomy): domain Eukaryota; kingdom Metazoa; phylum Arthropoda; class Arachnida; order Araneae; family Uloboridae; genus Uloborus; species Uloborus plumipes. The sequence continues at coordinate 130,916 of JAXGGA010000064.1, read as the reverse complement.
AAAACATCGTCTGCTAAAAAATAATAATAATAAAAATAATAATAATAAATAAAATAAAACAAATGAATAAATAAACAAAAAATCGTCTGCACAGTCAGTAATTTTTTTTATGAGCCTGCATTTCCGCCATGTTTGCGGAGTCGGAATCAGAGTCCTCACAGAAGATTACTCAGAAAAGTACGTTACAAACATTATTTATCAAAACCATTTTCTTACAAAGTTAGTTTGAAGGAAATCCGTCTTTAAGTTCAGGATCAACATTCAACTTCCCCGTAGACGCTAATGTTAATTTTTTTTCTGAACGGTTCAATATTGAACGAAGAATGGTTCAAATCAAAAAGCAAAATATGGGAATGTATGGGAAAGCCTCTCCGAGATCTTTCAAACAAAAAAAAGTTAATTCCATTCGGACGGTTCACTCAGGGGTGCCCACAGGGGGGGATTATGGCGCAAGCTGCGCCATCAAAATTTTTGGGGGGGGGGATTTTTTTAACTTATTTATTTATTTATTTAAATTATTTATTAATTTATTTTTTCAATTTAAATTATTTATAAACTTTGTTTTCATTTTTTTTTATTTACGGTTTTTTTTTTTTTTTTTTGTGCAAAGTTAATATCGAAAAATATTAACTTCTCATAGAACGATTTGTATCTGAATTGTTGCTGAGTAATTAGAATAAGACTGCTAAGCGGGGGGGGGGGAGACGCTATCAATTCAACTTCAGCATTACCACTGACACCGTAACAAATCTCGGCTCAAATGCATAATAGGAACTTCCAGCCTAAACATTATTTATTAGTGGCGCCTGGAACTCGTTATTTGCGCGAGTGTTTTAGCTGCTGTATTTCACCCTAATAGATAAATAACATCAACAAAATGACAAATATATATATATATATATATATATACCGTTTTACAACTACAAAATTATGCAGTTTTTCTGCTCCGAAGTCATTAGCTACGGGAATTCCAACGTTTGATATTATTATTTTTATTACTTTTTTTATTCTTTTTACACTTCAGTTCAGTTTAATCTTAACACTAGATAATAAAGATTTCTCAATGCGGAGTGTCACAGTTTCTGCCTACCGTAATGTTGCCACTTTAATGTGAGATGCGCTGTTATCGACTATTTTGTAGCAGTTTGTCGCGTTCATAGTAAATGGCGGTTCAAGTTTTGTGAAATTTTAAAAGAAATCCTTCGAAGATGCCTAGAGCTCTTAAAACTTCGTTCAAATATAAATGTTAAAAGTACTTTGCAACACTGCACAGGCAAGACGAATGGACTGAACATTGTCGCAAAAAGCATGCATATAAATTTAGAAATAATATTAATATCAAGTACAAAGTTGTAGCTGTTAAGAAAGGCAGTAGTACTTGGGATAAAGCGACTAGTAACACGGGTGCAGGCTCCATTGTTTCAACGGTGACAATGACAAATGTACAAAATGCACCATGAACTTCAAGGTAAGATTTATATTAAACGTTCCTTGTAACAGTATTTTAAAACTATCTTACTTTGTTAATTATTTGATTTCAAAAAGGTACACTTTATATGTATATAAAAATATATAACCACCAAACACCTGGTTTATTAGTATTAATGACGGTTCATAGTTTTAAGTGGCTTTCTGGGCATGGCTTGCATCTTAAAAATCTTGAACTGTTTTTATGCATGCGTTGAAATAGGGAATGCATTGGTTCCATGATAGCTATTGCACGTGCATAGGCGTAGCGTGACCAAAAGTTTTGGGGGGGGGGGGCACAGGTCAAAATTTTCAGAAGTGCTGGTGGAGCTTTTAACCCCCCTCCCCTCCCCCTAGATTTTTCACTTAGATTTTTCGTAACAGAAATATTCGGTCTTACTATTCCGATGAATTGTACATCCAATTTCTTCTTTTTCCCCCTCAGGTGCTAGTTTCTAGCAGGGTCAGATTTAGATTAAACCAGGTCCGTCATGGGGGGAGGGGGAGTCAGGGGGTTGATATATCAATGTATTTACATACAAGTAGGCGTGATTTTTGTTGTTTTCCGATGAAATTACGTTATTTTTGCACCCTTTGACACCCCCCCCCCCTGAGAAAACAGAATAGCGGGCCTGGAGTTAACGGAGCGCTGAGCAATTACAAGTATACTGCCCTTAGCCCCGACTATATTTTCGGCAACAGAATAGGACTCTTTTCATTTTGTGTGTATTTTTCTCTGATTAAGTCCACTGTGTTTTTTTTTTTTTTTTTTTCGTTCATTAATGCTCTTGCTGTAATTTCTTGTTCTTCTATGGGTTGACCTTGTAGTGGCATGGATATTAGAAAAGCGATGCAATGACCTTTTCTAAGTAGGGTGTAGACTGTTGTTTATCCTTAATTTGGGCGGGGGGGGGGGCCTTGGGAATTTTTTTGAAAAGTAGGCTTAAAATTCTGCATTTTGAGGCCTTATATGAAGTAGTTGCGATTAAAAATATGTGAGAAAAAACGAGGCAAACAAAAACTTTTTAAAAATTTTATACTCGATCGAAATGAAAAGGCTTGTGCTTCCACAAATCGCTGACATAGGCATTAATCAACAAGGAATAAGAGCGAGAGAAAAGAGGAAGGGGATTACAAATATTAAATCTGAGAAATTGCTGAAATGTTGCATATTTAACTAATTTATTTACAGGGGTAAAACTTGCAATAGCAATTAAGAACACTGCCTTTGACCCTCGTAACCCAACTTGATATCTAATATAGGAAGCAATGGATCACTCTTTGCAAAAAAAAAAAAAAAAAGAGTATAAAGGTAAGCAAAAAATAGTCATTCAAAACGCGCACTCTTTAAAATTATGAAAACACAACTGTAGCAAAAAATAGCAAACAACGAAATAAATGAAAATTATATTAATAAAAAAGGGAACACAAGGAAAAAGAGGGGAAAAAAGAACCAATATTAAAACAAAAAAAAATGGTTAAACCAAATATCTTTGCTCAATCAGGAATAAGGTATATCACAATGACAAAGGTTGAAAGAATTCAAAGGTAAGTTAAAAAAAAAAAAAAAGAAGAGGCAAAGAGGCATTATTTTCATTTGCTAAGTGTAAGTTATGTCATTGATTTAATTTCTTGTTGCTATTGGGAATTACTAATCATTTTCATAGCTATTTTTATTATATTTATCCCACCCGAATTTATTATCTGATTTTATTAATTTATGCCTCATTATAAACTCCCAAACTAGCTGTCGTGGCCGTCACGAAACTTTCTTCTATATCTATCTTATGAATTCCGGTTACAAAATAAAATACGTACTCGCCCGAGTAATTGGAGACAGCTACAATTTCCCAATTATCGTCATAACCCTGCAAATGCAGAATCAATGAGCGAAATTGGAAATCATTGCAAAAGCCTTGTTTAGATTAATTGCAAACATTTTATTTGTTAGTAAAAAGAAATTGGCAACAGTTAAAAATTTCAAATCATTGAAAGTTTTCAGCTGTTTTGATAATTAAATAGCGTGAAAGCGATTTTTTAATGAATTAATTTTTCGCATTGTTGACTAAGCGCAAAAATCACCCCACCCTCCCCATGGGGCGATTGGCGCCAAAATTTAAACGATGCTTGCTTCCATATTGGGTTAGTGTTATTCCAAATTTCATTCAAATCGCAGCAATATTTCCCGAGATACAGTAGGTGCAATGACAAAATAAGCACTTTTGATTGCTCCACCCCCCTTCGAGATATTGACAAACAAATTGAATCAGCACCTGTACTCAGTAGGGTCTTGATTCCGCCAGTTACTTCCTGAGATATAGCAATCACCCCCGCGCAGAACCCGTGCGATTGCTCCACCCCCCTTGGAGGAATTCGCTAAACAAAGTCAGGTGCACCAGTTCACATGGTGGTACATATGTGCAAAAATTTTTGTTCGATTTCATTCAGTAGTTTTTGCTCTAGCGCGGCCACAAAAACTGGTCACACACATACAGACTCACACACACACAGACACACAGACACACAGACAGACATTTTCCAAAAATGGTCGAAATGGACTCAGCGCACCTCAAAACATGCAAATCCGTCAAAATTCGACATTCGAAAATTTTCACGAAACCAATACTTTCTTCTATATACACTGAAGTGACAAAAGTCATGGGATACCTCTTAATATCGTGTCGGCCCTCCTTTTGCCCGGCGAAGTGCAACAACTCGACGTGGCATGGACTCAACAAGTCGTTGGAAGTCTTCTGCAGGAATATTGAGCCATGCTGTCTCGATAGACGTCCATAATTGTGAAAGCGTTGATGGGGCAGGATTTTGGGCACGAACAGACCTCTCGATGGTGTCCCATAAATGCTCAATGGGATTCATGTCGGGCGATCTAGGTGGCCAAATCATTCGTTGGAATTGTCCAGAATTTTCTTCAAACCAATTGCGAACAGTTGTGGCCCGGTGACATGGCGCATTGTCATCCATAAAAATCCCATCGTTGTTTGGGTACATGAAGTCCATGAATGGCTGCAAGTGATCTCCAAGTAGCTGCACATAAGCATTTCCAGTCAATGTTCGGTCCAGTCGCACTAGAGGACCAAGTCCATGCCATGAAAAAACAGCCCACACCATTACGGAGCCACCACCAGCTTGAACAGTGCCTTGCTGACAGTTTGGGTCCATGGCTTCGTGGGGTCTGCGCCACACTCGAACCCTACCATCGGCTCTTACCAGCTGAAATCGTGACTCATCGGACCAGGCCACGGTTTTCCATTCATCTAGGGACCAACCGATATGCTCACGTGCCCACGAGAGTCGCTGCAAGCGATGTCGTTCTGTCAGTAAAGGCACTCGAGTCGGTCTTCTGCTGGAATAGCCCAAGAAATCCAAATTTCTCCGCACAGTTCTAGCAGACACGTCCATTGTACGTCCCACATTGATTTCTACGGTGATTTGACGCAGTGTTGCTTGTCTGTTAGAATTTACGACTCTTTGCAGACGTCGCCGGTCTCGATCTTTAAGTGCAGGCGGTCGACCACTGCGCTGTCCATGGTGGGATGTTATGCCTGAAATTTCATACTCTCGGCACACTCTTGACACAGTGGATCTGGGAATGTTGAATTCTCTAACGATTTCCGAAATGGCATGACCCATCCGTCTAGCTCCAACTAACATTCCGCGTTCAAAGTCTGTTAATTCACGTCGTGCGGTCATCATCACGTTAAAACCTCTTCACATGAATAACTTGAACAGAAATGAAAGCTCTGTAAAAGCACTGCGCATTTATACCTGTTCTATGCGATGCTACTACCATCTGAAAATTTGCATATTGCTATCCCATGACTTTTGTCACTTCAGTGTATTAGATATAGAAGAAAGTAATGAGAAAATTTTCGTGGAAATTTACGACTTCACGCTTTTGGCTGGTTAACACATATAAATATTACAATGGTATTTATCTACCTTTTTATGCGTCGTATTTTTAAACATTTGAATTGTCTTTCAATGTTTGATTTTACTATCAAAGATTGAGTTGAAATGATTGTTTTATTTATATGACACTCATTAATCTACGAAAATGTTTGCTTGTACTATAATAGTTATTTTCATTTGCATAGCACAAGCAAGTTTATTTAGTTAATTTATTGCTGTTTATTGTAAATATTTTTAACTAATCTTATCCCTTCAGATTCTGTTTATTTCACCCAGCCCTATTTAAACAAATAGTGCGTAAAAATCATGTGATTAGAAGTATTGCATTCAGTTTATACCTTCCGTGTCTATTTTTAAGTCATAATAAAATGATAACTTTCAGTGACGTAGCGCAGAATTTTTTTAATTAAATAATAAAAATTGTAATAAAAAATAAATAAATAAATAATATTTAAAAAATAAATAAATAGAGAGCGCTAAAAATAAAAAATAAATAAGTAAAAGAGGGTTGGCAAAATTTTTGGGGGGGAATTTGCGCCATTGAGCTTGGGGGGGATAAGCACCCCTGGGTTCACTCAAAGGTTATTAGGTGGGGAAAGGTTGCTTAAACGGTTCAATGTTGAACGAAAAAGTGTTCAAATTGAAAATTTAAATACGTTAATGAAGTATCCTTGCTGAGATCCTTCGAACAAAAAAAAGTTTATTTAAATCGGACTGTTCACTCAAAAGATATTAGGGGTGGCAGCTTGATTGAGCGGTTCAATGTTGAACGAAAAATTGTTCAAATCGAAAATGTAGATACGGGAATGAAGTATCCTTGAAAAGATCTTTCGAACAAAAAAAAGTTTGTTCAAATCGGATTGTTCACTCAAAAGTTAGCATCGCGGGACCGGTTGTTCGAACGGTTCAAAGTTGAACCAAAAATTATCCAAATCGAAAAATCAAATATGGGAATGAGCTGCACTCGCTGAGATCTTTCGAACAAAAAAAAATTTATTCCATTCGGACGGTTCACTCAAAAGTTATTAGGTGGAGAAAGGTTGCTTAAACGGTTCAATGTTGAACCAAAAGTGTTCAAATTGAAAATTTAAATACGGTAATAAAGTATCCTTGCCGAGATGCTTCAAACAAAAAAAAAGTTTGTTTAAATTGGACTGTTCATTCAAAAGTTATTAGGGGTGACAGCTTGATTGAGCGGTTCAATGTTGAACGAAAAATTGTTCAAATCGGAAATGTAAATACGGGAATGAAGTACCCTTGAAAAGTTCTTTCCAACAAAAAAAAGTTTGTTCAAATCGGACTGTTCATTAAAAAGTTAGTATCGCGGGACCGGTTTTTTGAACGGCTCAAAGTTGAACCAAAAATTGTTCAAATCAAAAAATCAAATATGGGAATGAGCTGTACTCGCCGAGATCTTTCCAACAAAAAAAAGTTTGTCCAAATCGGAATGTTCATTTAAAAGTTATTAGGGGGGGGGGGGGGACGACCGACAGACCGACCGACCGACGCACAAATTCCCCATCTCAATACCCTACTTTCAAATTTTTAATTTTTCTATAGTCATTTTACCTTTTTATTTTTTTAACTTGGTGATATTTTTTGGACTTGGCGATATTTTTTAGATGCTTTTAGCTACTTTTAATACTTTTTTCGTCTTTCTTTTATTTTTAACGGGAAAGTAGGCTAAAAAGAGGTTTGTGAGTTTAGCACATTGCTTATTATCGTGCAGCAAACTTCTTGCATTTGCTTTCGATTTGTTTAACTGTAAGCATTATACAAAGTCGATTATGTCAAAATTCGGGATGCACCGATAAGCAAATTGGCCGATTACCGATTAATCGGCTTAGCCGATTAATGATAAGGATGATTGTTTTTCTACTACCAATTTTACCATCACTGTTTTTTTCTCTCTTAAACAAATCCAAGTTTAGAAATAGTAAGTAATTTATCTCTGAGAGAATTTTTTTTTTTTTTTTTTTTTCATTTTCCTAGTTTTCACAAAATAATTTCAATGTTTTATCAAATTTCTTAGAACCAACTTTCATATTATTGTCAATATATAATTAACACATTGTTAGTTATGTTAATTGGATATAAAAATTCAAAAAAGGGGGGAGGGGGAATCTGTGGAAGCACTCCAATTTAGGAGTACTTTTAATTCATACAGGCCTCATAGTCCTCCTATATCTCCTATATTTTCTCAGTTTGTCAGATATTCTCCTATATTTTTTACTTACTCCTGTATTTTTTTCATCAGATGTTAGATGCTGCCCAAAAATGCAAAAACTACTTTCCTCCTTATAAAATTTGCAGCTTAATTCCGATTTAGCTCACTAAATGGCTGCACTGATGTATATGTTTGAAGGCTGTAAGCTCTGACGTAGCCTATGAGGATGGACGCTCCGCTCTACACCAGCCTGTAATTTTCCCTCAAGTGAGGGACAGGGGCAAGGAATTTCGCTGCCAGATGTCGCTTTTACGGGGGCAAACAAAGCCCTTTTACAATGAAACCCTACGGGATTTTCAGTGTCAGACTTTGTAGATTTTTCAAAAATTATGGGCATTTTTTTTTTTTTCCAAAATTTCAACTCACTAGTGTTGTAACAACTCAGGTTAATCTCCAAAAACTACTGAAAAAAAAAAGAAGGACCAGGGGGGACAAAGATCAAAGTCACTTTTTCGTCAATTTTGAGATATTAGCGCTATTTAGTGGCTATGAAGGACTAGTATCATCTGGTAGAGCAGCGGTGGCCAACCCGCGGCACGCGTGCCACAATGTGGCACGCAGAGCAGGAACAGTGGCACGCGAAGACTTTTTGAAAAACATCCAAAATAGAGGTAAAAATGTCGATCTCAAAAATATTGATAAAAACTGAAACCCTTAAACTGATAAATATAATGATGTTCTGACGATTAAGTGTCAGGAGGCTGGCTTACAAATTGTCTGAACTGCAATATTGCAAAGTATTTATCGTTAGCTTCGGACATCCAACGAAAGCTGTGACACTTCAGACAATGCTTTACAAAGCATATTTGTTCTTTACACAAATGAAACTTTCCATGCTGAAGAATGGATTCTTGATCTGCAATAGGCTCAGCTACGGGTGATGGAATTTCGAAAAAAAAGTTAACTCTGCAACTAAAATTAAAAAAGCCAGACTGGACAGAATTCGGTATGTTTGCACAAATGAAAACCCTAAAATTGTTATTTTTACATTACTTGAAATTTATTTGTTGAAAACGCTTCAAAAGTGTTATTAAATTATCTATCACAAACTCTTTGCCAAGGAATGACTCTTCCTCTGTTGGTGACCCTGTAGAGTTCACTGTATTAACAAACTAATTAGAGCTCTGAATGTTTTGTGATCATTTCCTAGGAGAAAGAGAAGAGTATGACAAGGTACTTCTTCATTGAAATATGCGATAGCTATCTGAAGGAAAAATACTCATAAGATTTCAGAATTTTAGGGAGTGTGTTTTTTAAAATTCCTGGAAGGAAAGCAATGAGGACTTGTTCCTTAGGATCTTAAGAATGAAGAATAGCAATTGAGTTTAGCTATTTTATCGCTTATAATCCGACGTTTAAGTAATTCAAATTTAAGATTGTACAGAAAAAAAGTTTCCTAAACCAGTATAGACTATTTACGTTTTTTTATAATGAAACTTCAGTTTCTTTCTCTCTATTTTGGAAAAAAAAGGATAAAACAATTAAAATTAATACTAAAAGTAGCAACCCAAATTTAATAATTTTCCAATGATATATGGAGAAAATTTTACACCTATTTTAAGTATTCATTCAGTGTTAGGCTTCATGATTTTCAAGATGATTGAACCTTTCAAATTCTTTGTCTATTTCTCTGCAAGACACTGTGCACTTTTTGGTTTTGGAACTTCCATCCAACATTCCTACTTGTTATTTACAAATTTTAGCCGCCTGCGCTGTCATAGATTTGGTTCAAAATACATTGCTAAACAAATATTTTTGGCGATGAATGCGTAAAAATCTAACTCCCCTTGAACATTAATTGATAGCACTTAAAATACTTCAACTTCTTAGGATTCTCAAGAACTAATCCTGAAATTAAAGACTTGGTAAAAGAGATACAGACTCATAAATCACATTGAGTATAGACTGCTTAATTTTTAGAATAGAATGTTTCATGTTATTTGTTTCTATTTTAAGCATAACCCAACTGACAGAACACATAAAAGTGTTTAACGATAACTCTTAAGTTCGGACTTCTTTTATCTTTACTATCATTTTAATTTCAATTACTCAGATTTACGAGAAAAAAAAAAACATTTGGAGAAGAATTATATAGTCAACAAAAAACCTATTTTTAACTTTTAAAAAATGTTCAGTTTGTTGGAAAATACAATGGGGCACGCTTAGCTTTTTCTCTCCAGATAGTGGCACTCTCCCTAAAAAGGTTGGCCACCCCTGTGGTAGAGCAACAAGGGGGGGGGGAGATGAGAAGCGACCGAAATGTGCATGAAAACTCGAAAAGCTACATAAGGAGCTACGAGAAATAAAACTTTGTTCTTTATTTTTCTCGAAATCGCTTTTTGGTCACTTTCATCTCCCCCCCCCCCCCTGGCCCTTCAAATATATTTGCTTACAAATTAAATTAACGCTAGATGAACAAAACTCCGTTAGTAAGTTCGCTTCAGATTAAACAAGAAGTTCTGTCAAGAACTAAACGAGCCTACTTTCCCGGATATCGACATCGGCCTTCTAGCATCTGATCATTATTCTCTTGATTATCTGAGACTGAAAATTATGTCAAACATACTTTTTTAGCACTTAAAGCTGATTTCTAAAAGCAAAATATACCCCTCTCATCAAATGAAATAGACACGTAAAAAGTAAATAAACGAATAAATAAAGTTTTGTCGCACCTTTTAAAGAATGTAACTGTTATAGTTTTTCCGTAGAAAAATTCCACAATCGTTTTCAAAAGAAAAAAAAATAATAAACAAAATAAAAGTACAAAGAACGTCAAAACACATTTTATCAAAGAAAGAAAAAAACCTCGTTCGTTAATAAGATGTCTCGAATTTTATTTTTAATCCATTGCCAGTTGTTAAACATAAATGAAGAATAAAATGCTCTCGTGAATGAAAAATGTTTGTAAACAAAAAAAATCGTCTGCCAAAAAAAAAAAATAATAATAATAATAAATTAAACAAAAAAAATTAATAAATAAACAAAAAATCGTCAGCCCAGTCAGTCATTTTTTTCTGAGCCTGCATTTCCGCCATGTTTGCTGAGTTGGAGAACAAAAAAAAAAGTTTGTTTAAATCTGACTGTTCACTCAAAAGTTATTAGGGGTGAGAGCTTGTTTGAACGGTTCACTGTTGAACGAAAAATTGTTCAAATCGGAAATTTAACAACGGGAATGAAGTATTCTTGATAAGATCTTTCGAACAAAAAAATTTTATTCAATTCGGACGGTTCACTTAAAAGTTATTAGGTGGGGAAAGGTTGCTTGAATGGTTCAATGTTGAACCAAAAATTGTTCAAATTGAAAATGTAGATACGGGAATGAAGTATCCTTGAAAAGATCTTTCGAACAAAAAAAAGTTTGTTTAAATCGGACGGTTCACTCAAAAGTAATTAGGAGTGAGAGCTTGTTTGAACGGTTCAATGTTGAACGAAAAAATGTTCAAATCAGAAATTTAAAAACGGGAATGAAGTATTCTTGATAAGATCTTTCGAACAAAAAAAAATTTATTCAATTCGGACGGTTCACTTTAAAGTTATTAGGTGGGGAAAGGTTGCTTGAACGGTTCAATATTGAACCAAAAATGTTCAAATTTAAAATTTAAATACGGTAATAAAGTATCCTTGCCGAGATGCTTCGAACAAAAAAAAGTTTGTTTAAATCGGACTGTTCACTCAAAAGTTATTAGGGGTGACAGATTGTTCGAACGGTTCAATGTTGAACGAAAAATTGTTCAAATCGAAAATGTAGATACGGGAATGAAGTATCCTTGAAAAGATCTTTCGAATAAAAAACAGTTTGTTCAAATCGGACTGTTAACTTAAAAGTTAGTATCGCGGGACAGGTTGTTTGAACGGCTCAAAGTTGAACCAAAAATTGTTCAAATCGAAAAATCAAATATGGGAATGAGCTGTACTCGCCGAAATCTTTCCAACAAAAAAAAATTTTTGTTCAAATCGGAATGTTCATTCAAAAGTTATTAGGGGGAGGGGCAGACAGACCGACCGACAGACCGACACACAAATTTCCCATCTCAATACACTTTCAAATTTTTAATTTTTCGATATTTATTGTTTTTTTTTTTTTTTTTTTTTTTGTTGACTTTGTTTTGGACTTGGCGATATTTTTTAGATGCATTAAGCCACTTTTAATACTTTTTTCGTCTCTTCGTTTTTAACGGGAAAGTAGGCTAAAAATGAACAAATTACTTTTGAAAAAGCAGAAAAAAAAAGTATCTTTTTTTATTACAACATCATTTTCGATCCTACGTGAAGTTATCAGCTGCCACTTAACTGTTTCTGCATTTTGCTAAATGCATTTTAAAACTTTTTAAAGCTGTAGGACGCAATAAAAATACTTTAAAAGCTAATAATGCATCACAAAAAGTATTATTTTCCCGTACGTATACGTGAGTGCAGCAGTAAACAAGGCTTATGCATTTTCACCCCATGATTTTTAAAAATAAAGTAAGCTATTTTTAAAAAGTAATATTAATTTAATCTCCATATATTATTTCTCTAAGCCGAATCCTATACCCGGTCGAAACTCGCTCATTTCTTTATCGAATTGCAAGAAAATTTATGATTTTGAAGCTTATCCCGCGGGCTATTGACGAAAATTAGACCCACCCTCTAAAAAGTGCCGGTTCGTTTTTTATTCGAACTTCAATTTTTGGGCACAAAATTGACTCTATCTAGCGAAATAATTGTTGTATCGTCTCCATTTTGATTTCATTCGAAAGATTAAAAAAAATGCGTTCTTTAGAACGTTTCTCCGCTAGCGCCGCGTAACGAGAATCTCGAAAATCCACGTTTAAGCGACTTATAAGCGATTGAAGTTTGAAAAAGTTAAATTTTTTGCTCAACTGTCAAAATCGTTACATTGTTGCTCAAATCAATTTTAAATGCGACATTTCAAGCCAAGGCTTAGCTAGGTAAACCTTAATTGTAACTTTTATTGTTTCAAAATACTATGGTAGTTTTGAGTAGCCTTGGGTATTTGATTTTAATATAGGGTATCACTTTTGTAGTAGTTGTAAAAGTGAACGTGTCTTTGATCTCTTTGAAAAGTTGTCAGAACGACGGCAGTAGATGGCGATGTTGTGCAAATGAAGCCAATAAAAATTGTCGTATTAAATTTTAAGTTTAGAGTTTTTTTTTTTTTTTTTTTTTGCGGAATTCCGCACGGGTCACCTAGTACCGATTGTAATATTTTTACTTTACTTATTAAAAAGAATTGGGAATTTAAATTAAAAAAATGTAAAAACATAGTATTCAGAGAAATAAAACTTGTTAAACAAATAAACGAAAATAAAGAAAGGAAAATAAAAAAGAAGAAACAGGGGCTCTAAATTTAAAGAAGAAATGTGATGATGAAGTAAACAGCTTAAAAGCTAAGAAAAAACAGCTACTAAAAGCATTGGATAACAGTCACCATTTAATTGGAGAAGCCAATATGAAACTAACAACTACGGTTAAGAGGAATAATATGGCAGAATTATGTTCCGCACAAGCTCTTTTGCATTCGGGACACAAAATGCTCATTGAAAAGAGGGAAGAACTGACAGAAGTTGAAATGCAACTTAATAAAATGAAAAGAATTAAAAAATAGCACTTTTACATCTGTAATGTTGGCATATGTACTAAACTTCTGTTTAGCTTTTTAATGAAAATAGATGATGTTACATGTGCAACTTTTAATTTATTTTTAATGCATTAATAATATGTAGGAATTCTTATGTTCTTACATCTGTTACTCTTCACATTACTATAATTCTATGCAGAGTAAAATCTTACTGAGAATGGTGCTTTTTTTTTTTTTAAACATGTGTTGCAAAACATATTAGTATTCTATGTCTCAAAATTCCGATATAATTCGCTATGGGTCATGTATATTTTCTTTGAAACTCCTTTACATATTTTTTTGAAACTCCTATATTTTTTCCTTGAAACTCCTATATATATATTTTTTTCCCCTGCTATGACCCCTGTTCATATTTTTTAATACTTAGTAGCAATTTAATTCAATACTTTTATTTTTTGAAAATTAGAGATTATCTAAAAGCACTGTTCTAAGGAGAAAACTATCGCCAGATGAAAAATATTGCAACATTGTCTATGTATATTTATTTAAAGTAGGAGAATTAATTAAAACTAGCTGTCGTGGCCGTCACGAAACTTTCTTCTATATCTATCTTATGAATTCCGGTTACAAAATAAAATACGTACTCGCCCGAGTATTTGGAGACAGCTCCAATTTCCCAATTATCGTAATAACCCTGCAAATGCAGAATCAATGAGCGAAATTGGAAATCATTGCAAAAGCCTTGTTTAAATTAATTGCACACATTTGATTTGTTAGTAAAAAGAAATTGGCAACAGTTAAAAATTTCACATCATTGAAAGTTTTCAGCTGTTTTGGTAATTAAATAGCGTGAAAGCGATTTTTTAATGAATTAATTTTTCGCATTGTTGACTAAGCGCAAAAATCACCCCACCCTCCCCCTGTGGCGATTGGCGCCAAAATTTAATCGATGCTTGCTTCCATATTGGGTTAGTGTTATTCCAAATTTCATTCAAATCGCAGCAATATTTCCCGAGATACAGTAGGTGCAATGACAAAATAAGCACTTTTGATTGCTCCACCCCCCTTTGAGATATTGACACACAAATTGAATCAGCACCTGTACTCAATAGGGTCTACCTATGGACCAATTTTCGTTTGATTCCGCCGGTTACTTCCTGAGATATAGCAGTCACCCTCGCGCAGAACACGTGCGATTGCTCCACCTCCCTTCGAGATATTGACAAACAAATTGAATCAGCACCTGTACTCAGTAGGGTCTACCTATGGACCAAGTTTCGTTTGATTCCGCCGGTTACTTCCTGAGATATAGCAGTCACCCCCGCGCAGAACACGTGCGATTGCTCCACCCCCCTTCGAGATATTGACAAACAAATTGAATCAGCACCTGTACTCAGTAGGGTCTACCTATGGACCAATTTTCGTTTGATTCCGCCGGTTACTTCCTGAGATATAGCAATCACCCCCGCGCAGAACACGTGCGATTGCTCCACCCCCTTGGAGGAATTCGCTAAACTAAGTCAGGTGCACCAGTTCACATGGTGGTACATATGTGCAAAAATTTTTGTTCGATTTCATTCAGTAGTTTTTGCTCTAGTTCGGCCACAAAAACTGGTCACACACAGACAGACATTTTCCAAAAATGGTCGAAATGGACTCAGCGCACCTCAAAACGTGCAAATCCGTCAAAATTCGACATTCGAAAATTTTCACGAACCAATATTTTCGTCTGTATATTAGATATAGAAGAAAGTAAAAAACTTTATATCAACTGTGAGAATTACTATTGCTGTTAATAAATGGGTCATCTATATACAGGGTGTCCACTCCAATCGTGGACCAATAGCTAACTTCTAAACCGTTAGAGATAAGCATATAGTTTATTTAGGAAAAAATCTCCAATTTATGAAAGGAATTTTGGGTCTATTCAATGTTTTTCAAAAAATCGAATTTTGAAAGAGTTACGAAATTTAAATTTTTATACAACCCCCCAGTCCTATCAATCATATTTAGTAAAACATTCTTGACACTGTAACGTTTAAAACTAAAAAAAAATCACTGTTCTACGACAAAAATTGACCGAGTTATGACGTTTTGAAAAATCAAGATTTTGAATGATTTCGCATGCGGTCCCTTAAGCGATCTCTCTATGACGTCATGAAATAATGCAAAATCTGGATTTTTCAAAACGTCATAACTCGGTCAATTTTTGTCGTAGAAGAGTGATTTTTTTTTAGTTTCAAACGTTACAGTGTCAAGAATGTTTTACTAAATATGATTGATAGGACTGGGGGGCTGTATAAAAATTTAAATTTTGTAACTCTTTCAAAATTTGATTTTTTGAAAAACATTGAATAGACCCAAAATTCCTTTCATATTTTGGAGATTTTTTCCAAAATAAACTATATGCTTATCTCTAACGGTTTAGAAATTAGCTATTGGTCCACGATTGGAGTGGACACCCTGTATATAAAGATGACGGTGTTCGTTTGTCTGTTTGTACGTTTGTAACCGCTGGCCAGAAGCCCCCGCAGCACCTACGGACCTGAAACTTGGCTCAAAAATTCGAACGTACCCCGTCCTCGTGCACCTCGAAGCCCAAATTTTTAATTTCGAATTAGTTATTTTTAAATTAATTAATTAGTCTCATTTTTGGTGTATCCACCATAATTGAGGGGGGAAAACCTTCCCCCACCCCAAAACATTATATATCGTTGGAAAGGGTTTTTTTTTCTGAAAAAGAAAAGTTTTAGCACGTTTCTGTCCGTTAATTAGGACAGGAGATATTAATTAATCAAATTTAATCAATTTTCAAGGCCTAACTGTACGCAGAACTGAAACACTAGAGCCATTTTCCTGATCAGCTGCTCTTTTGTCCCTGAAGTTACTTTGTGGTTTAAATTTGCGTATAGATTTAAGCCTTGAAAATTTATTCAATTTGATTAATTAATATCTCCTGTTACTTACTTAACTTTCTGTCTTTTATATTTATTTGGCGAATTGATTTAAACTTTAACCCTACACTGCATGGTGTTGCCAATTGGCTACATGGACAATTTGTCCTCCTTATGAATAGCAGAATGTAGTCATAAGGCAACTCAATGCATAAAAAGTAAGTATTGGGTATATTTAAAGCAATTATCACCATTTATCCTCCATACATTGCAGCACTGGTCTGTTACATGCTCTTAAATGAATCCATATGGATAGCTTTAAAAATCACTCAAACTACCATGTTTCGAAATTATTTTTTACAATGAAATATTTTTCTTCGTCTTTAACAAAAAATAACATGAATAAACTAAACATTTGTCTTTCGTTTAAGATGCGTTTTACATCAAAGTAATTATTTGGAAAAAATCTAGGACATAATACACGTCTGTAGCCATTTGGCAACATTATGCAGTAAGCATCCAGAGAACACTTCGATTCATCTTTATAGTTCATAAAGAATGTGCTTTGTTTATGTTAAACGCTAGCTTCTTTCTCTTTTTGGAAGGTATAATATAATCAAGCGGACCCAAAAGTGGTACTTTCGGCTGTTCTACCGTTTATAAGACCTCGCAATTATCAATGCTTAGTTGATGTTCAACAGAGTGAACAAACAAAAAATCAATAGGGAAAAGCCTTTAAAACGTGTTCATTTTAGATTTCAGTTCGCACAAACATTGTGCTTACACGGACAAGTAAAGTAATTAATAATTTTAATATATAGTTTTGAAAAAAAAACTAAAAAATACGCTTTTACATTGGAATGCGCTGTGATCATCACGGGTTTCCCTCTGATTTTCAAAACTACTGAATATCCGCACTTAAGTTTACATGTACTTATAATACATCAATATGCAATACAGTTTAGCCTTTAGTATTAAAAATAATATTAAATATATTACTTTTATATTTGCAAAGAACGTAAATTTTATCTTTTATTCAGAGTTACATACATACATACATACATACAAACCCACATGTGAAATTAATAAAAGCGTATTAAAAAGAGACCATTAGCTACAGAGGAACTAGTTACAAACCAAAAAAAAAAAAGAAAAGAAAGAAAGCTTGCGCGAGAGAGCCTCCAAAAGACATCAGATTTGACAGAATTGATCATCGGAAAGTACAAGTACATATAAAAGATAATGTAAAATGTCAAAATGTAAAGGATTACAAGAGTACAGTGCACCAAATGTTCAATTCCTCTATTTTTTTACAAAAAAGAACTAATTTCAAGACTATCATTTACAATCACTTTTATCTGTTGAATGCATGGTGTAGCCATTTGGCAACAAAACTATTTTTAATTAGAAAGGGGTGAAAATTTAGAGTAAAATTTTTTAAAATATTTTTCCATGTTTTCTTATTACATTGACAAACACATATATTTTTTTCTACGAAAAATAAAAAATCATGCAGTGTAGGGTTAACATGACTTTAAGTGGAATTTAAAAGGTTGTGGAGCGCATTTGAACTAAAGGATATAATAATTTTTCTTCAGAGGATGTTAAAGTGAATTTAAATTTATTAAGTTGACTTCCTCAAAATCCGGTGTTAGCGAAAAAGTCACAATGGAATTATTGTTAAAAATTTAGGGATGGCTATTCAGTTCCTCTTCGCATTTGGCGTAGTAAAGTTTGGCGACAATCAGGAAATTTACCAAACCTCCCAGCCAGTGAAACACTACTTTCTCCAAATCAAAGAAAAAGAAAACGGTCTGGGAAGGAACAGTAGTTGTTTGCAGTCTAAAGTGTATTTTATTGCATGCTTAAAACATGTATTTAATGCCGCCATCACTAAATTTTTAATAATAATAGTTCCATTCTGACATTTTCTGTAACACCGCTATTCAGTTATTTTTCGTATATTTGGCGTCGTAAATTTTGGCAACAATCGGGAAATTTTCCAAACTTCCCGGCCAGTGAAATCTTGATTATTTGAGGGTCACTGTTAGATTGTAATCCCTTCAAAGAGATGGTACGAAAGACATTATATTTCTTTCCTTTTAATGTTCACATTAAAATCATGGAAGAATGGTTGTGGCTGATCTACCTGATACAATCGGTTCCCTATGTTAATAAATTTAGGTTTGGCGAGCAATTTTACATTGAACTTACGGTTAAATCGGTGAATTATATTAAATTTCAAGGGCAAAATTGCTGTGTTCGTTAAGAGTTTTCGAAAATCTTAGCACTATACAGTTGTGTCATAAGTTCCATTGAAACGTAAAAATTTCGCTAAAAGTAAATAAGTTCGTCACACACACACGAAAAGAAGAAAAAAGTCTTTAAAACTAAAATAATCCTCGCATTGAACACTACAAACTGAAATGGCATTAAAAGTGTCATCAATATATTTTAAAAGGTCGTGGTGCACATTTGAATTAAAGAATATAATAATTTTACTTAAGAGGGTGGAGTGAATTTAAATTTATTCAGTTGAATTTCTTTACATTTTTTGCACGGGCATCGCCGTGCGGGTACTGCTAGTCATAAGATAAGAATGAGGCTCACCCTGGTTGTTGACTACATAATTCAATGTAGCAAGCTAATCACGGCAGTTGGTTATACTACCTATATTTAAAAAAAAATATATCAGATTGAATGCAATTGTTTATTTTATTTCCAAAAGGCATGTAACAGAGTGGACAATTCGAAACAGAAAATCTAGGGACATGGATAAATTAGTGTTTTTTGGGGAAATTTTTTTTCATTTGCGTAATAATCTGCAGAAATGGTGTCAGAAGCATCTTTTGTGCAGTGTCATTTATTTTGTTGTTACATTTCAGTTTAATTTTAAATCACATTTAAAACTCAATTTGAAGCTGGGACACGTCATTTTCTCCTTCTTCTGACAAAGATTTTTTTTTTTTTTTGTGTCATTTCTAAATAGATTATACCTAATCGATTGATACTTGAAGGCACAAAATTAAATGGAGAACCAATAAAAAAAAACTTAATGGGTGGAAGTTATTAAAATTGATTTTAAAAAATTCTAAAGTCTCGGACATGATTTGTACCATTTTCGTCGGAATGACCCATGTACACAAAAGATCACATTCGTAACCAAACTTTACTGAACTACGATTTTAAACTACTGCTGTAGACCGACGAGAGGCCACTTCAGCCTAGTTGGAAAATAGGGTCCCAGCTCAGAATCGCAGTAGTATTATTTTTAGAAGTGATTTGGAACTTGGGAAGTTCGATGATTCAAATGACAAAGGGCCCGCCTTGGCTATCGGCGGCCCCTGCTCTAACTAGCATTTTCAGCAACACACGAGCAAAAGCTGGCTTTCCAGCGAGAACTGCAATTGAAAATAGATACAGAAATCGACTATAAAACTGACACAGCCAATGAGATTTGCATCAAATAAATCAATTGAACCAAGAATGTATAATTTCTTGAGCACGAAACAGAGTGCGCAAACACCTGAAAGGAGTGTAAAACTACCAGAAACTTCAGCTGGTTTCCACCTTTTATTCAAATTCATGGGGGTCTAGTCTCTGCCCAATACGGAAAAATTCTCCGCATTCAAAACCAACCCGTGACGTCATTTTAACGTATGTAGCGAGACCCGCTAGTCTCTGCCCTTTTTTTTCCGCACGCAAAATACGTACTCTAAAATGTAAACATACGGAAAATTTACGCCGTCTTCTTTCAGGCGGAAAACCATTTTGCGTACTTAAAATCCAAGATGGATGCCGCGTTTGCTGCGTTGGATTAGCAACTAGAAGACGTTGAAAGATTGGAAACGATAGAAAGAAATGGTGTTTAAAGACCAATTCAATGCTTTTGAGCTTTCAGATCGCAGATTTGTTAAACTTTTCAGATTAACAAAAAATTTAGCGATTGATTGACCTCACGGAAGATATTAAAGATAGTTTTCCCGCCGGAAGACTACCAGCTCACTTGCGGGTAAGTACTTTCTTCATTATTTTGCAAACAAAACATCATTTTTAATGCTTTGCGTCCATTTATAGAGTAGTAGCAAATCTTGTTCGCGCCTTACGAAAACTGCTGTTTATTTTTTTCACACAGATTCCTTTTATTCAACCATATTAAATCAACCAAAAAACGAAAGAAATCTCGACCTGGCCGTTTCGGATTTTCATGTAACTTTCGGGAATCCTACCCTTGAACAGTGCTGTATTTACGTATGGTCTTAATGGGCTATAGCCCAGGGCGGCATGATTGGGGGGGGGGGGGGCGGCACTTTTTTCATGTAAAATGAAGATTTTTTTTTTTAGACAGCAGGGTGGATCGGCCGCGAGAATTACATCTATCAATTGAATTAAATACTGTTCTTTGTTAATAACGCTGTGTGGCCGGGCTTTGCACGGTTTACCTTGAAAATACATTTTATGTCAAGTAAATAAAGTTTTTTTTTTTTTTTTTACAACTCTGAAATTCAACACCTCAAGGGGGGGGGGCAGTTTCAAAAGTCCAGGGCGGCCTCACGTCTATTTTTTTATATTGAAAAATCTATTATTCATAATTAATCAGTAATTAATTTCTGAAATTCGTTAAAAACATTTTTTTTTCTTGCTGGCAGTGTTGTAAAATATTATAACTCAAGTTCTATGAGAGGTACAGAGTTGCATATTAACTCATTTTAATAACAATTATATGCGCTTTAATTTGATATGTAACGACAATATTTCGAGGAAAGATTTTCTCACAAAATAAATAAATAAATGACACTGTCAATTAAAAATTTAGGCCCAAGGCCGACAATACTTTAGAGGCCCCCTTCTGTGCTCTGCCTTTTCAAGTCACCAAAAAAAAAATCTTTTTCGCAGTGGCGATATAAGGGGGCCAGCCCCCTGGCCCCCTTGTATCCCCGCCCTTAATTATATCCCCCTTGTATCGCCACTGCGATACAAGGGGGGGATAATTAAATAATACTCTATAAATGGACGAAAAGCATTAAAAATGTTTTGTTTGCAAAATAATGAAGAAAGTATTTACCCATCCCCCCCCCCAAGCTCAATGGCGCGAATCCCCCCCCCCCCCAAAAAAAAAAATTTCACAACCCTCTTGTGCTTTTTATTTTTTTCCCTCTTTTTTATTTCTTTTTTCTAATATTATTTATTTATTTTTTAAATTATAACTATTAGTTTTTCATGTATTAACTTTTTAAAAGTACTAATTATGCGCAGAATATAATCGCTTTTTTTCTCTTCCACACATTCCAAGCACACCCACACACACACGAAAAAAAAATAATAATTTAAATAAAAAAACTAAATTAATAAATAATTTAAATAAATAAATCAGTTTTAAAAAATCCCCCCCTAAAATTTTGTTGGCGCAACTTGCGCCATAATCCTCCCTGTGGGCACCCCTGAGGGGGGTGATTTTTGGGGATCATTGTATAGAGCTCTGCAAGGCCCTATGTAGTTGCACTGTATGCATTATGTCTAGCCCTGATACTGTTTTTTTATATCCATTTTAGCTCAAGATTTTTAAAGCTAATTCCCAAGAAAGAAATCTTTTTTTCTTTCCATAAAATGAACTAAATAAGAGAAGTGCTAATTAAGTATCAAAAGAGATTGTTTTTATTTTTCAATTTATGAATCATTATTTTTTTCTTAAAAATACATAATTCTTCAATGCTGTGCATCAGTTTTTAAAAAATTAGGGGCCCCTTAGGAAGATGAGGCCCCAGTCCCAGGCCTAGATGGCCTGTGCCATAATCAGGCCCTAGCAATTGTGTTAATTAGGGCTTGTAGTACTTGTTTTTAATTCCATATCCAGCACAAAAATATTTTAAATTAGATTCTGAAAAATATTATAGTGTTATACATATTCAGGAGCCCCGAAGGGAGGTCATGAGAGTTTTCCTCATTCGGCAAGCTCGAAATGACAAGTCGGCAAATTCAGGAACAGTATTACTTTTTTTGTGAAGCTGCAATATCTTCCTGTTTTTACATAATTTTGTTGCCTTAGCCCAGTATCTTAACTGCGTAACGGATGCAGGGGTACCCACAGAGGGGAATTATAGCGCAAGTTGCACCATTATATTATTTTTTTGTGGGGGGGGGGGCATTCTTTTGAACTAATTTATTTAAATTTTTGTTAACTATTTTTTAATTTAAATTATTTACGGATTTTTTTAATAAAAATTATTTATCAATTTGTTTTTTTCATTCAAATTATTTCTTTTATTTTTCTATTATTATTTATTTATTTATTTTGTGCGTGTGTGTGTGCTTGGAATGTCTGGAAGAGGGGGAAAAAAGCGATTCTATTCTGCGCATAATTCGAACTTTTATTTTAAAAAAAATTAATAAAATAAAAAAGAGAGGTAAAAATAAAAAGCACAAGAAGGTTGTGAAAAAACCTGTTGGGGGGGGGGGGATTTGCGCCATTGAGCTTGGAGGGAAAGAGCACCCCTGAACGGATAGCAGTGCTTTTTTTTCATGCACAGTATTATCATTGCCTATCTCATGATACAATTCTCTTCTCTCTTGGATCCCCAACGTGGGTGGCACAATGGGGTGCCTCCAAGAGAAGTGAGGGGGCACGTGAAGTGTCCACAGTGTCAGTATATAAATAACGTATGTTGATAAAAGGGGGGGGGGTGTCGTGAGAAAATACTAACTTTGGAAAGGGTCCCACGAACTTCGGAGCGCTTGTCTTACAGCGAATAGTAAATAATCATGGCAAGAAAAGAAGCAGATATGCATTTTTACGTCGTTAACTACTTTGTGCGCGCAGTATAGAGTATTAAAGCTCTTGAGCAAAAAAAAAAAAACCAATAGAGCTACTTTGTACTAGATTAGAAATTTTTGATCGAATGAACTAAAAATGAAATGGCTGAACATCATGTCGTTCAAATTAGAGACTTTTTAAACACAAAACAGGGAAATCGCTCGTGATTCATGACACTTTGGCAGGTGGAAAACAAATCGATTTGTTACCTTCACAAGATGGCATTAATTAGACATTTCAGAAGGAAAAACGCTAATGACAGGGAATGCAAAAATATTGCCTGCTCTCACCATTAAAAAAGCCGAGCGCACGTGTGCCAGCTGCAAGTCTCTAGTTCCATATAAAATCAACAAATGTTCAGAAATTTTCGTGCCGCACCATTTTTTATTTTGATAATATTTGGTAGGTAATATGCACCAATTAGTCTATGGGCCAAGTGCAAATATCGTTCAGGTTCGTTTACCAATCTTAGGGACTACGAGAACTTGCTTGAAATCTATTAATATTGATGTACTCAATCGAAGAATCCAATGTTCCCAAGCGGAACTTGTCTCATTAAGTTTTAATTAGTAATTGAAACACGAACTCTTTTCCTTGGCCTGGTCACTCTTTCACTAGAGACGTTGTCCCTAGGTGGCGCTATTGCACAAAATATTTGCAATCTAAAATTTTAATAAACAGTTTTTCAACCATAATTTTACTTTTTTACTCGATTTTACAATTCAAAATATATTAATACGTTTTGAATCACTCACTTTTTTCGCTGTGTGACTTAATATAAAATCAAAATCGAACATTGTATTAATCCGCCAGGCGCGTTTCAGATATTCTCATTCTTTATTTTTGATCAAAGAGCGCCAGTTCGCGCGGTTTCGTTTCGCGTCGCTGTCTTTTATGGCTTGATATCCCCTTTTGGCGATGTTTCACAAAGAGCAACTTTTAGTGGAACGACATTGTTGTATACCGTATTTTTTGCCGTATAAGACGCACCGTCTTGTACGGCATAAATTAGATTAATTAAAATTGGGGGATTTAATTTAAAATTGGGTGTGTCTTACACGGCGAAAAATACGGTAATATTGCGTTTTTTACGCTGCTATTTTGAATAACGTTTGATTTTCCAAAATTTTAATTAAATCTTATAAAATTGAGTGTTTATTGTTATTGCTACATAACTTGCAGTCGTGAAAGGAGTTAGTGTAGGAGATATAGAGATTAAATAAGAACCAGTTTAGACATTTTTTGTTGCTGCTTTATTTCTAGAACATAAATTAACTATTACTGTTTTTCAGAAAACCAA
The DNA here is from genome assembly GCA_038373865.1 of Uloborus plumipes. Taxonomy (NCBI): domain Eukaryota; kingdom Metazoa; phylum Arthropoda; class Arachnida; order Araneae; family Uloboridae; genus Uloborus; species Uloborus plumipes. The sequence goes on along the minus strand of JAXGGA010000064.1, from coordinate 106,706 downwards.
TACTTATAAAATCACAGGCCCGTCATTTGGGGGAGGGGGGGAGTCAATTTCTCTCCTTCCCGGCTTTGAAAAATCAATTTACATGTAAGCGGGCGTGGTTTTTGTCATTTTTGGTGCAATTTACATTGTGTATGCAGTGTTTGCCCCCGCTCCCCTGGAAAAATTTGAAATAGCTTGTGTAAATACATATAGGATATCTAAGCGAGGGCGGATACAAGGGAGGGACGATGGGGGCGAACGCCCCTCCCTTGAGGGACTCTTCCACAGCGGTTCTTAGATTTTGAAGTTCAAAAAAGGCAGTTTTAGTTGATTTTTGATGATACCAGCGGGTGACCGAGCTCCGCTCGAGGAAAACAGGTGTCGAAGCTAACTCGAAGATTTAAATTTTCAATTGTGATTTATCAAAACATCACATGCCATAAGAAAATTTGTGAAACCATTGGTGAAAAGATAACCGGTTAAAGTGCACCATTGTAAACTATTCTAAACAAAGTTTCGGAAAGGGAATTATTCTATACAAAGATTAAGTTTGAAAAGTCATAGAAAATAAAATGTAAGTGATAATAAAAAAAAAACTATACAATTAAAGAAATGGTACAAAGTGAGCAGTGTAAAGATTGAAGTGTGTTGAAGTTCAATAATTTTGACAAATTTATTTAGAAAAACCAAACCCCGTGATTCCTCGTGACCAAAACCCCAGACCCCCAAGTTTACCGGAGTTAATTAATTCTGGGCGATTTTTGACTTGGCAACCATTCCTCGTATTACCCCTAACGTGTACCAGGGGCCCGAGCCCGCTCGGTTAAAAAAAAAGAGGTTTGTAAACTCGTGTTTTTTTCTAAAGTGCGAAGTACTTATTTAGATGAACTTGAAAAGCATTTTTGACCCTTTGGTTGCAATTACGCATTCAAACCAGCCGTAATTTATTTTAAAAAACACAACCCTATTTAATCCATGCTCACCGTAAAATCACACCTAATTTCATTTCATTTGGCGCCGAAGGCGCGGGAGGATTTGATGCGAATGGATGCAGAGTCTCTGTTCTCCAGTACGCATTTGGTTCCAGTTGGTTTTGACTTTCACTTCACTTCACACTCCAGGTCCCCCCCCCCCCCCGTTCATACCACAACTCGCTTTTTAATCGGGATGGTGCCCTGAAGAACGCTCTGCTCATTTTTAAACCTGGCCCAAGGGCCGAGCAAACCCTTGGCCCAGCACCCCCCAGAGGTTTCGTTTCACTTGGAGGATTTTGTGACCACGAACATTTTTTACGTCCCCCAGCAACCATTAATGAAGACGGTGGATCTTTGATCGGCGGCTAAATGATCGACCCGAGACTCTCCGGTTACGAGTCTGACGACTAACCGATCGGACTACCACGGCCCACACCCAATTCTAACTTTATTTTGATTGATCTTCTTTAAATTTCAAAAACAATAATAATTCTAACGTGTTGCAAAACTCATTTGAAAAATACCATAAACATTTTAATTTACGCTGATGTGATTAAATATGAAATCCATTGTTATAATAAAACGTGGTTGCTGTGAACAGTAACAATAAGAGTAATCATAAAGAAAATAGCGAAAGAAAGCTCGTCAAACTTTTAATGAAGGCACAAAAAAACCGCGTTTTTACAGAAAAAACGCAGATGTAGATGAACTCAAAAACCAAAACTTTATCGAAATACAAAATTTTATCAAAATCGTTAGAGCCGTTTTCGAGACCCGAAATATATATATACCAGAATTGCTCGTCTAAATATATTAGATAGATGTAATTTTGTTTCGAAACTTAATATTTTAAGAAAATTGAATTTCATATTTATTGATTTTTTACCTGAAATATCTTACTAAACACTCTTGAGGAGGAAAAAAAGTATTTTAAAACGAACTATCACACTTTTATACTCAATTTTGAAATCGTACTTGAAAAGTAAAAAGTAATCTGATTTTTATATAATGTAAGTTACCATAAAATTGAACAGATGTCGGTGGACAATCATCACTGCTTTTATTCCATGGCTTTTGAATAAATGAAACAGCCTGTATAAGACACTTATCTAGTGAAGCCTTGCTTTAACGTTTCAACAACAATAACAATTTAACGTTGCCAAATACCATAAAATTTAAACTCGCGCTGATGTGATTAAATATGAAATCGATTGTTATAATTAAACGTCGTTGCTAAGAAACAGTAACAATGAAAGTAATCATAAAGAAAATGGTGAAATAAAAGCTTCTCAAACTTTCAATGAAGGCACAAAAAAAAACGGGTTTTTTTGTGAAAACTCGCGTTTTTACAGAAAAAACGCCGACGTAGATGAACTCAGAAACCAAAACTCTATCTAAATACAAACTTTTATCGAAATCGTTAGAGCCGTTTTCGAGATCCGAAAAATAAATAAATAAATAAAATATATATGTATATATACTATATTATATATATATATATAATATATATATATAATATATATGTATATACAGTCAATTCGCGATAACTCGAAGTCCGATAACTCGAATATTCTTATAACTCGAATTTCTTATTAGGTCCCGATCCTTTTGTCTTCAATTCTATGTTAATTTTCCTCGATATCTCGAAGTTTACTTCCCTTAACTCGAAGTTTTTTTGAGGTAACTAAACATTTGACAGTTAAAAAACAGAAAAAACTTTCAAGTGAGAGCATGAAATTTTATTTATTCTTCTCTTGGGGGCGGGGGGGGGATCCATTCAAGGAAAATCTGAAACCAAACGAGGATCTGTTGAAGCAATGTGCAATAAAAGAATTACACCTGTGGAGGCTCTTGCTGTATTGTTTGCACTTATTGCGTCTATAAGGAATTTGATTTCCAAAAGTTTCGCTTCTTCAATCTTCAATGAATTATGACAGTGGCATAGTGATCATTAACTTTAAAACAAATAACTTTTAAAGTAGTTGATAAAGAAAATTTCTAATTTGAATTTAAGAAAAAAACTCAGAAAACACTGATGTTTGCAACGAAGAGTATATACAAACCATGGAAGAAAATGAATCTGTTGCCAAGGGAGAATGATATGTAAAAAAGCTGAAATATTTTCCGTTTTTTTAATTACTAAACTGCTCAATGCAGCTTAAAATGACGGATTATCCCGCAAGAATGAAATATGTATTAAAAGAAAGATTTTTTTTCTTAACGTTTTAATTCAAATAGTGTACATTTTAGTTAAACTTGTCAGTTATCTATACATTAATTGCATATCCCAAGTTTTTATTACTAAAATGTTGGAAATCCAAACTAGTGATAAGTCGAACTTCCGTTAAGTCGAAGTTTTTTTTCGGTCCCTTCAAATTCGAGTTATCGAGAATTGACTGTATATATATATATATATATATATATATATATATATATATATATATATATACAAGAATTGCTCGTTTAAAGATATTAGATTTAAAATTTTAAATGAAACCATTAAGATCATGACAGGACCTATAGTCTGTGGGCCAAGCACCGATATCGTTCAAGTTCGTTTACCAATTTTAGGGACTACGGGAACTTGCGTGAAATCAACTAATAGTGATGTACTCAATCGAAAAATCCAATGTTCCCAAGCAAACCTTGTCTCATTAAGTTTTAATTAGTAACTGAAATGGGTACTATATTCCTTAGATTGTTGGCTCATTCACAACAAAAATTGTCTCTAGGTGGCGCTGTTGCACAAAATATTTGCAATTTAAAATTTCAATAAACAGGTTTTCTACCCTAGTTTTTCTTTTTCATACGATTTTATGTTGCAAAATATATTAATAAGTTATAATATACTTACTTCACGTCTTTTGTGATTCAGTTACTAAGAAAATCACAAAAATGTATCAATCCACATTTCCGCTTGTTCTTAATCTCGTTGTTTCGTTAATGGCCCTATATAATCCAGTCAATGAATACATTATAGAATGCATGGAATATGCGAGAGTATTTGACTACAGAATATTGTTAGGGGTAGTTAGTAAGTTAATATACTGAAAGTCCCCGACCCTGGGGGGTGAACTAAAGGTGTGGGGGAGGGGGAAGCAAATTTTGGGTTTTTCGAAAAATCGCGGAAATGGTGGGAAAAATTGGTTTAAAATAAAAATTCAAGCTAAACAAACTTCGTATAACAGTGTTTCTACACATATTTGTCGAATTTTCAATAATTTTCCAGGTGTATATTGTGAAAAAACGAGAAATTTCGGAAAAACTCTCTATTTTTGTCAAGCAACGTTGAATGGTTCTATTTTAAAAAGGGAGACAGCTTGATTACGAAAATGCACGATAGCAGCATTTCCACGTACTCCGATATTATTTTATTTTTATAGAAATGATAAGGAAGAGAAAAAAAAAACACAACACAAATCAACACCTCAAATATACGAATGTAACGGAAAACAAAACAAAACAAAGAAAAATCCCTTCTCATTCCTTATCTCTCTTATCACAATCACCCCCTGTTTCATAAAATCGGTTGAGACCTGACGCATGCGTGAATTCGAGGAAGGTCGCCGAAATGAATATCAAACAGTATCTATATATCCATCTATATGTACATATAAATATATAGGCAGAGACAGACACATATATATGATATTTAACGTAATTATTCGCCCCTAGAATTCCATTTTCGCATATTTTGCCATCTATCTTTAATGGCCTGTAAAAAACTAATGAGACAATATTTTTTCGGGAACATTGTGTTTTTTTCATCTGTAGACTCTAAGGATTCAGAAAAATATCACATTTCGTAGTCCCCGAAGTTGGCAAACGAAACCATGTTTCTAAGCATCTTTTCTGCCTTCGGCCCACAGACTAAATATTCTGTACCTCCGAACTGTTTTATTTTTTTCTCGAAAATTTTTTATTCTCGAGATATAGCCTTTTTTTACTCCTCTAATGAGTAAAATTCGGCATTTTTGATCTTTTTTCTAAGAGCTCTGGTAAATTTATTTAAAATGGTAGAAAGATCAAACATGACTTATTTTAAAGCTAAAAGACTGAACTTTGATTTGTGCATAAAAAGAAACGGTTTAAGTTAAGCCTAAATATAATTTTTCCCAATTCAATTCGCGTTTTAAAAAGTGCCGTTTTCGTCATTTCAAGCATGAAAAAGTATATGATGGACTGGCAGTGGGGTTCCAATTCTTTTTTTCTCTTGCTCTCAGTTATAGATACTAGAAGCACAGAAAAGAATAAGATGATACCAGTAATCCTTCATTATGAAAAAATTGCTTAAATTTGAGAAAAAAGGAAAATTGGTATTTTTCACTCCCCAAAACGGCCTGTGGAACAGGTAGTAAAAATTTACAAATGCATGGAGTAAGAAGGTGTTACATTGCCCTTTAAAATGAAACGAAAACTGTCTTGTTATTCCAAGGCATTAGAGAGATACAGTCGACGCTCGATATAACGACCGTCTTCGTCCTACAGAAAATGGTCTTTATAACGAGTGGTCGCTATAAGAGGTAGAACATAGTGTATATTGGGATACAGTTGGGGGTTTTCTCACCGGTCGCTATATTAGGATGGTCTTAATAACGAGTAGTCGTTATAACGAGCGTCGACTGTATATGCTTTTAAACTATGAGAAAAAATGAAAAATATCCTTTTTCACTCCCCAAAAACAGCCTGTGGAAGAGGTAGTAAGAATTTGAAAATACATGGAGCAAGAAGATATTACCTTGAACTTTAAAAGGAAAAAAAACCGTCATGTTATTCCCAGGCATAAAAGAGATATAACCCTCTGAAAATTGAAAATTTATGCAAAAAAAATTTTTTGGCATTAGTTAAAGCAATTATGAACATAAAGTCTTTTTATGCAAGAACTGCAAGAGAAAAAATATGGATCCCCATTGAATTTAAAATACATCGTAAAATGTCTAATTTATTTGTGACGTAGAAACATCTATAAAAGTTATACCAACCGCTTTCGAGAAATTTTTAGGAGAAAGAGCTTCGGGTAACCAACGGTATACCACACTGTTATCATTCGGTTTATCAACTCATTTTGTTCTGTGACAACATGTTGGTTCTGGGGCATTGCATTCAATACTTTTTGGGCTGCAATTTAATTTTGAACGTAGTGAAATCCTGAACGTTATATCTACAATAACTCCACACTTCATGAACAATTATCCGCCTAGAAGGAAGGGCGAGTATTTTGTGTCAGCAAAAAAAGAAGATGCATGCCTAGATTAGTATTTAATGATTGCTAGACGCTTAACCTACTAGTACTCACACGCTATGAGACAACATATATTATTACATCTTTAGACTGCGTGCTAAAAGAAAAGAAGCTCTCGAAGAAAAATATTGGCAGAAATATTAGTGGTTACACCGACTTGCAAAATTGATTGTGAAGGCTGTGTAAACAAACATGTTGCCATGTTGCAACAACGTTTTGACTTTGTTTGAGAAAGAAATTCCACACGTTTTATTTTTTACAAATGTTCGATGATGTGAACCTTTCGTGATGCGGCAGATACTGAGTCTTAAGTCTAATTCTTGTTTCCAATGCTGAACGATCAATGGTAGCAAATGATTGGTTGTGATTCTTTGGCATAAATCTTGTATACCACGTGGCAAGGGGGAACATACACACGATCTTTGACCTTACCACGTGCTTTACAAAATTCATGCTAATGGATCACAACCACATTGCTACTGCTGAGCGTGATATGTTACAGCTGGTGAAAAAAGAATTACACGTAAAAACTTAATATCTACTGCGCCACGAAAAACTTGCAGAATTTCTTTTTCCAGTTTAGTCAACATCATTATGTTATTAATGTATTCGTTTTAATAAGCTTTCCAAACCCCAGATTGAATTGTGACCCACCCTGGATCATGAATGATTAATGATGTATTTCGTACTAGTGTAAGAGGGGATCCTACTTTAGAAGGCTGAAAAGATCGATTTCTCGGGGCCTTTTTTTAGGATTTAAAAAAAAGTAAGTCCAGCGAACTTTGTAGAGTTTTTTTTTTTTTTTTTAACGTAGTGAAAAAAAAAAAAACTTTTTTGGAGAAAAATATTTACATGCAGCTGCTGTCTTTAATCGATGGAACAGATGGAGCCCTGAATTTTCATATATTTTTCTTCTTTCTGAACTAAAAGTAACTAAAAAAATTAGGAAATTTAAGAGTTTTCTCAGGTTTGAAAAAAAAGTGCTTTCTGTGAAAAAAAAAAATAATAATAATAATTTCAACTTGCTAAAAGTACTTGAGATTTTTTTTCTTAATTATTTTTTTTTTCCAAGATGAAAATTACGAGCTCCACCGCCGATTGAAAATAGCATTTGCACGAATGTGCACAAAAATCGATTGCATGTGAGTATTCATCAATAAAATTACATATGAAAAAAAGCAAAACTTATCGCTCACTCGGGGGGTTCCTCCCCCTCCCCTCAATACGATGACAAGCCTATCAAAATTTACGGGAGCGTCCAGAACAAAAAAAGACACCCCCCCCCTCCCCACCCACCCAAACAAGTAAGAACATTTGTAACATCTTCTTCAACATAAGTTACAAATTATGAAATGAAAAAAGACTTTGCACTTGTGTACAAAGTCTGCAATTGGAAAACAAGCCTGTCAGTCAATGGTTTCTTTGCTCAGCGCATGAAGTAGCCTACAAAACAGTGGATTAACCTAATTGCACAAAAAGTAACTGAATCAGAAGTCAATTTGCCGTCGGAAGTCAACGGAACTAAAATCGGAAGTTAAATTTACCGCACTTTACGATTTACGAACTCTACTTATTTTGAAGTATTTTTTATGCGGGGTGATGTGGGGAGATTTTTCTGCGAAAACCATTGAATCCAGAGCCAGATTACAAATTAACATTCTTTTAACTTTTATAGAACTGGAATTTTTAAATTTCCCCCAAGATATACTTTAACGTTTTTTCTCTTTCGTCCTTATATTCTCGGCCATTATTTAGGAAGTTTCGAGTATAAAACGCATCTGAACTTATTAACCTACAGTACCATAGCCGTCAACGAATAGCATTGCGAATTGATATGGATTTTCTAAAATCCATTCCTCTTGGGTTCAAAAATTAAATATTCTCTCCCCCCCCCCCGAAAAAAAAAAAAAGAAAAAATCACCTGCAACAGAAATTGATATCGCAGGCCATATGCGTCCCTTGAGCCACCAGTTGGTAACCTCCCTTGTAGAGGTAAAATGGCAACAAGCAAGGTGAACTTAGCCATCATTGTACTCTGCACACATTTCACTCTCTTCAATTTTCTGGTTTCTTGATACGAATCGCATATGAGCTTCTGTTATACGTTCATAATAGTGATTGATGCTACTGCTAATAAGGTTTCCTGTTTTTTTTTTTCTTTTCTTAATTGGAGTTTATATATTTTAAGAATTAGTACAATTGCACTCTCATTTATACCTGTCGTAAGCGTCAGTCCGTGACATTGCCTTACTTCACATTAATGTTTTAGCCAGCATACAGTATTTCATTAAAAAAAAAATCTGGTATGGACCCCACACTACTTCCTTTTACGTGTAAATTTCTTAGTAGTTGCCTTAAGTGTTAAAAAAAGTGCTTGGAGTGAGTAAGGTAACAATTCAAATATTTACTCCCCTAATCTACCACGAAACAATGCAAAAAATATTTTACAATGGTTATTTTTCTAAATATTGCTGATTTTAATATCATTTAGTGAATTTTTCGCAAAATATCGCCAATAGCGCCAAATTGAACCCAAATTCAAAAAATAATTTTTTCGCCAAATTTGTCGCCAACTTGGCGGTATGTCGCCAACTTGGCGTCAAACACTTGGCGACCAAAAGCTTGGCGACATGTCGCCAAGTGGTGGCGCCAATTCATATCACTTGAGTCTGTATTGAAATTAACATTGATTTACCCCAAAAAAGGGGTAAAAGACCCCTTTGGGAACATTCGAATGCAATCACAAGGGGAGGTGCACAACTAGACCCCCCTCAGAGCCTACATACCAAGCTAGAAGTTTCTACGGCATATAGTTTTTGAGTTATGCGAGCCACATACGCACATACATCCGCACATACATCCGCACATACGTACATACAGACGTCACGAGAAAACTCGTCGTAATTTACTCGGGGGTGGTCGAAATTGATTTTTCGGCTGTTTGTATGTTGTTAGGTACATATGCACGTGTTGACAGGTCGAAAAAACTACGCGACATTCATTCTGGGGTGAGCAAAATCAAAATTTAGACCGAAATTTGAGTGAAATTTTTTTCGTGATCACAATACTTCCTTTACTACGTAAAAGGAAGTAAAAACGAAAAAAAAAAAAAAAACACCGCACACCATTTTCGACGAACTCTAAGAAATTTCATGTTTCAAGTATCTATTGTCGGCATGTTTTTCTTAACTTGTCGTCCTATCTTGCTCTGTTTTAGTTTTTAATTGTGCACTTTAATGTACATTATGTGAGAAGTAAGAAGTAAATAAAAATGCTTCGAAAAATATTAGTTACACATAAATAGCATTTTTTTTACAATACATTGAAACTAAGTTATATGTATGAAATATTTTTAGATCTAAATTAAAATGAAATACGGTAGACTCCTCATTATTTGCGGATATTAACCCTACACTGCATGATTTTTTATTTTTCTTAGAAAAAAAATGTATGTGTTTGTCAATGTAATAAGAAAACATGGAAAAATATTAAAAAAAAATTAACTCTAAATTTTTCTCCCCTTTCAAATTAAAAATAGTTTTGTTGCCAAATGGCTACACCATGCATTCAAGAGATAAAAATGATTTTAAATGATAGTCTTGGAAATAGTTATTTTTTGTAAAAAAAATAGAGGAATTGAACATTTGGTGCACTGTACTCTTGTAATCCTTTACATTTTGACATTTTACATCGTTGTTTATTTGTACTGTGTTCTTTCTTATGATCAATTCTGTCAAATCTGATATCTTTTGGAGGCTCTCTCGTGCAAACTTTCTTTTTAGCCTACTTTCCCGTTAAAAATAAAAGAAACGAAAAAAGCATTAAAATTGGCTTAATGTATCTAAAAAATGTCGCCAAGTCCAAAAAATGTCGCCAAGTCCAAAAAATGTCGCCAAGTCCAAAAAATATCGCCAAGTAAAAAAAATATCGCCAAGTAAAAAAAAGTCAAAAAGAAACAAAAAAATGAAATAAATATCGAAAAATTAAAAATTTGAAAGTAGGGTATTGAGATGGGGAATTTGTGTGTCTGTCTGTCGGTCGGTCGGTCGGTCTGTCTGTCCCCCCCTAATAACTTTTGAATGAACATTCCGATTTGGACAAACTTTTTTTTGTTGGAAAGATCTCGGCGAGTACAGCTCATTCCCATATTTGATTTTTTGATTTGAACAATTTTTGGTTCAACTTTGAGCCGTTCAATTAACCGGTCCCGCGATACTAACTTTTGAATGAACAGTCCGATTTGAACAAACTTTTTTTTGTTCGAAAGATCTTTTCAAGGCTACTTCATTCCCGTACCTACATTTTTGATTTGAACAATTTTTTCGTTCAACATTGAACCGTTCTAAAAAGCTCTCACACCTAATAACTTTTGAGTGAACAGTCCGATTTGAACAAACTTTTTTTTGTTCGAAAGATCTTGGCAAGGATGCTTCATTACCGTATTTAAATTTTCAATTTGAACATTTTTTTCGTTTAACATTGAACCGTTCAAACAAGCTTTCCCCACCTAATAACTTTTAAGTGAACCGTCGGAATTGAATAAACTTTTTTTTGTTTGAAAGATCTCGGAGAGGCTCCTTCCCATATTTCACTTTTCAATTTGAACAATTTTTCGTTCAATGATGAACCGTTCAGAAAAAATTGTAACATGAGCGCCTACGGAGAAATTTAAATTGAATGTTGATTCTGAACTTCAAGGCAGATTTCCTTCAAACTAACTTTGTAAGAAAATGGTTTTGATAAATAATGTATTGTAAAGTACTTTTCTGAATAATCTTCTGTGAGGACTCTGATTCCAACTCCGACTCCGCAGACATGGCGGAAATGCAGGCTCAGAAAAAAATGACTGACTGGGCAGACGATTTTTTGTTTATTTATTTATTTGTTTTTTTATTATTATTATGATTTTTGTTTTGGCAGACGATATTTTTTTTTTTTTTTGTTAACAAAAATTTTTCATTCACGAGAGCATTTTATTCTTTATTTATATTTGACAACTGGCAACGGATTGAAAATGAAATTCAAGACATTTTATTAACGAACGAGTTTTTTTTTTTTTTTCTTTCTTTGATAAAATGTGTTTTGAAGTTCTTTGTACTTTTATTTTATTTATTATTTTTTTTTCTTTTGAAAACGATTGTGGAATTTTTCTATGGAAGAACTATAACAGTTACATTCTTTGAAAGGTGCGACAAAACTTAATTGACTCGTTTATTTAATTTTTACGTGTCTATTTCATCTGATGAGAGGGGTATATTTTGCTTTTAGAAATCAGCTTTAAGTGCTATAGAGGTATGTTTGACATAATTTTCAGTTTCAGATAATCAAGAGAATATTGATTAGATGCTAGAATGCCGATGTCGATGTACGGGAAAGTAGGCTCGTTTAGTTCTTGACAGAACTTCTTGTTTTGGTTTGTAACGAGTTCCTCTGCAGCTAATGGTCTCCCTCTTTTTAATACCTTTTATTAGTTTCACATGTGGGTTTGTATGTATGTATGTATGTAACTCTGAATAAAAGATAAAATTCATGTTCTTTGCAAATATAAAAGTAATATATTTAATATTATTTTTAATACAAAAGGCTAAACTATATTACATGCTGATGTATTATAAGTGCATGTAAACTTAAGTGCGGATATTCAGTAGTTTTGAAAACCAGAGGGAAACCAATGATGAACACAGCGGATTCCTATCTAAAAGCGTATTTTTTAATTTTTTTTTTAACTATATTTTAAAATTATTAATGATTTTACTTGTCCGTGTAAGCAAAACGTTTGTGCTAACTGAAATCTAAAATGACCACGTTTTAAAAGCTTTTACATATTGAATTTTTGTTTGTTCACTCTGTTGAACATCAACTAAGCATTGATAATTGCGAGGGCTAATAAACGGTAGAACAACCGAAAGTACCACTTTTTGGTCCGCATGATTATTCTATACCTTCCAAAAAAGAGAAAGAAGTTAGCGCGAAACGTAAACAAAGCACATACTTCATAAACTACGGAGATGAATCGAAATGTTTTCTGGATGCTTACTGCATAATATTGCCAAATGGCTACAGACATGTATTATGCTCTAGATTTTTTCCAAATTATTATTTTGACATAAAACGCATCTTAAACGAAAGATAAATGTTTATTTTATTCATGTTATTTCTTTAAAAGACAAAGAAAAATAAATCATTGTAAAAAATAATTTCAAAACTTGGTAGTTTAAGTGATTTTAAAAGCTATCTATATGGATTCATTTAAGAGCATGTAATAGACCAGTGCTGCCGTGTATGGAGGATAAATGGTGGTAATAAATTGCTTTAAAGATCCCCAATACTTGCTTTTTAGCCTACTTTCCCGTTAAAAACAAAAGAAAGACGAAAAAAATATTAAAAGTAGCTAAAAGCATCTAAAAAATATCGCCAAGTCCAAAAAATATCGCCAAGTTAAAAAAATATCGCCAAGTTAAAAAAATAAAAAGGTAAAATGACTATCGAAAAATTAAAAATTTGAAAGTAGGGTATTGAGATGGGGAATTTGTGCGTCGGTCGGTCGGTCGGTCGGTCTGTCGGTCGGTCTGTCTGTCCCCCCCTAATAACTTTTGAATGAACATTCCGATTTGGACAAACTTTTTTTTGTTGGAAAGATCTCGGCGAGTACAGCTCATTCCCATATTTGACTTTTTGATTTGAACAATTTTTGGTTCAACTTTGAGCCGTTCAAAAAACCGGTCCCGCGATACTAACTTTTTAATGAACAGTCCGATTTGAACAAACTTTTTTTTGTTGGAAAGAACTTTTCAAGGGTACTTCATTCCCGTATTTACATTTCCGATTTGAACAATTTTTCGTTCAACATTGAACCGCTCAATCAAGCTGTCACCCCTAATAACTTTTGAATGAACAGTCCAATTTAAACAAACTTTTTTTTGTTTGAAGCATCTCGGCAAGGATACTTTATTACCGTATTTAAATTTTCAATTTGAACACTTTTGGTTCAACATTGAACCGCTCAATCAAGCTGTCACCCCTAATATCTTTTGAGTGAACAGTCCGATTTAAATAAACTTTTTTTTGTTCGAAGGATCTCAGCAAGGATACTTCATTACCGTATTTAAATTTTCAATTTGAACACTTTTTCGTTCAACATTGAACCGTTTAAGCAACCTTTCCCCACCTAATAACTTTTGAGTGAACAGTCCGAATGGAATTAACTTTTTTTTGTTTGAAAGATCTCGGAGAGGCTTTCCCATACATTCCCATATTTCGCTTTTTGATTTGAACCATTCTTCGTTCAATATTGAAATGTTCAGAAAAAAAAAATTAACATTAGCGTCTACGGGGAATTTAAGTTGAATTTTGATCCTGAACTTAAAGACGGATTTCCTTCAAACTAACTTTGTAAGAAAATGGTTTTGATAAATAATGTTTGTAACGTACTTTTCTGAGTAATCTTCTGTGAGGACTCTGATTCCGACTCCGACTCCGCAAACATGGCGGAAATGCAGGCTCAGAAAAAAAATTACTGACTGTGCAGACGATTTTTTGTTTATTTATTCATTTGTTTCATTTTATTTATTATTATTATTATTATTATTATTTGGCAGACGATGTTTTTTTTGTAACAAAAATTTTTCATTCACGAGAACATTTTATTCTTTATTTATATTTAACAACTGGCAACAGATTAAAAGTGAAATTCGAGACATTTTAGTAACGGACGAGTTTTTTTTTTTTCTTTTTTTTTTCTTTCTTTGATAAAATGTATTTTGATGCTCTTTGTACTTTTATTTATTTATTTATTTATTTTATTATTATTATTATTATTATTTTTTGAAAACGATGGAGGATTTTTTCTACGGAGGAACTGTAACAGTTACACTCTTTAAAAGGTGCGACAAAACTTTATTTATTCGTTAATTGCTTTTTACGTGTCTATTTCATCTGATGAAAGGGGTATATTTTGCTTTTCGAAATCAGCTCTAAGTGCTAAAAAGGTACGTTTGACATAATTTTAAGTCTCAGATAATCAAGAGAATAATGATCAGATGCGAGAATGCCGATGTCGATGTACGGGAAAGTAGGCTCGTTTAGTTCTTGACAGAACTTCTTGTTATGCATTGAGTTGCCTTATGACTATATTCTGTTAGTATTCATAAGGAGGAAAAATTGTCCATGTATCCAAATGGCAACACTGCAGTGTAGGGTTAAGGTGGCACAGTAACCGCGGATAATCCAAAAAATAATTTAAAAAATAATCGAGAAAAGTGTGTGCAATAGTTTAAAAAAATCACTAACGAAACACAACATTTAAATAATAGCTAAAAATGATAACATTGAATATTAAACACAGATTCAAAAGCTAAAATCGACCAACTACGCACTCACACTTTTTTTTTTTTGCATTCTGTAAATCACCTTGAAAAAGAAAACAGCTGTAAAAGACGTGCGAATTATCGGAACCGCGGATAATCGTGAGTTCACTGCACTATTTCTAGTAAGTCTACGAAAGGTTTTTAAATCGGTTGATGTGAGTGTTACTAAATGCATTTGAATTTATCTATTTTTGTAAGACTAGGGCATCTTACTAGCCTAATTTGTGGCACATGTTTTTCTCACAAAAAATATACCGAGCCGTCTATAGAAATGAAGCATTCTGTTATGAATTCCCACCAGTGGTTGGAAAAACTATATTTCTTTTGTAGTGAGCTACAACTACAACTACTTTGTTATAAATGTAGTTAACTACAGCTATAACTACTTTCTTTTAAATGTAGCGGCTACAAACTACTTTTGAACTGTCGCTACTTCGCTACTTTTTAAAAAATAAATAAATAAAAAGCATACACCGTTTGATAATTGACGTGAAAAATTCGAAAAGTGGTTTATATTAATAAATTAGCTCATCTGCATGTGGAACAGAACTGGGAATTGTCTTTGAATTTATTTGCTACTTTTCCTTTTTATCCCCCGCCCCCACCTTTTTTTTTTTTGCTAAAATTTGTTCTTTTTAGATTTGTTTTTTTCAATTTTTACGAATATTTACCACAAGAAAAGATTCATAAGTTGAAAGATTGAAAGAATTCAACATTCTTTTTTTTTTTAATTTCTTGCCACGGAATATTTAGGAACATGAAAATGATTTGAAGAAATCTAAAAATTATGACGCCAAATAAACCAATGGCATCAAACAGATAAAATGTGTTTCGTCAAAATGATGTATCAAAGATCAGCCCTTTTTTATATGTTTCTTATTTCTCATTGCGGTCCGCTGCTGTACTCGTCCAAGATTTGCACGTCAAAATCAATTAAACCTTGTTTTTTACCTTCGTTCTCTTTTTTAAATTTTTAAAAATTTATTCATTTATTTATTTTTTTAATTTGAAAGTAGTTTCCAGAAATCGCTACGCGCTACTCACTACTCTACTTTTTTTAAAAAGTAGTGCGCTACACTACAAACTACTAAAAAATAAAGCTACTACAGTAGTTTCGCTACTTGTACCGCGCTACTTCCGACCACTGATTCCCACCATCATATTATAGTGAAATGTTGACATCTGCTAAAATAAAAGTTCTATCTAGCATTTCTTTACGAAAAAATAAGACGTGTTATGCTTGCTTGGTATTGTTTGTTTGTGAAAGCAAAATTTTCATTAAACTAATAACTTAGAGGAAACTGAATTCTCTATTTCTAATGTCCTTTTTAGAAAAAGTACATGTTCAGAACGTAAAAGGATACTAGTAAATGACAGAACGAATTCAAGTCACAACTTCGTAAATGGAAAATGTCAGTAGCCGATTTACCAACTCGTAATTGCGAATTCTCTCCACGACCTTCTTAGGGGAGCCTAAAGGGGATACAAAATTGCCATGATAAATGTTTTTCATAGCTTTGTAAGAGGCAAAGGGATCCTCCAAACTGCATTGCGGCGGGCCCCAAAACATATAAATCCGCCTTTAGGGAAAGGGTAGGAGGATAGGAAGGCCACTAGTTGACAGTATACCTTCCTTCAGAACTTTTGGTTTTCACACATGTTTCCAATTCTAGTGTGTTGATACAGGAACATGTAAAGACTTGAGAACCCAAGGAGAAAATTCTTATAATTCCGCGAAGAAAAAGTGGTAGAAAAGTTTTCCCTCTGATCTAATTGGGAATTCTTCAAAACAAGATTAATTAAGTGCTTTATGGAAATTAATTATGTGCAACTCTATGATTCTTCAGCATATATTTTTACTCAAGGTGGTTCGTTGATGAGCAATTGTTTCTGCTGAATGAATAGTTCCGTTCAACCAAAAGTGCAATCTGTTCAATGGAGCATCGTTTCAAGGTGATCAAGGTTCTTGACTAAAGAATATGGACTCAGGTGTGATTTTGATTACTGGCATGAAAAGTCTGGTAGCGCTTTCAAATATAATTGTTCTTTAATAGTTTTTCGAAAGTTGTGGGTTTTGAAAGACCTTGTGAACGGGAATTTCCTATCGCAATTGCAATACTTCGTTATCTTTCAATTAGATGAAAATAGAATCTCGTAGGGAACGAATTGTTAATGATGTATTTTAGTATTACAATTATAGGTCATAAAAAGCTCTTTTTGTGTGTGTGTGTGAGCGAATTGCAACTTTGAAGTTGACTTAGCCAAAAATCTATTGAAATTAGAAATGTCTAAATTTAAAAAAAAAAGTCTGATTTGTGATGTAGTCTTATGACTCGTAATAATTCGCGTCATTTTGGTTTTAATTTTAAGCTTATTATTAGCTCACGTATGCATAGCTGAGTAAATTGTTTCATTACTTTTTGCGCATAATAGCAAGGGCGGTCTTCCATTTCGAAAAATTTCCCGATCAGAGCCCCGAATCCCCGCACCCTTTCCCTTAATATCATCAAAGATCAACTAAAATTGCCTTTTTTGAACTTCAAAATCTAAAAACTGCTGGAGAAGAGTCCATCATCGCCCCCATCGCCCCTCCCTTGTATCCGCCCTTGCATAATAGTATGTATCAAGTTGTCATGCACTGGATGAATTTGGTACTGAGGTGAATTCATTGAATTTTTTATTTCTACAAATTTTCTGTGCTAGTTATTTTACCTTATCTTTTCGTCACATGATGTGAAGTAGCCTGTAAATTTGCCTGATTCATGATATACGTTGCAAAGAAGACGTACCTCATGTTGCAACTTATAACCGTCCTATTTTATTTCTTGTTTTCAAATGTTTTTGCCATATTTTCGCAGTCGCTTTTCCATTTTCGTGATAGAATCAATGTGTGAAATCTAGTTTAGATCGTATAGAAAATTTTGCACACATTAACAAATCATGTTTCAATTTCATTAGAATTTTCAAATTATTAAAAGAAAGACTGTTATTGATACCATGGATTGATTTTAAGAATTCCTCCTGCATCAGCGAATAACTCAGATTTAAAAAAGAAAAAACATTTCAGCACTCTAATTAGAGGAGTTCTGTATAAATTTTGTCGAAGTTTTTATTAACATTCAAAATATGTTTGTGGTTATGCTCTTCAATATCTTGTTTGAAATTTGGAAAATACTTTGTCATTAAGAAAATGACAGTCTCGCCGTGTACAAAATTCTGTTTTGCATGGCAATTTTACATTGTCTATCACAAACTGTCATTCTCTTCGTCTTTGAACGAATTTTATCTACTGCTGAATCTTTCGAATGAGGCTTGTGAAGTGTTACACACAAATAAGTCTTTTTTCAATCATTTTATTGGAAAAAATCTCAACTGACTTTTTTCTTTTTTGGAAAGGGGAAAGAGGACAGATAATATATGCCAGTGACTGTCAGGATCGTGTTTTATGTAAACGACGCGTAGAAAATTAAAATCTCGAGAAAGAGGTTGAAAAATCAATATTATTCAAAAAGATTGGCGTAATTAGCCTTGGTGTGGTGATCTAAAAAGGATTACATATTTATTAATTCAATTAAAATGTCAACTGTTTTGATTTATAAACAGTATTAATGTGCTGAAATGTATTGTACTATGTTAAAATTTTTGCTGTGGCGATTTTCGGAGTATTTGGGGTCATAAGAACTCTTGCAATATTTGTACTTCAAACTTTATATTTTTTTATTAATTCATTTTTTACGAGGAATCGTGCTGTTGCGAAAAGGAAAAAAAGAGAGAGAGAAATAAAAAAGTTGTGGCTTAGTCCAAAATTATTTACAACTAAAGATATAAATCCAAAAAAACTTTCTGCAGTAGCTGACTTCTTTTACTATTTTTTTAATTGGATGTTGCGCATTTGTATGTGTGCTTTTTCAAAAGGTTTTTAGATTTTTGACTCAAAAAATGAGTGTGAATCTTAATACTATTATAAATGCGAAAGTTTGGATGTTTGGATGTTTGGATGTTTGTTCCTCTTTCACGCAAAAACTACTGAATGGATTTTAATGAAACTTTTACCATAATGTAGCTTATACATCAGAATAACACATAGGCTATAATTTATAACGATATTCGAAAAAGTTTGATTGGTAGCGCTTTTTTCATTCCAATTTAAGGTACATTTTTCGCATAAATCCGCGAAGGCTTCCAGCAAAGTAATTCAGTATTTAGTGCATCATCTCAACTCCCTGTCGATAGCTAGAATTGCGTATATCATTTCCGCTTTTTGCATTAAATGTTCAAGGCTTTTCTCAAGTCAAATCAAAAAGTAATTTTTTTTCAGCTTCATGGTTTTTACATAGACATTGGAAACGAACGCGCCAGCTCTTGAACGAGCTTTTACTCTATGATTTGTATTTTAAGGGCCGAATTCAAGTGAAACACCATTGCAATCGCTTCGAGGCGATCGTATATTGCAACCGCTACTGTAAGTCGAATTCAAGTGAATTCGTTTCACTTGAATCCAAATTTTGGAATTTGCGATTGCATTGGTAAGTTGCGATCGTCCGTGTTTCACTTGAATTCCTGCCTAAAACATTAGTAGATTGTTCACGGCGTCAATTATTTTCTCGAATTTTGTAAATATGTGTTTTAGAGTATCGGTAACGTAACCGCTAGAAGAGATTGGCAACTAATAAATTGATTAGGTTCATTATTTTCGAATTTGATGGAGCTTTAAATACAACTTAACGGTATTTCTTAAATTTCTTTGCTTTGATTGGTCACTTTCTCTGGTACTTATAATAGGGCAGTTCCTTAGTATCCGATTAAACAGGAATTTTGCCAAATTTGCTGCAAGATTTTAATAACTGAGATTCTCGGCGATTTTTTCAACTGACGCCTATTTTTGTGCCGAAGACTACGTAATAATACTTTACTTTTTACACGACGTAGCCAAAATAAACCGATTATTGTCTGATATTTATCAACTGCAGCAAAATATCCATCATTGATATAATACTCCCACATTTGAAAAGTTCAGTTTTTTTTCTTTTGTTTTCCGATTCCGAATGTATCCATTAAAAACCTTTTTAAAATTATGTCAAAAAGTAAAGTAATCCACATACTAAATTAATAAAACCCTTAAACAAGACTAAAATTACCACTAATTTGCATTTTTGCATAAATAACTGCTAAATGTTCCCTATTAATTTCGAAATCATTTAGGACAAAAACTTTTAACGTCATTTTGTGGTCAGCAATAGTATCTCAGAATTTGACAACTATTTCTCTGTGACAAAAATTAGTGACATAATAATACTTAATGTATTTTCATAAAGTAAGTAGGGGAGCAAAATTATCCTAGGTATCCCAAAACAGTTACGCAAAAATTTGGCGACATTTTAAAAATCGCCAAGCGGTGTGTTCTGAGTTCTTTCAGTTCAGGAAAAAAAAAACAAAGGTGAGTATATAAATTGTTTCTCAATATTATTATTGACCCAGGCAACGCCGGGTATTTTTGCTAGTTCTGTATAAATTTGTAAGATAAGCCTTTTTGTACACTTCTACAAACATCTTACAGACAGAAAACCTTCCTTTTTCGTGTGCTCCCGAAACCAGGAGAAACTTTTCTGTCTCGCTATGGTGCGTTTGGAGAGTTTTTCCGAACTTAAGCTTCTAAGTCACAGAAAAAGCGTCTATTGGTGTGTTAGTAACTACCACTATTTCGACCGAAAGTTAAACTTTTAAATTTTAGTTTTCTAAGCTTTCTTTTTTCTTTTTGTTTATTCATTTATTGTCAAAATGATGTTTTTGCTTGCACAAAAACCGGAATTAAATTGCTTGTATTGATGCCGAAGATTTCCCAGGCATCAGAAAAATTTATCAGCTTCATCTTAATCACGAGATTTCACTTCAAATATTACTTTCATTGCTTTGAATAAAATGACGAGGATCACGATTTCCTCTTCTTTCTTTTAATGCCTTTTTCGTGAAGAAATAGAAAGTACCCCTTCCCTTTACCCTCTTTCTGACCCAAAAAGATTAATGCGCCCACGATTGCCTCTTTGAGGGGAAACTGGAAAGGTGAGAACAGGTCATGAAAATAGTTGTTGCAAAATTTCATATTTCAATAAATCTTGGACTAAAAGTTGCTTACACTTTGCAGGGATTTCACTCAGAACTAATCGAGCATACTTAATGTCCCCCTCCGCTCTCCTGTTTTTGACAATGTTTTTCTTCTTATCGGTAAATCTGTCTTTTTTTTTTTTTTTTGAAAACTGTTTTTTTTTTTTTTTTTTACTTCCTTTTACGTAGTAAAGGGAGCATTGTTTCTTCGTGTTGAATTAATTTTGATGGGAAGCATTTTGAAGCATTACAAAATGGTATATTCTGATTTCTAGACTTATTATGTATTTTTTTTATATGTAAATATTTTTCAGTAGAAAGGCTCTTTTTGCCAATTTCTCTCTTTTCGATTGTCCCCCCCCCCCTCCATTTGCATACACACAATACAACTAGACGCTACCCATTGTTTATCACATATATCATGCATTTTTTGATGCTTGGAGGGCTAAAAATGAACTACTTATTTGCTTGAAAATTTTAAAATTTGAATTATGCTGTTAGAAAACTTAAAACGAAAAGGCAAAACTGCCTTTAACACACCAAAACAAAAGGTAGATGAACAGAAAATGTCTGCCCTTCCTCTCTAGATAGTGATTTAAGTACACTGTTTTAGATAAGTTTTTCGAGTTGAATTGCGGCATTTCATTGCTTTTACAATACTTCAAGTTAAGACCGTATACAAGGGAGGGATTTTTAGGGTTTAAACCCACTCCGAAATTTTTCGGAACTATTGTACACGTGCTTTTGTTATCCTTTTTTGTTGAAAAAAATGTCAACTGCAACAAAATAAATATTGTAGATATAGCACTGAGAGTTTACACAATTTGTAAAACAATATAAAGTTCACTTTAAAATGTAATTAGTATTATTGGATAGTTGTATAAACTCTCGGTGCTGTATCTACAATATTTATTTTCATTGTAGTTGCTACACGGATATCGAGAATATTAATAAGCCTACAAGGGAGTAACTTCCTATATGCGTATACTTCAGATTTTTCCAAAATTAAATACATACTTAAACTTTTACATGCTCATGTTAATACTCTAAAAACAGACCGCCCCCCCCCTCTCCTCTCTTTTCAAGTATTATTCTGTAAGAAAAATCATGAGACATAGAAAGCAAAAGTATAAAAACATTTTTTATTGTTTTGATTTTCTCAAGAAATGCGTTGGGTAAAACCCTCCCCGAAACTAAAGCCTGATTACGGCCCTGCTTCAAGTATAGCTTTGCAAATGAAGGGCCATTCCATGTGAAATCAACAAGCCTCAAAACTTGACCATCACCAATTCCAAAAAAAAATTATAGGGTTGATTACCTCTATAAAGTGATACAAAAAACTGATTTTTAAAATTTTTTTCAGCTGTTAGTTTTTTGTGTGAGACCGCTTAAAAAACGCAAAAAATGGAAAAAGGTGAAATTTTGAACATACAAAGATTCAATTTTCTCAGTTTGTATTGCAGCTAGAGTCTTTTGTTATATGTCATTGTAAAGCTCTTTAAACAAGCTTTCAAATGATATATAATTTGACAAGGTTTCATGATGTTAATATTTCAAGGTCACCAAACGCATTATTTGACCTTGAATATTTCAAAAAGTGCATTTTTAAAAAATCTGAAAAAAATATATATATTACGTCCTAATGTAGTGTATATGTGGTAAAATTTGCAGAATGGGACAGCAATGGGATCTGGATGAAAAATGGAATCGACTTTTTACACTCTTACCACTTTATTGCAATGCCAATGGCTCCTGAGGATATATAATACAGAAATATTGCAAACTGCGAAATGTTATTTACAAGTGACGGTTGGCTTATTCCACGTCTTGTTTTCAGAGGTTATAAATCATTCCTTTTCCGTTTCTACTAGGGTCTACTTTCGAAATAATAGCACTAATGGGCACATTGACAATATTTTCAAAGTCTGGATAGTAGATAGAATTTGAGGGTCCATGAGGCTGCAACAGCTTCATTTTCTTCATCTGTGTCTAAGACGCACCTTAGCCACTAATATCCATTATACCTGCAGATCAAGAATCCAACCATTTCTGGGCAATCAAGATCGCCTTTGACAGTTGTAGCACGTTCGATCCTTATAGTGTTGAAAATGAATATGCATTCACTTGCATCTGATTCCTGTTTAATGGCATTACACAATGAGACTCTGAGTGCCTGGTGTTATTCTTGCCATCATTTTTCTGGATTTAAAAGCCTCTTCTTCCATATCAAATCAATTCATTTTCAATATTGCACAATTGAACATTATAAACAGGAAGCAGAAGCTTTGAAATCCAGAAAAATGATGGCAAGAACAACACCAGGCACTCAGAGTCTTCATTGTGTAATGCCATTAAACAGGAATCAGATGCAAGTGAATGCATATTCATTTTCAACACTATAAGAATCGAACGTGCTACAACTGTCAAAGGCGATCTTGATTGCCCAGAAATGGTTGGATTCTTGATCTGCAGGTATATCGGATATTAGTGGCTAAGGTGCGTCTTAGACACAGATGAAGAAAATGAAGCTATTGCAGCCTCATGGACCCTCCAATTCTATCTACTATTCAGACTTTGAAAATATTGTCAATGTGCCCATTAGTGCTATTATTTCGAAAGTAGACCCTAGTAGAAACGGAAAAGGAATGATTTATAACCTCTGAAAACAAGACGTGGAATAAGCCAACAGTCACTTGTAAATAACATTTCGCAGTTTGCAATATTTCTGTATTATATATCCTCAGGAGCCATAGGCATTGCAATAAAGTGGTAAGAGTGTAAAAAGTCTATTCCATTTTTCATCCAGATCCCATTGCTGTCCCATTCTGTAAATTTTACCACATATACACTACATTAGGAAGTAATATATATATTTTTTTTTTTTTTCAGATTTTTAAAAGATGCACTTTTTGAAATTTTCAAGGTCAAATAATGCTTTTGGTGACCTTGAAATATTAACATCACGAAACCTTCTCAAATTATATATCATTTGATAGCTTGTTTAAAGAGCTTTACAATGACATATAACAAAAGACTCTAGCTGCAATACAAGCTGAGAAAATTGAATCTTTGTATGTTCAAAATTTCACTTTTTTCCATTTTTTGCGTTTTTTAAGCGGTCTCACACAAAAAACTAACAGCTGAAAAAAATTTTAAAAATCAGTTTTTTGTATCACTTTATAGAGGTAATCAACCCTATAATTTTTTTTGAAATTGGTGATGGTCAAGTTTTGAGGCTTGTTGATTTCACATGGAATGACCCTGAAAGCATATCTTCCATCATGACCATTTGCAGTGTCCGTCACTATTTTAGTAGTATATCTATTCACAGCTGGCGTAAGACTCTTGTAAAGCAGATTGGTAAATTTTAAAATCATTTCGGACTCCAATTTTATTTCGGTTTCTTTTGACGGAAGACACTCGTGATTAGACTTACTAATATTGGTTGAGAAACCATTTGAACAAATCGTAATGTTCCAAAACCCTATTTTTTAATTTTGGAACCTTAAACTCTCCTCTCTTAAAACCTCCTTAACCTCTGTTGATCCTTATTTACTTTTGAATTACGGCATATTTTCTTCAGTTATTTTCATGACAATGTTTTGATATCTTGGTTTTGTGCAATCGACGTTGTGTTTGTACACTGTTGTGAATTATTAGGATGATGAATAAATATTTGTCTTAGATCCTTTTGCGTTGCTTGGTCGCTTTTTTTAAGAACTGGGCCAAAAAAACTCACATTACGAACAGTGTAATATATTTTATGAGTTTCGAGGAACTAAAGTACAGGTAATGAGTTCTAAAGGCAGCTGTGAGTCACCTAGAGACAAAGAAAACGTAATAGGTCCAGCGTAATAATTTTGCTGTCTTGAAACTCTGAAGGGTACAGTTCAGATGAAACAATTGCACAACTATCTTTATTAGCAATAAGTAATTAATTTATAACGCACCAAACATCTAAAAAAAAGTTTCGTACATGATAAACTAAATAATTATTTCAGATAAATTGGGCGAAAGCAAAATTTTAAAGTTTTGAGACAACTTATTAAAAACGTTGGAAAAAAAAGAAAAAAAAAACTAAAAATTGACCTAATTTCTTCGAATATGCGGCAAAGGAAATACCATGCGCCTTAAATTTTTTTAAGTGCCCTTAATTCCACCAATAGCACTTTTTTCGCACTACCCATCAGGCTTGGGATCAATTACGAGAAAATGTAATCGATTATGATTAGGAGCATGAAAAATTGGAGATTTCAATAACGATTTCAGTTCATAATTTGGTGTTAAACCACTTCTTCGCAATATTTTAAAATTATTCTCTTGAAACCAATTTTTCAACCATTTTATGGAAAGAGCCTGACTGCATTATATTTTTTCCTTTCTTAGTTCTCTAGGTGGCATGTGCCCCTTTCCTTAGGTATGAGTACCTATGAAAAGTCTGCCTAGAGTTATCTTTTTTGACAATGTGGACGAGCGCAATGTGTCAAAAAGAAATGTTTGTGATAAATTATTTTTTCCTCTAAACCATTTTTAATTTCAAGCACCTGAAGAGTGAAATTTCTCAGTTATCTTCACTCGCCCTTGTACTATTTCCGTGCAACAATATCGTTGACTCCTGCTCTTGTGCGCGTAATTGTTTTTTTCCCCAATTGAATAAAAACAGAAAAAGAAGTAAATAAAATTAACACAACTTGAGTCATTGTGTGAATGCGGAAGAAAAAAGATTGTTTTCCTGTTCCTCCTCTTTCGGTGTATTCAATCTTACATTTCATCAAAAGTGCAGGATAGCCATCATGTTGTATGAAAGTAATTACTTGTTATTTTATTTATTTACTTTTTTTTTTCCGTTTCTAATGACCCTCAAACAAACATACGTGGTGTTAATTTGAAACGTGTTTTTTTATTATTATTATTTTTTAATCTGGTCAGATGCTGGAACTCCATTGATTTTTGAGATGCATTTGCGATCTGTTTGCCTTACCATGTGTATTTGTTAATCTCTCTCCAACGAATTAGGATTGGAGTTTATAATTTCAACTACGCTTTCGCTTTATGCATCATTATTCATTACATTTCTGAATATTTCTCCAATTATGCTTTAGTGCTTAGAATATTTCTTTCGATACATTGTTTGCGGCATCAGTTTTGAAAGTTTAATCCGTCAACTTTTCGTTAACAAAAGTACCATCGTACATTGTGTATGTGTGTTTTTTTTTTTTTTTTTTTTGCTTATTACGTTGAGTAATAATAATAATAAAATATTTGTTTTTAAGAAAACAAAATACTAAAAATTTATGTATTTCCTATTCCGTAGTGGGCTACCTACCACTCCGGAAGAGGAAATATATAAATGTTTTACCTTTTTACTCAATATTTTTGCTTGAATGATTTCCTTTATTTTAATTTTTATGAAAAATTATGTTGCTATGTTTTTTTTTTTATTATTTGTGTCTATAAAACTGTTCAACCGTAATATTTAAGGAACTTAAGTATATCCGAAATTGGTTTAGAATTTAGTGAACTTCCGTACCTTTTTTTTTTGAAGTTATTATTTTGAAGAATTTAACTTTTTAAATAGTTCAAAATGAACTGTTTATTTATAATAAATCCTGGTGTTATAATTATGATGTAGTTGATGTGAAGGTAAAATAGAAAAATTAATACATGTTGACTCTGCAAATAAATTAGGCAAAATGCGTACCTTTAATTTGAATCATTTCTTCACATTCAAACTAATGCAGCAAGCCCTCAGGGGCGTGACCCCATGGTCAGAATGGAATTGGGGGTGCATTTATGGGGGAAATATATATTTCACGCATAAGGATCAATTCCAGAGAAAATTCTAGTGGAGCCAATATTTTGAAAAGTGCCAATTTTTGGAGTTTTCTGATAAAAAAAATTTTTTTGTAGAAAAAGATATTGGATTCTAAGTCTAAATTGGGTCTAAATGCAAGAAAAAAAAGGGGGGAGGTCAAGGAAGTTATTTACCCCCTCATTAGAGGACTCACTTTTAAGCCGTTACAGATCTGATGAGTGTTACAGATCTGATGTTAAGAGCAAGAATCTGAGAGAGTGTCACGCCTGTGATTCATGACCTCTCAGATTTTTTCCAAAAAATTACCAAATGTTTATTATCTCATTGAAAGACCAAATCCAGAATGTTTTGCTCTAAAGTTGAGTTGTTTAGTTTTTATGGATCCCTAAAGCTGAAGGTGCGGCATCAAAAATTATGCGGATTTTCAAGACATGGAAATTGCTGTGAGCCAAAACTCTTACCAGGAACTGTTTAACTCCAATTTTCTATTTGTATATGGAATATAGAAGGTTGAAACTTTACAAAATGAATGTTAAATTTGTGGTAAGTTGTTGCTGTAAGGTTGTGGTAAGTTGTTTGCATGCTAAGCTTTGCTACTTGGGACACGTTACCGATCTGATTTTTGATGTATAAAACAAATATTTTCTGAAGAAAAAACATTTTTTCTGATATTATTAGATGAAATGAAAGCAAAACCTTGTCTTCTTTCTGGGGAAAATTATTTTTTTAACTAGTTATTGAAATACTAGTGAAAATTCACTTGGGACTCAAATTGGCACTTTTCTAAATATTAGCTCAGTTGTACCACTGACGGCCCCCTCCGAAAAAAAAAAAATCCTGGCTACGCTAGTGCATGGTACACCCGGTGACCTCCGTTTGCACGCCCATGCCGATAAATGCATTGAAATTTTTATTTTTGAAAGCATTTTTCGTAACGTAATTTAATTGGAACAAAATGTTTGTTTAAAATTGTAAACATTTTTCCTTTGGGTTTAATTCATGGTAAAATTGCCGATGAACACCGAAGTGGTTGCTCTATTTTTATCTTATTTTAAGACGCAACATTGTAAGCTTCGAAGGATGGGGAGTGGGATTCCCTGATTTCTGAATGAGAAATTTTTAACTAAGCACAGTGAAAGGAAAGCTATATTTTTTAACTTTCCGACGATGAGAATTTTCTACTAACGGCGTAATTTATCTGTATCTGAAGCCACAACAAGAAAAAATTATCAGAGAGGTTGCGGATGGGGGGGGGGGGGGGAGAGCGGGCACGAGTGCGTGACTGTCTTAAGATCATCGTCGTAAACATTCATGTTTAATGTAAAATGAATGCTATTTTTATTTTTTTTGCGTCTTGTGAAGTTATTATTCAAGGTGATGTTTGTTCAATAATAATTCAACTGTCATATATTATTTGCTAATTCATTTGTCTCCCGATGAAGATATCTCGAAGTACCAAGTATGATTATATGTCGATATTTCATAAATAATGATCGTCCTTTGACGTGGATGACTGTTTACCATTTCGAAGAGCAATGCATTGGAGAAGCAGAAGTATATGACGAATAATAATAAAGCGCCGGTAATGTATTTTCTCGTAAATCAAAACGAGTTTATTTGGGGGTAACCATGGGGAAGGGAAAGAGAAAAGCGGAGCGCTGAAACAGGCCAAGGATGAATTTCGTAGTTCTTGTAAGAGGGAGTAAAGGTCGTGTAAACCATCCGAGAAGAATTCTGTTGGGGAAGAACCCAGCTGCTAAACAACTCATTTCTTCTTCGTGCTTTAATTGCAATGGTTTCCTCATTCTGGACACTTGAAAAACTGGTGAACTATGCCTCATCATTGTAATAAAGCATAGCACAATCATTTTGTAACGTTAGATCTTATGTTGCATTTTTTTTTTCACAGGCTTTGCTTGGCTGTAGGCAAACCCAGATAATATAGACGAACTCGCGAACGCCGTTCGCAGAAAACTTTCGAAGTTTGCAGAAAATTTTTGCATTTTGTTAAAAAAGTTATAAATTTAGGAAGTTTTCTATCTGAAATATGTCAGGATTTTGTTCATTGTGGGGCAGTAGCTTGTTACATACGAAACTGACGCATTCATTAATCATGACGGATTGACAACCAACCTCATGGTAGAACCTGCACTTCATACAACTTGATATTTTTGTTGTTGGTAGCACTTTAGGATTCAGAAGCCCCCTTTTTTTTGCAGAAAATTTTAAAGAAATTATTTAAGTTTGCAGACAGTTTTACATTTTATCCAAGTCTGGCTGTAGGATTGACTAGTCCCTTCTTTTTAATAGTTGTTCGTTATTCACCTAAAAAAATATATTCTTTTCCACAAACATTTGTACGTCTTTGTGAAGTAATTTTACCAATAAAGTTTAAAAATTAATGAAAACATAAAAAATATGAAGCGCAGAGTATTTATCACCACTCAAGGGGAACGCAGTTCATTGGAAGGCATTTTAGAGAACTGTTTATATTTATTGAATGGGGCTTGGCATCTCGACCCCGCGCCCTTTAAGTGAACAAAGATAAACTAAAACTGCCCCAGACCCTCCTATTTACAGGCAACTCCATGATAACAGACGTATCAGTTTTTCAAAAAACAGTTTACAAAGACTAGAAATATGTTAAATATTTTTATTTCACGAACTTAATGAAGAGCATGGTCTTTACTACTATATAACTCAATCAAATTCGGGAAAAATATTTAAATTTACGGTATTTTGGGACGTAGCTTGTAAGATACGTCCGTTACGGAGCCGAAATACTATCATATAAATACTGTTTCTGAAAATCAAAACAAAATTTTAACTCTATTTTATAAAAATTGAGTCGCATGTTCTTCAGAACTTCGTGCAACGAAACAAGGACCTACCGTATTTGGAGTCTCTACATTCTGCTTTTCGCAGCGATCAATGCCTTTATTCAAAATGGAATTGCCTTATGCCCAAATGTTACTCTTTTGATCCCCTCCCCCTTCTGATAATGACTCCCACCAAAACATGAAAGCTGGATCATCCCTTGTATGGATTAAGTATGAACTACACAGGAAGAAATACAAAGCCAATGCATGAGTAATTCATCCAAAATAATAATGGCAACTAATAAAATCCAAACGGGGATGTCTTGATCGTGAAAGCCAGGGTGCCAGGGACGTCATTTCAAGTTTTTCCAGGGGGGGGGGGCAAAGGGTAAAAACACAATTCAATTTCACCAGAAAGCAACAAAAACCACTCCCACTAATACATTGATTTCTCAAAGTCGGGGGGGGGGGGCAATTCACCCCCCCCCCTGCCCTCCCAAATGACGGGCCTGCATTGTGCCTCAATGGGAAGGGGGTCAAGTAACACAACACAAATATCCTCGTTCGGCAAATTTGGATGCAATTTTGCTATTTTTAACAAACACTTTTTGTAATAATTCCTTATGTCTGTGGTGTATGCCAGTTTTCTATCAGTCGGTAAAATTCAGTGCTTCATTTACATGGTTCAAAGTGTGGATTTTCCCCCTTCCTGAAAACTTTTAAGTTCCTAGCGCCCCAGACTGGAGTCGAAGTAAAAAGCGCGGAGTGCTGACAAAAAACATTGTATATCATTGATTAATCGTGTTTTATTTAAAAATAAAATGATCTTCCTCTTTCCAGACTTGCAAAAAAAGTTAGTTGGCTGACGCAAATAAGCAACAGTTAAACTAAACTGTTGCTTGCTTGTCAAGGTTTGGGTAAGAAGTAGTGCATAATCTTTTTGATCAGATAGTTATTAAGTATGTGATTCAAAATGAAGCCGTATTGTTTTATCCGTAAGCAAAATTTATGCGTGATTATGATAATGGGAAATGGTATGTCTCTTTTCGCATCTTACTTCCGGTTTTACGAACGATGCGAAAGAAAATGGCTGTTATTAATAAGTACCCTTTTAGCGATATTTTCCTGTTATTGTATAGTAGTTTTGACTAAAATTCTTTGACTTTGCTCAAAGTTCTTCTGTTTTCTTTTTTAGCATAAGGGAATTCATTAACAAATTATGGTTATTCAATTTCTTTTCCGGTCGTTGGATATTTTTGCTTAAAATAAATGTAGAAAATGTGCCTCCCCCCCCCCCCAAAGAAATGACGCACTCTTCCTCCAAATACCGCAAAGAGCCCACCCCCCCCAAAAAAAAGCCCCCAAACACCCCCTCTTAAAATTTTAGTGCCCCAGTTTGCGCCATACCCCCCACCCCCACTACGCACTCCTGAAGTTAGCTAATTAAAAAGCCTTAAGGTTGTGTTAATTAGTTTCCACTGACGGAGCTCCGTTTTCCTTTTTTGTTTTCTTCTTAGATACAGAGCTTTTATTTGTTACTAATCTAATCTTAATTTAAAATATATACATATATTATATTGTAATTTTCAACTGGCTGAATGAAATATTTCACAGAATTAAATAAAAGATGCATTGTTCATCAGTAGGTGAAGCCTTTTGCTTTTTAGCCTACTTTCCCGTTAAAAATAAAAGAGACGAAAAAAGCATTAAAATTGGCTTAATGCATCTAAAAAATGTCGCCAAGTCCAAAAAATATCGCCAAGTCCAAAAAATATCGCCAAGTCCAAAAAATATTGCCAAGTAAAAAAAAGCCAAAAAGAAACAAAAAAACGAAATAAATATCGAAAAATTAAAAATTTGAAAGTAGGGTATTGAGATGGGGAATTTGTGCGTCGGTCGGTCGGTCTGTCTGTCTGTCTGTCTGTCTGTCCCCCCCCTAATAACTTTTGAATGAACATTCCGATTTGGACAAACTTTTTTTTGTTGGAAAGATCTCGGCGAGTACAGCTCATTCCCATATTTGATTTTTTGATTTGAACAATTTTTGGTTCAACTTTGAGCCGTTCAAATAACCGGTCCCGCGATACTAACTTTTTAATGAACAGTCCGATTTGAACAAACTTTTTTTTGTTGGAAAGAACTTTTCAAGGATACTTCATTCCCGTATTTACATTTCCGATTTAAACAATTTTTCGTTCAACATTGAACCGCTCAAGCAAGCTGTCACCCCTAATAACTTTTGAGTAAACAGTCCGAAAAAAAAATGACTGACTGTGCAGACGATTTTTTGTTTATTTATTCATTTGTTTTATTGAATTTATTATTATTATTATTATTTTTGGCAGACGATTTTTTTTGTAACAAAAATGTTTCATTCACGAGGGCATTTTATTCTTTGTTTATATTTAACAACTGGCAACGGATTAAAAGTGAAATTCGAGACATTTTATCAACGGACGAGTTTTTTTTTTTCTTTTTTTTTTTTTTTCTTTATTTTTTTTCTTTCTTTGATAAAATGTGTTTTGATGTACTTTGTACTTTTAATTTTTTTTTGAAAACAATTGAGGAATTTTTCTACGGAAGAACTGTAACAGTTACATTCTTTAAAAGGTGCGACAAAGCTTTATTTATTCATTTATTTACTTTTTATGTGTCTATTTCATCTGATGAGAGGGGTATATTTTGCTTTTAGAAATCAGCTTCAAGTGCTAAAAAGGTATGTTTGACATAATTTTTAGTCTTAGATAATCAAGAGAATAATGATCAGATGCTAGAATGCCGATGTCGATGTACGGGAAAGTAGGCTCGTTTAGTTCTTGACAGAACTTCTTGTTCAAACAGTAATATGAGTTAAAGCCAGGCAGCATGATTTTTTTTATGTTTCTGAAATAGTGTGTGTGTATAAAATCGATAAATTGAAACGTATTATTGCTGACAACAATAGGTGCGGAGGAAATATGGATTTATATTTTGCTTTTTTTTAGCGCTTATTATACGCTTCGATGCATGATCTATTATTATTGTTGAAGACTTAGTGAATTTTTATTTAGAATTTCTGTAATCTCAGCAAAAGAATTGAATTGGCTTAGCTCGTCGAAATAGTGATGGCGATTGACATTTTGTCTTTGAGTGTCTTTTGTTTAAGATAAAAATAATATTCTATCGTATTTGTGATCGAAAGCAACAGATAATTTTCTGAAATGAAGTTCTTAAATCTCCAATCGGATATGACTTGTTGTTGTGCGAAAATAATCATAAATATGTTTCCCAGATTAACTGGTACACTTGTTTAAGTATTTTTCAATGCACCAAACTCGAATCTTTTTTTTCTACTAATATCAAAATTTTAGAATATTTTTTCTTCGTCTGCTAACTAAGCAGTAATAATAAAAAACGATGTTTTCAGCAATGAAATTGAACCGTTTCTTTGTAGCTTTGGGAATAAAAGTAAACTTAATAATTACAGAATTACAGAAGACTACCACTAAGTATATCTTTGGTTCTAGAGTTCGGGTTCTGTTGCCGATTTGGTTCCCCATAAAGCAGATTCAAAACTTAAGTCTGTATGCACATTCTTTTAAATATTTCCAGTCTTTTTTTTTTTGCATGAAATTCTTCTTTTCCCCCCTTTTCGGCAACCTCATGCCTGCTTGGATACCAATAGAGTTTGGTTTCAATTTTAGTATATGATTTGTTAATGAACAGGTTTGTGTGTGTCAACTCAGATGAACAACCTATTTTTGAGAAGGTAGTATATTGCCATTCAAGTTTCTGAAAACAACCCCCCCCCCCCCCTCAACATTCTGTTTTAGCAAATGGATTTCTGTGGTTTTTTTTTAAGGTATTTAATTTTTATAAATGTATTTTTTTTTTTTGTGCAAAAATGTTTAGCGCAACCTGATTTTTCGATTGAAAAGTATACAGTATTGTATAAACAGTGTTAAATGTATATTTTTAATGTTAATAAAATGAAAATAATAACAGCAAGAATAATGATGAACAAATTAGGAAATCATCAGAAAATGAAAAAAATAAATGCACAATAAAGTAATCGAGTAATGTTTTACGGGAATTACTTTTCATTTCGATGAACCATGATTGGGAAGGGACTTAAACAATCAAGGAGCAGAAAAATAGCCTTGTAGTTGGGCTCGCTAGCTTTGTGCCTATTAAAGTTTATAGAATAATCAGAAACAGATCAAAGTAAAAGCAACTGCGAAAAGATAGTTGCAGAAATGCGCTAAAATTTAGAACTGGGGGCCTTAACCGATTACTTTACTAAGAAATATAGTTAAAGTAGTGTTTCCGTGCAAAACGTTAAAAGTGGAAGCACAATGAACATGGGTAAAAATAACAATAGAACCATTGAAGAAATTCGAATTTTTCAAGAAAATACTTTAAACTGCAGGAAATTGCTTAATTCAAGAAGAACAGCACTACATGCAGGGCCGTCATGTTTTTCTAGGGGGCAGCAAAGGGTCCAAACGCAATGCAATTTCTTTGCGAAAACATAAAGAACCACGCCCACTTATATGTTAATACATTGATTTCTCAAAGTCAGAAGGGGAATAGGGGGGATTGCCCCCCCCCCGACCCCCTGAAATGCCGGGCCTGACTACATGTGTAATTGGCTATTTAATTCAAAGAACAAAAATGTGCACCTTCTATTCAAAAACAGCACACTACATTTGAATAATATGAAAATACCTCACCTGTAACAATTTAATGTTAGATGGTAGCTTATTTAATTATGTTATTGCTGTCATCAGCTTCAATCTGGAAGTCATGTTAGTGTCTAATATGATTGCCTTTTCTGTATATTCAGTTTCTTTTATTCATTTTAGCTAACATGGCTCCTGCAGAGTTAAAGAAATATCGCAATAAGCAACGTAAGGCACGAAAACGTGCTGAACAAGAGAAGGAAAACCAAAAGGCTGCTCAAGAAAAGAGAGAGCAGCACATAAAATCTCGTCAGCAACAAGATGGTGAAGCTGATGGTGTAAAAGAAGAGGAACTTGTTCCAGAAAAATTAGCAAAAGTTTGTTGAATATTTTATTCATTTTTCGTATATTATTAATAGTCCGAGAGCCAGTAACAGATATATATGACCAAGTTCCCCTCAAGTGATAATTAGTAAAACGCAGCAGAAAATCGAATTATGAAGCCTCCTGAATGTCAGCTGAGGCTTGGTGGGGGGGGGGGGGGATAAGCAGTTGGAACCTCCTACGCTTGAAGAAAAAAAAATTATTCACTCATTTCTTCTCGGCTAAAAATTTACCAGATGATAGCTTATATGTAACTATTGACAAATATATACGTCACCTGGCTGTATCTTGGTGGAAAAATTGTCAGCTGATACTTTGAAGGTCGTTACGTAGAAGTTAACTAGAAGCATTTACTGACTATTTAAAGGCATCAGCTGACCAGGTTTCCCTCGACTTATTGCTAGCTGATTTTTTTTTTATTTATCACAGTATTATATTTAAAATCAGCTCACAAATTTTCGTGTGGGGGGAAATGACGTCTCTTTAATTATTCGGCATAGAACTCCTACATGAGTGTTAAGGTGAAACAAATATTCCATATCAATATTTTTTAAACTTATACTTATATAATCATATAATTTTACATATATTCAAATATTTCAATAATCAATTTGCTTAGAATAAATTAACTAGTTACTTGATAAAAATTATTTATTATAAAAATATTATGACAAATTACAATTCTTCTTGTCTAAAAAATAATAATTATTATTATTATTGTTATAATAATCATCATTAATAATTACAATATCTGCAAAATTAGTATTTCCAAATTTTAAAATATAGTAATGTTATACACTAGGCACGTAATATTCTACTAAATAATGTACAGTATTGTATGATGCTTATAAAAATCGTAACCTAAGAAATAAAGGGAAAAAAATTAATATAGATACATACTGTAATCTTGCAGTCGGTGCATCTTCTGGTATTATTTTGCGATACTTTGGGGGCAAAGCCTTAAAACGTCTATAACACTCACTGTGTTACAGCTGAAAATTGTTTTTTCTGTAGGAAGTACAGCCTCGTGTCCACTGAGTTTATTAGTTTTTCGAACACTCAATATAGCACTACACTTAATAAGATTTTCATCACTGAACGATTTTAAATCAGAAACAGACTTTGTTTTTTTGCAAAAAACGCAAAAAGGCGTTACATTAGACATTTTGATCGATTTTTTACAGATGCCACAATGTTTCCAGAATATTCTTTTCGTCAGACTACCTTTGCTTGTCTATTCTAAACGTATAATAGTCCCCTTCTTTTCTACTTCTAAAAATGTGGCTGATGCCCTCAACAAAAGGGTCTTCATACCTCGAGCATGCGCACAACTAACCCCCTCCAAGCGTACCTTAATACTGTCTATGCTATGCTAGCGTATGTTGTTTGAATCTTCAAAAATAACAAGAATAATTAAAAAGGCGTCATTTCCTCCCACACGAAAATTTGTGAGCTGATTTTAAATATAATGCTGTGATAAATAAAAAAAATTAGCTAGCAATAAGTCGAGGGAAACCTGGTCAGCTGATGCCTTTAAATTGTCAGTAAATGCTTCTAGCTAACTTCTACGTAACGACCTTCAAAGTATCAGCTCACAATTTTTCCACCGAGATACAGCCAGCTGACGTATATATTTATCAATAGTTACATATAAGCTATCATCTGGTAAATTTTTAGCCGAGAGGAAATGAGTGAATGTATTTTTTTTTCTTCAAGCGTGGGAGGTTACAACTACTCATCCCCCCCCCACTGTGCCGCAGCTAACGGTCATAGGGCTTTATGATACTGTTGTCTGATGCGCATGGCCAATTATGTATCCAGAAGAAATAATTAACCAAATTTTCACCTGGCTCTCGGACTATAATGAACAAGCAATAAAAGAAGCTTCTTTGAAAAGTAGCTTAAAAACTAATTTTAAGCACTTGAAAACAATATTTCTAGAAATAAGTAAATACCTTTGTGCCGATAAACAAAAGATAGCAGAGAGATTTACAGAGGGCCCAGAAAAAAATATGATTTATGACTCAATTTTTTCCCCAGATAAATGACTCCCCTCCACACCCGACCAGTAAGATTTATTTTCAATTTTTTCATATCTTATATTCTTTCTCTCAAGGTTTGTTTGCCAGTGCCATGATTTTGTTAATACGTTATCAAACTTATACAAATGTAATGACCAGTAACAGGCTCTGTGCCCATCTAGACTAGTCCTAGTCAATTTATAGTCTCCAATGAAGATCAATGGCCCACTTAAAATCTACCCCTTGTCATTTCAGCCTCTTCTTGTAAGCTGTTCCAACTGGCCACAAACCTACTAAAATAGTAAAGCTTTTCTGATTTCAGGTTTGCCTGGGATTTGAATAATGAAATGAAACAAGAAAATGCTTTGCGGTGTTAAATATTGTTCATTTAATTAGTAGTAAATGTAGAATATAAACTATTGCAGTAAAAAACTAGTATGGGTTGGCCATCTTGAAAATTTTTTCTATATCTATCTTAGGAATTCTTGAATCTAACGTATAATGCTCACATGTAATCGCTACTATAAAGTTCTGATATGAGGATAAATGGGTAGAATTTTATTGTTTAAAATGGGCGATCTTATTTCATTTGCGTTAAATGTTTGGGACCAATGGATGTTAAATGTTTCACCTTTGCATACACAAATAAGGAGCAGCTAAATATTTATTTGCATACGGTTACCATAACACAACAGGGTTACCAAATAAAATACTAATGTAAATATTTGACGACAGCTATCAAAACACCTTTGTAAAAACATTTGGATTACAATGCTCTAATTATCAGTTTACTGCTAAAATGGATGAAAACTCTTATTTTTTCAAACATAATGTCATCTTATGTTTTTTTTTTCCAGGTAGAAGATCCCTTAAGTCAAGCAATTCGTTTTTTGAGGCCTCTTCAGTCATTAGCATCTAAAAGGATAGAAACCCATTTATTGGCTTTTGAAATTTATATTAGAAAAAATAGATTATTATTAATGCTTCAGTCTATTAAAAGAGCTTGGTTGATTGAACCTTTACATCCCAAACTACATTCAAATCTAGTTCGTTTTTATAATCGTGGTAAGTATGTTTTGCTCATTTTTCTGAAACATTACACATTATAAAATGTAATGTCTTGAGTAGAAATTTTCTATTACAGAAAACCCTTTTTCTTCTGGAAAATTTATTGAAAAGATTACATGAAACAATTTGTGAATCGAAGAGAAAAAAACTTTTCCAGATTGCATAATTTTGTGCGTCTTGAAAAAAATTACTGCAATAGTTCAAGGACGTAAAAATATTTGAATAAAAAAATATTTTTGAAAAAAAAATTGAACCGTCTTCAGAACTTCAATCTGCAAGTGCTCTAAAAAGTAAAAAAATAATTTTATTCTTTGAGCACCATCGATACTACATTTAAACATCAGTTGTGAAATCGGCGCAAAAACACCAAATAGAATAATTCGAAACTACAATTCAAGTATAAATATAAATTTCTATGAATCTAGGTTCTTTAATCGCATTCGCATACACTACATTGACAACCACATATTTATGTAATGGTACAAATATTCAGCTCTTAAATTTCAATGGTTTCTCTGAAAAATGTAGTTAACCTTTTGGATCCGGGCTGTTCATATAGAAATTTTTCTTTCAACCCAGGTAGTACAACAGTTTAACCACAGATTTCTTTTCCATTGAAAAGAGAAGGTATAAACTCGTACCAGACGTATGAAACCTTGAAAAAATCCCTGGCTCCAAAATGTTTGAGTGAAAATTTCAACCCCGTACTCTAAACTAAAAGAGACTTATAGTACAACATGTGTACCGCCCTGTTCTTACCTATAGTTTTTTGCGCTGACTTAAAAACTTATGTTTAAATGTAGTATCGATGGTGTTCAAAGAAAAAAATTATTTTTTACTTCTTAGAGCACTTGCAGATTGAAGTTCTGAAGGCGGTTCAATTTTTTTTTTCAAAAATATTTTTATTTTATTCTTTTTAGTGTAAATGTATTTTAGAAATGAGGTAATGTTTTTCTGTCATTAATGATCCTTTTAAAGCATTGATTTTATTTGAAAACGCAGGCCATCCACATATGTCTATCTGTGTGTACATGATATTTTATCTGTGATGATGTTCTTAAAAACATAGTTTCTAGTTTTGAAAAAGTGAAAGCAAAAGACAGAAACATTATTATTTGACTTGAGAAAAGCCTCGAAGAATTGCGTGAGAAACAAAAACAATATCAAATTTAAAATTAGCTATCGGCCAAAAATTGAGATGAAGTACCGAAGAATGATTTAAATGGAGGAAAGCCTTTGAAAATAAGGGATTTAAATTTCAATTACAGGTTTTAATTTCACAGAAATTAAGGGTTTTTAGTTAATTTCTCCTGAACTAATTGATATTTCTAAAAATCATTTCTTAGTGGATACTTTCATAATCATGTGGACATGCCTGCCAAATTTTAAATCTGAGGCTTCAGCAGTTTTGCTTGTGCATTGATTTATACTAGAGATGAGTTCGGGCTCACTTTCGAAGGTCCGAGCCCGAAAATTTTTAATCCGAGCCCGCCCGAACCCGAGTGATATTGTCTTGTTTTGAGCCCGACCCGGCCCGAGCCCGAGTGTATCAAACATCAATATTTTTTAATTTCCACTTGGGATGCACTGCCATATCGTAATAGCAATTGCAATTTTTTTTTTTTAGTAGTTGCTATCTTTTTGAATTATTATTACTATTTAATTTTTCATGTGCAGCAATTATCAATTGAAACATTTTTAAATATTTAAATATTTCAAGTACCACGGGGGTTTGCGTCATTTGTCCCCATCTTCTACCACTTTCTACTGACCATTTGCACCCCAGCCCATCAGACCCCAGCTTGCTTTCCGATGTACGGAAGCTGAGAAACGATGTATGGGAGTGGGAGATAAAGTGATAGATCTCATTTCTCTGAAACTCTTCATGAACAATGCAATTCTGCCATTAAGACAACCTGTTCACACGCTCTTTAATTACCCTAATATTTTATTCCGTGAAGGTTGAATTTGTATAAAGACTGACTATCTTAATATGAGATCAAGCCCGAGCCCGAAAGCTGCTTGAAGTTAAAGGGCCCGAGTCCGTCTCGGGCTCGGGCCGAGCCCGGCTCATCTCTAATATATACAGGGCGAGGACTCAGTCACCTTTCTCACCTTTAGTCACCTTTTGAAATTTTGGTCACTTTTTGTCACCTTTTGGAATTTTAGTCACCTTTTTAAACCTTTCTTGAAATCTGTTTTAGAAAAATCCATTTTTGATTCATAAAATTTTTGAAAAGTATGAATATTCTATTCTTACCTGAAAATAAATAGAATTAAAAAAAATAATAATAAATAAAGCAAACATCTGTCATTCAACCATTAAAAAAAGTGTTTTAACTGTGGCTCATCCACAAAACAAAACCTTTCAGAAGCAACTGTTTAAAAGTTTCAAGAGGAAACAAAAAAACAGATGCACCTGTTGCAAGGATATTTGGCACTGTTTTTTTTTTTTTTTTGTTCTTGAAACAAAATTCTGTTGGTGATTTGCATCGAGATGGGGAAAAAATAGGGTCAAAGTTCTTATCTTTATTGTTATGTTCTATCTCTTATCTGCTCTACCCCCCACCTTCCCCAAAGAAAAAACTAGCTGCTTATTTCACCCCTTTTCAAATTTAGTTTAATGTTCTGACAAATGCTTTTTCTACGCCATACCACAAGTCTCTTTGACCTTGAAGCATGTGTGTAAGGCATCATTGGAAAAATACCCTTTAATTTGCAGAAAAAATGTAATGCAAAAAAGAAAATATCAGGAAGAAAGAAGTTATTTGGGAAACATCTTTTTTTTTTTAATTTACAGATATTTTTTTTCTCATTTTCAGAAGTGCTTTATTACTATGTGCTTTTTACATTTAATATTGCTGTTTTTTTTTTTTTTTTACAAATATTGATAGTCTATGTGATATTATTACATTTATTTCAAGTTGTTATTTTCAAACTTTGGAAATTCTTATTGTTTTTCATAAAGTAAAACTTTTTACAATGACGTAGTAAAGGAAGTATTGTGTGAAAAAGAATTCGCTCAAATTTGGGTCTAAATTTTGATTTTGCTCACCCCCGAATGAATGTTCAGTAGTTTTTTCGACCTGTCAGCACGTGCATATGTACCTACCAACATATAAGCAGCCGAAAAATCCTTTTCAACCACCCCTGAGTTAATTACGACGAGTTTTCTCGTGACGTCTGTATGTACGTATGGGAGGATGTATGTCGCATAACTCAAAAACTATATGCCGTAGAAGCTTCTAGTTTGGTATGTAGGCTCTGAGGATGGTCTAGTTGTGCACCTCCCCTTGTGGTTGCATTCGAATGTTCCTAAGGGGCGTTTTACCCCTTTTTTGGGGTAAATCAGTGTTAATTTCAATGCAGACTCAAGTGATATGAATTGGCCCGACCACTTGGCGATATGTCGCCAAACTTTTGGTCGCCAAGTGTTTGACGCCAACTTGGCAACATATCGCCAAGTTGGCGACCAATTTGGTGATTTTTTTTTTTTTTTTGAATTTGGGTTTAACTTGGCGCTATTGGCGATATTTTGAGAAAAATTCACTGAATGATGTTAAAATCGGCAATATTTAAAAAATTAACCATTGTGAAATATTTTTCTGCACTGTTTCGTGGCAGATTAGGGGTGTAAATATTTGAATTGTTACCTTGCTCACTCCAAGCACTTTTTTTAATACTTAAGGCAACTACTAAGAAATTTACACGTAAAAAGAAGTAGTGTGGGTTTCCATACCAGATTTTTTGTTAACGTTATATTTGAAATGCACAATTTTTTGACTCCTGCTAAGATAATTTTATTATTTAATATTCGCTGATGATCCCTAATAATATATTTCAGTTTCTAATAGTACTGAATATCAAATATGTTCACAATGTTAAAGGTAGGTTTAAGGGCACCAGTTTTTCAATGTCTTGACCTCTAATGTGTGCTCCCCCTCCACATTACAAATCTGCATACTATATTTATTATCATTCTTTATAGCTCTCTCAGTTAAAAAAAATGTCAAGTTTCAAAATTTCAATAAAATCGTTGCCAAGCAATCTTGCTTAGTGATGGCTTGCTGTGACATATGAATTGACAAACCGTTGCTTTGCCTTCCACGACTGGTAGAAATTCAGAAATGAACCGCCAACATTGGAAATCGCTTTTTAATGAAATAAATGAATATTTTCTGTTGGAAATTTCTTTATATTTCGCTCTGCAGAAAATTTTGTAAATTTTTTTTTGTGAATTTTAAAATTCTCTAATGTTTGAGTTAAATTTTTAAAACTATTATTGCGTGTCATGCGTAAGGTTTAAATTTTTCTGTATCCTGTAAATATTTTACATATTTTTTTAACTTTTTTTGTAATAACATTAGTTATTATGATTTTTTAATAACTTCATTTAAAATTACTTTTTGTAGCTCTCACTGCAAAAATAAATTACTAATGCATTGGAAAGAAATTTTTTATAAGTTTAACATGTAATTTTGCTGATGTATGTAAGGATTTGGTAAAATTAAAAAGAAAAAAAAAACATTTTCACAGCACAGTGCTCACAAGACTTAAAATATGATATAAAAGTTTTTCTCTCTTCAGTATTGGACATGTGCCGTTGTATATTTTCAGACCCCCCCCCCCCCCAAGCGAAAAACATTACACTTTTATTCATATGAAATAATATCTTCAGTTTTATACTTCAACATTATTTTATTTTCACCTTGTAAGTTGTTATAATTTTGCTTCAATTAAAGTTTCTGATTTTTCAAATTTTATTTTCTCACTCATTTAACAGGGGTGATTGTGTTCCGGTATTTTACCGGATTTCCGGCATTTCTATGATCGATTCTGGTATTTTCATGTTCGAAAATACCGAAAATAAAATATTTTTAATCATGTTCTATCTTTAAACCTCTGGATTTTTTTTTTTTTTGCTTCTTCGAATTTTCGATGATTATACCGATAATTATTAATAATATTCATCAAATAAAAATGCTAAGATGCCATTCTAATTGTTTTTTCACTTTAATAAATTATTTTATTTGCATCTTTTTTTGATTTTGATGCATTCATTTTAAAAAATACAATCAATTTGCATCGGATATGAAAATCAAATTTTTCTCATTTTTAACGCTTACTACCCTACATTAATTATTATTATATGTGTATAGTTATAGAATTATGTGTGCTTAAGTAATAGGGGCTCTAGTTTCCCCCCCCCCCCCTCACACACGCACATATTTTCTCTTTAAAACTTTCAGGTATTTTTTTACGAACTCACAATCACCCCTGGTTACATTTTCTATTATCAATACTTTTTAGTGAACATTTCTGCCTTGTATTTACAAAGAAACAAGAAAAGAATGCTGATAATTTTGCAATGAGCTATTAAAAATATTTAAAAAATAAAATATGTTCATTAAATACATTGTCATTATCTTTACTTCATAATTTCAGGTGTTAATTTAATTGATTTTAAAGAAAAATCTTTGAACAGAGCATAGAGTTTACACTGAAATTTTTTTAAAAATATGTCCTAAAATTTTTTTTTGTTACTTCCAGCCCTATCATATTCATGTTCAGAATCTAAGTCTTTTAAAATAGTATGTAGATAGAGGCTATTTTGGTAAAAGTCAGAAAAAAGGATAACCGTTTTCTTCTTTTTGAATGCTTAACAAATTATTTTTGATCACCTTTTAGTTACTTTTTTGTCACCTTTTACTCACCTTTGTTTTAAAATTTGTCACCTTTTTCTAAGACCATCAGCAGTCCTCGCCCTGTATATACATATATTATCTCAGGACATTTTATATATACAAAGATAAAAATTTCAAAGAGACCATAGAAATGAATTTCATTATGTAATCCAGAGAAGCCTTACATTCAAAATTGTCATTATTATGATTCCTGTGATCACAATTTCTATTTTGATTGATTTCTGCAGGTTCCCGTTATCAAACCCGAACCACGAGATGATGGGACCAATTGGAAAAAAAACCCTTTCAAAAAAGGGAAAAGAATTTTTGAAATCGGTGCATTTGTCTTCGAGTAATCTTTGGACATACAGAAAAAAAATTTCTCCGACGAATTGCATTACCTCCTCCTTTTTTGAAGTCGGTTAAAGAAAAACTTTCCTTAAAAAAATATTTTTTTCCATATTTAGGATTTCTTGGAATGAACCTTCAGATTTATCCAACTAAATCAGGGCTCGTACGCTCCTTACAAACTCCTTATAAACTCCTGCTTTTTAACAAGAGAAAATAAGGGCCCTTAAAACTGAATTTTGCCATTATCTCCTTACAAACTCCTTATTTTTCATTCTGTTAATGCATGTTTTTTTCCCTGTTAAGTATTTTATTCTACCACTAATCCCAGGGGCGATTGTGATCGAGTATTGCACTTGAATTCTAGTGTATTTTCGTGTGTTAAAACCAGAAATCCACTACTTTTTCGCTTTGTATTTATTTTCTCACATCCATTTTTTTTTTTTCCTTTTCCAAATCTTTGACGATTACATCGATAATTATTAGTAATATGAATCATCTAGACCTGTTAAAATGACATTTTGAAATTGTTTTGAGTTAATACATTATTTTATTTGCTTCTCTTATACTTTTGATGCCTTCTTTTAAAATGATGCAATCCCTTTGCGTCTGGTTTGAGAATCGATTTTTTCTGATTTTTTTATGGTTACTTTGCTTTGCTAAGAGGAAAATAAGTGAAATGTCTGTTTATTTTTATTGAAATTGAAAGTTAAATTTTCAAGAGAAATTCCGTGTTCCCTATGAGAGATAAAAAATTAAAATTGAAATTACTTTAGTTAAAATTTTTCTTTAATTGCGTTGATTGTTATGAACAATATGCATATCATAGAGCTTTAAAATGTAAATTGTAATAATTTTACTTTAATCAATCCTGTAATATTCCATTTTTGTCTTTTCTTTTGTTTGTTTAACGCGTTCATTATGAATATCGCGATCTCTTTGCATCCGCCATAGGAATA
Source organism: Uloborus plumipes (assembly GCA_038373865.1). Classification (NCBI taxonomy): domain Eukaryota; kingdom Metazoa; phylum Arthropoda; class Arachnida; order Araneae; family Uloboridae; genus Uloborus; species Uloborus plumipes. Next base: position 62,284 of record JAXGGA010000064.1, on the reverse strand, counting down.
GGATTTTTTGCATTTGTGAAGTTTACTATTCTTTGTCACTAAGTAAACAACTAAAATTTCATTTGATTTTTTTGTTTAAATCATTAAATTGAAAAGTTTTAAACAAAATTCTGTGCTCTTTAAGAGTGTCAATCGTCAAAAAGTTTAAGAAATGTGAAAGTTATCTTGGCCTTGACTATCTTCAGTTAGCTTATTATTTTTATTTTAACAATTATTTTATTTTTTATTTGGATTCTAGTCACAAAATTGTTAATAAGTGTCTTGTTTTTCAGAAAGTTTAATTTTCAATCAGTATTTTTTATCACTTTTTTTTTTATTTTTTCTAAATTCATTTTCAGAATAAAATATTTTTCAATGGTCCCCCCCCCCCATCGGTATTTAGGTTTAATTTTGAGTCTTCTAATATTCAAGAAGCAGTAAATGCATATTAAGTTAGTGTGTTATTCAATATATTATATGATGGCAAAAATAAATCATACAAGACTTGTAAAAAAGTTTTGTTTATATGTTGTTAAAAAGTGCCTCTTTTAACTGAAAAACTCCTTAAAAATTGAAATTAACTCCTGCAAAACTCCTTACTTTTGATTTTCGAATTTGAGTATGAACCCTGTAAATGGTATTATTCTCAAAGGAAGAAACAATATGCCTGTTTGCCAGTGTCTCTCAAATACATAAGTTGTTTTCACTGTACAACATTCCCAGAGAATTGCAGCTTCGAATCGGGAAAGGAAAACCATCTCTGGCTCAACAGTTTCTTGTTAAGTCATCTTTTGAATTTTTTTTCTGAACTAAAGAAATATTTTTTTTATTTATAATAACTTTGGCATATGTATTACAAGACATCCAGAAAGCTACTGTGTGCCTGGGGTTCATGCCATAAATTCTAATGAAAAGGGGAAAACTGAAGTATCCATCTTGATTGATGGAAGGTAATTGTATTGTAAGGGGTTTTTTATACTGCTTTCATGTAACCAGATTGGAATTTTGTCTGATAGTAATGAATTTGCACTCCAACAGGAAGGGAAAGAATGGAAGAAAAGGTTCTGATTGCACTAAATGCACAAGTCAGATTTCCCTCTCTCTTCAATAGCTTTCCTTTTCAAAAATCAAAATAAATAAAGAAATGAAAAACTGGTACGAAATCTAATATCTTTAAATGAGCAATTCTTGTATATATATATATATATTTCGGATCTCGAAAACGGCTTTAACGATTTCGATAAAACTTGGTATTTAGATGGAGTTTTGGTTTCTGAGTTCATCTACGTCGGTGTTTTTTCTGTAAAAACGCCAGTTTTCACAAAAAACCCCGTTTTTTGTGCCTTCATTAAGTAAGTTTGAGACGCTTTCTTTATCGCTATTTTCTTTATGATTATTATCAATTGTTACTGTTTCATAGCAACCACGTTTTAATTTAACAATGGATTTCATAGTTAATCACATCAGCGCGAGTTTAAATTTTATGGTATTTGGTATTGTTATTGTTTTTTGAAATGTATGTTAAAGCAAGGCTTCACTAGATAGTGTCTTATACAGGCTGTTTCATTTATTCAAAAGCCATGGGATAAAAGCAGTGGTGATTGTCCAGCGACATTTATTCAATTTTATGGTAACTTACACGATATAAAAATCGGATTATTTTACTTTTCAAGTAAGATTTAAAAATTGAGTATAAAATTGTTAGAGTTAGTTTTCAAACACTTTTTTTCCTCCTCGAGAGTGTTTAGTAAGATATTTCAGGTAAAAAATCAATAAATACGAAACTCAATTTTCTTAAAATATTAAGTTTCAAAACAAAATTACATCTATCTAATATCTTTAGACGAGCATTTCTTGTATATATATATTTCGGATCTCGAAAACGGCTCTAACGATTTTGATAAAATTTTGTATGAAGATAAAGTTTTGGTTTTTGAGTTCATCTACATTGGCGTTTTTTCTGTAAAAACTCAAGTTTTCACAAAAAACCCTGTTTTTTTTGCCTTCATTAGAAGTTTGACGAGCTTTCTTTTGCCATTTTCTTTATGATTACTTTTATTGTTACTGTTTCATAGCAACCACGTTTTATTATAACAATGGATTTCATATTTAATCACATCAGCGTAAATTTAAATTTTTATCTTATTTGCCAAACGAGTTTTGGCAACACGTAGAATTTTATTGTTTTTGAAATTTAATAGAGATCGATCAAAAGAAAGTTAGAATTGGGTGTGGGCCGCGGTAGTCCGATCGGTAAGTCCTCGGACTCGTAACCAAAGGGTCCCGGTCCGATCATATAGAGGAATCCCAGCCGATCAAAGATCCACCGTCTTCATTAATGGTGGCTGGGGGACGTTAAAAATCTGTGGTGCAAGTGCTGCGCCACGCTGCGCCAAATAAAGAATCTTGCGCCATCCTGCTCCCAAACGCACTTTTTGATCGAAATTGCGCCTGACTGCGCCAAAACGGCCGTTTTTCTTGCGAATATCGTGAAAAAGTGGCATAATTTCTAAATTTGTTAACCGTACGTTATGATGGTTGCTATGGCGATATTCTGAACACGTGCGTCGCGAAAAATATTTTCTCCTTATCTGAAATTTCAATCCTTTTTGCAAAAATTTTGATATTTTTCACAATCCAAAATTAATTTGACACATGCTATCTCAGCTTAACTTATTTTATGTTTTATTTTGAGAGAAAAGTAATTTATTTTTAGAAATATGTCAACATCTAGCATTTATGTCGCGGACGAAGCTTCCTATGTTGAAGATTTCAATCCAAATGCATCTTGCAAACATTTTAATATTTTTGACAATTAACCGTTATTTTGACAATAGATACCTTCCATTAGCTTATTTTAGCGTATATTTTGATAACAAATAATTGATTTTTTTCTATTTATATACCTATTAATTTTTGCAAGCTTGATTGTGATAAGCATTAGGTTATCCATTGCTTCATTTTTTGGAAAACAATTAAAACAATCAAGCACATAATGTTTAATTACGGCTTTGTACTGAAAGGCAGTATTTTGAAAAGTTGAATTTATAAAATTATAAAAGCTTAAAATAGAATTTTCCACACTACTTTCCCATATAGCAGCAGTGCTCCCATTAGGTCATTAAAGGAAAAATAAAAATTTGATGTTTTGTACAAAATTCAGAGATACTTTGTGGCAGCACATAATTATCTCATTCTACTGTTTAGAAGTTCTAACGTCTTTAAGTTTTGTAACCAGCACAGATTTAAGGCATTAAAAGCAGAGAGACAAACAAATTAAAAGATTCTTTATTAAATTTAACAAACCAACGACTAAATTCAGCTGTTAAGAACAATGTCTTGTCTGAAACCGAATTGCAAAATGGATGTTAGAAGATGCAGAGAAGTTATGAGAAAGAGAAAGAACAGTAGAACAAAAAGAAACTAAGTTAAACTTTTAAATTAAGGTTTTTCAATTTTTAGCCCACAAAATCTAATTTTGCACGATAAAACAAAAAAACTTTAGTTTACTTTTCAAGCACAAAGGTAGTTTCTCAATTTTAAGTTAAAACGCATTGTTAACAAAAGAAAATCCAAATGTATTGATAATTATGTAACTAAAAAACCAAAAAATGTCTAAATTTTTCATATTGTCGTGGAAGCTTTAAACCAACCAAACGTTTGCATTTCATACTTGACCACCACGAATGCGCTCCTAGATTATTCATGAATAGAATTCTTTTCTAAAAAATGAAAAAGGATTGGTAGTATAAATGTAATTGTAAAAAAGTGGATGAGTTTATCGTTTCAATTTGACTTTAAATGAATGTTCCAATTTCTATACATATCCTTGTCTCTGAAATTTGAGTTAAGTACAGTGAAACATTTTGCTGTTCGCCTATTAAAACCACATCTAGTATTTTTAAACTATAACTAAAATTTAATAATAGATAATCAGTGCTTAGTTAAAATGCAAATATATTTCTTTACTTTAATGCAAAAACAACCATGTCAAAATTCGTCGAATTGAGATATTCAGGTTCAAAGATTTGAGTCTCCATAGGAATGTGTTAGATTTGGTGTCTTAGTTTCGCTCCACTGCTAAGGCGGTTTGTTTTCAAACATTGGTTGTTGTATATGACAGAGGATACCTTTCTATCCCCATTACGATAAAATACTAAAAACATCAAATTTTTGACATTGGTTGTTCTTGCATTAAGGTACAGATTTAAATTACTATAAATGTATGTGTTTATCACAGTCACATAGTATCTTATTCGAGCCTGCTCCTAAACACAATTCTGCTGCTCCCAAATGGTATTTTCCCTGCTCCCAAAGATGCTCCCAAACCACATTTGGTCACTTGCACCCCTGAAAATGTTCGTGGTCATAAAATCCTCCAAGTGAAACGATACCTCTGGGGGATGCTGGGCCAAGGGTTTACTCAGCCCTTGGGCCTGGTTCAAAAATGAACAGAGCGCTCTTCAAGGCCCCATCCGGGTTAAACTACGAGTTGTGGTATGTACGGTGGGAACCTTGGAGTGTGAAGTCAAGTGAAAGTCAAAACCAACTGGAACCAAATGCGTACTGGAGAACATGGACTCTGCATCCATTCTCATCAACCCCTCCCGCGCTTTAGGCGCCAAATGAAATGAAATTGGGTGTGATTTTACGGTGAGCATGGATTAAATAAGGTTGTGTTTTTTAAAACAAATTACGGCTGTTTTAAAAGCATAATTGCAACCAAAGGCTTAAAAATGCTTTTCAAGTTTATCTAAATAAGTACTTCGCATTTTAGAAAAAAACACGAGTTTACAAACCTCTTTTTTTTTTTTACCGAGCGGGCTCGGTCCCCAGGTACTATAATATGAATGTGTCGTGCCAGTTTAAAAGCATGTTAATTTAAAAACCGGAATTTTGAAAAGAATGAAAATAAAATCTAGTGAATGGATTGAAGATAAAGAATATATTTTCCATCCTCTCATTGCAGAAAGGCCCATTTTTGAAAACTATTTTTGCAAATTGTTGATTTTCGTATTCGTGATTTTTATTTATTGTTTTTATCCCCTTTCAATACCAACTAACAACTCTGACTATGGAAAAAACAACTGTTTGTGTTGCATATTTCTGAATTTGTTTCTTCACAGTTTTGTAGAGTTCAGTTTACTAAATTTTTAAAACGTTCTGTTTTATTTTTGTGTTTGCATGTATTATTACCTGTACAAGTACTATTTTTCTTTTTTCGTACTTTGTAGAGAAAACCATACTTTTGAGATAAAAATTCCTACATTTTAGCTCAAATCTCTTTCAAGAAATGTTTAAAATTGGCTATAATTTTAAGAGTATAAAGTAAATTCAGATAAGATGATAGGGAAGTTTAGAAAAAAGAAATTTATTGTTCTGAAGTTTTTTGTTTATCTATTTGTTTAATATGCTTGCATTTTTGTCTTTTTTGTATAAACATAAAATTTTTCCATTTTGCGTTTCAATTCATCAAAGAAATAAAATGTCTTGAACATAATCATTAATTTATGACTATATTGAGTAAAATCATTTAATTGTGTAAATTAATGTGAAAAAAAATCAGTAATTTAATTGAAATGGGTACTTAAAATTACTTTGAGTGTATCTCTCTCCTCTCTGTGCACTTTTTTCTTGAACTTCAGTTAGAAGCTCCAAATTGATTAAATTGTAGAAACTGTACATGCAACAGTAACAGAAATGCCACATCTGACGTAAAAAGAAAGTATTTATGTTACTATTTACTGCAGCAGAGAGCTTGCAGATAAAGCACTATATAGCATTAATAGCAAAGAAAACTTTCTCGTGAGACACAAATCCATTTCCCTTCTAGTGCAAGAGAGAGAGATATGTAAAAAGACTTTTTCCTTAACAAAGATATCATTTCTATGTTTTAGTTAATACTTTTAGAATTTGGGAATAATAGATAAAGTTCAAAAATAATCTTATTCTTGGTTTTATTTTGTGAAAAAAATGAATCATTTTGAATAATCAAATTTCTTTAAAATTGTTGAAGGTAAGCTTAGAAAAGAAACATTTATTATTTTCGTCATTAGGTATGGAATAAAATGTGAATTAAAAATGAAAGAAGTGAAAATACACTTGAATAAAATTTTCCGGGGTCTTTCCAATTTTTAAGGCTTGAAAATACACTTGTAGAGGCATTAAAATACCTGTGATTGTAATTGAGTAGAAAAACTTTTTTGGAACAATCATTTCTATGAAAACAAACACTAATCTGTTTGCAATGCAAAATCAAAGAATCCAAACAAGCTAGTATACACACATATCTCTTTATTTATTTTATTTATAAAGCATCAATTGTCTTCTAAATGAGATGTTTTTGATTTTGCGAGGAAACCGAAACCTTTTTTTTTCTTCTTTTTTTGCAATAAGTTACTGACAGTGTTTTAATGTATTACTGGAAATATACTAGTTTTTAATCACCAAATTAGTAGGCTCTTTGTTATAAAAAGCAGCTGTTTTTAGAAGTATAACTTGATACATATTTACATGTGTTATTGCACCCATTTTCTAATCTTTTGATTGCAGAGTTGAAAATTTGATGTTCATCCCTGCTTCCTTTTTTCTATATAAGTTATTCAAATGAATCTATTTGTAAATATTTCGATGCAGTGTATTACTGTATTAAATTTTAATATTCTATTTTCTCTTTCCTTGCAGTGTCAAGTAGCAAAGAAATTCCCGCGCCTGTGCAAACCGTCCTTAAACAAGAAATGGATAGAATATATAACAATAAAAATGCTCATGCTCTAAATGAAGAGTTCTTATCTAAATTTTCTAATTCCTTGCCTCATGTTTTACAAGGTATTTATTTATTTATTTGTAAATAATAGATTTTTTGATCTAATAGTTTTTAACATTTGTTAAAAACAAAATCACAAAGGTGTGACGAATATTTAAAATTAATGTTTAGTGCAGTTACATCAGGGCTTTTACTTCATGGAGATCGGAGATCAATTGTCGGATCGAAGCAGTGTGACATTCAATGTTTCTCCATCCACCACATAGATGTTTAATCTGCAATTAAACTTACTTTATGCTTATTTAGACTCTATAAAGAAGTAAAATTGACTCCTATTTTCTGTTTCTTTTTCTTTTTCTTTTTTTTTTTGAGAGAGAGAGAGAGAGAGAGATGTTATGAAAGAGGGAAGAGTGTCCTGTGTTAAATAAAGGTATATTTCATTAAAATATATTTCCTGAAAAAAGTTTTGAGTACTTATTCATTTAAAAAGTATTATTTCTTTAGGTTTGATTTTAATAACAAGGAAAGCTGGGCTACAATAAGTGATGATTTTAAATCTAAAGTTCCTGCTACGGAAAAGGTCTTGAATTTAACTAGTGTAGCTTACAAAAGTTATAACAACTTAGCCAAGAAGAAAGAAAGTTTGAAAAGGCAAAAAAAGAATAGTATTTAAAGGAAGCAGTCTAAGAGAATCTTTTAAAAACCTTACTTTTTATAATTTGATAAGTCTGTCGACTGAACTAAAAGCTAGAAAAAAAAAGGAGGGAAAAAAAACGTCTAACCTAAGTTACTAATAAACTTCTAGCAGTAATTAATAAGACTAAAGACAAAAACAATCACAGCTTTTGGTTCGCCTGAACTATGCACGCATGATTTCATTTAAACTGTAGCATAACAGCAGTGTCTAGTGATTGTGCAAAAATAATCAGAAATAAGATGCTAAAAGATTTATCATCTGCAAAAAAAGAAAAAGATATTTAAACAAGAAGGAAAAGCCAAGATGCAAAATGATTTTTTTCTCTGCAAAATAATAACAAATTTGAATAAAAGAAAATGATAGATGAATTGGGGGATGGTGAATGGTAATTAAATACACCTATCGTATGTTCATTTTTGAGATTTTCCAATCTCAGGTTTAATTGTAAAACTGATAAAAATTGATTACTTTGCTAGGGTTGGTGACGTTTTACCGAAACGGCTCATATTCACGCTGATTTGAATAATTTAAGAGTACTGTTGATCTGCACTATGTTTGATAAATTGCTTAGGATCAACTCATCTGGCCCCACTTAATGCTGGTTTTCATTTTTGTAGTTATATTTATGAATTTGTATTGCAGGTGCTCGTATGAAATATTTCCTTGAAAAGTCATCAGAAGTGTTAAGTTATTTCACAAATTTCAATCAGATGAAAGGAGTTACTATACAGGTAACATTATTTTCCCTCTCTATGCATGATTCTTAAAAATTCAAGCCCCATACTCTTGTGCTCTTGTTCAGTAAACTTCAGGGGAACGGAGGGGATACTTTAGCAAAATTGTATAATGTGTATTAGCTCTGATTGCAGTTGGAGTAAATGTTATTTTTTCAAACTAATCCATATGTTACTTTTGTTTTTTCTTTGGGGGAAGGAGACGGGGTTAGGAATTATTCCTGTGTTATGTTTGGACAATTATAAAAACTTGTCCATTTATAACATTGATAAAAGTTTGTGGAAACCCAAATCACAAAACATTTTTTGTTTAAAAATAACAATCATGTCATCCCGAAATTTTGTACAAAAATGCTCCTACGTGCTCATATCCATGAGAAGTACCAAGAAAGACCAATCACTTCATTGAAATTTTATCACTTGAATCTGCCCCGCTATGGCTCAGTATGCATGTAAATTAAATCTCTTTCTTCTTCAATTTTGAAACAAAGTACAGTGAACTCTCACTTATACGCCGCATCATTTATGTGCCTTTTTCACTTATGCGACAATTTTGAATGGTCCCAGCACATTCCATAGCAAAATAATGATCGTATCGTTCGTTTATGCGTCGCTCTAAAGATAAATATTTCACTTATGCGCCGAATTTTCCCTAAAATGTATGAAAATTTATTTATTTTCTTTAAAAAATAAGCATTTTTCTTTACTTTCCTCTGTAATCTTTCGCCTTTATTGCTCACGGAAGGCATTTTTTCCGCATGAACTAGAGTTCGGAGAGGGACAATTATCTATTATGCATCGTTTTAAAGGGAACAGTTTGTAATTAGGTATGCTACAACTTTTGTTTTCTCTTAATCATTATAGTTACATTACAGTAATGGCCAAACTGTAGTAATATGTCCTTTTTCTATAGAAACGTTCTTATTCACTCTCTCATTAGAACCTATGTTGTGTTTTAGTCCTTTAAATAGGCTTGTTCACTTATACGTCTCTCTCACTTATGCGTCTTTTTCTGTTGGTCCCTTGGACCGGCGCATAAGTGAGAGTTCACTGTAAAAACCTTTTATCACCCCATTAACCACCAGACTAGACCTTTTTTATTGTTAATAATTTTTTATATATTTCGTGTTTATAATTTATACGCATATGCTTCAGAAGTTATTTTTCCTTTTTTTGTACAAATGTGTATATTATGTAGCAAAAAGCCTCATTTTCCCATGCTTTTCTTCATATTCACCTTTTAGCATACGGGCTTAACCCTGATTGTTATCTTATCAAAAATCCTAGATAAAGTGGCTTATAATAAAAAAGTGGCAACTTACTCAAAAGCATCAAATGGCTACTTGCTACTAACTAAAATTTTCAATTTGAAGTTTAAGAAAGTTTGCCTAGATCAGAATAGTTATCAAGTGAGAATAAGTCTAGGGACGACGTTGGAAACAAGGAAGAAAGCAATATGGGCTAAAAAATTGCTGAGCTAGTGAGATTTAGAATTTTCATATAAATTTCTATTGTTTAATTTAAAAAATGATTTAAATCAATGATATTTCTTTATAAAAAGTCGATCAAAATGATTAACACCTTGCTGCAGTGTTATACAATTGGAATTTAGATGATTCAATTTAAAACTCTCAATGATAATGCCAAGTATTCCACGAAAACAGTTCCCTTCAGGCCCTAGTAAAAATACTTTGAAATTCTTTGTTGTATTTTCAATTGTAAGTAAAAGCAGTGTCATATTTTCGACAAAAATGGTGCATCTCTGCTCTCATCAATCTCACACCCTCATTTTCTTACCTCTTTCCAAAATCAACACAAGAAAAAAAAAAGACCATTCCCTCAATTTTAAATGGTGCCGCAGATACTGTATGTGCGACCTTTTTTTTTTTTTTTTCAAATAAAATCTATAGATTATATTTAAAATCTAAATTTTAAATATAATCCATTGTTTCTTCAACTTCAACTAAATAATAAAGTAAGGTTTTATCTCCCATAATCAACTAACTAAATCAAATATATGTTGAAGTATAGTTTTAAATTTATTGATATAGTATGTACAGGGTTCGTACTTCCTTAAAAAACCTTTAAGAAACCCTTAATTTTATCAAGCAAAATTAAGGTCCCTAAAAAACCCTTAAAAAGTCCTTAATTTTGGAAAAATTTCCTTAATTTTTAAAACACTGTTTCAATTACTTTTTCTTTCTTTTTCACCATGAATTAAAAGCTGGAGTCACTCCAGCTTTTACCTGCCAACTTGTGCGTTTTGGCCGTACAATGTACGTTTTTTTGCATTATTTTACGATCATACGGAAAAGGTGTAAAATCATACGTTTTCTACAGATTTTTCGTCTATTCCAGTGTTTTTTTTTTTACATAACTAAATTTCAGCTACTAGGCTTCTTTAAAATCCATCGATACATGTGTTAAAACGCGAGGGAGAGCCTAAACGTCGTCATATTTCAGCGCTGAGCGTGTACTTCGCGGAAAACTGATTCATGTGATTGAGACTGCAATCCTTTTGCATCGTACAAATATTTTAATATTTGCGAAAATTTTAGGTTACATAAACAAATGCTACCTTAGGCTATCACATTTAATTATTTATTTTAATAAATTTTTAATTTTTTCCTCTCCATTTTACATGTTACATTTTACGCGCGATTCTGGTAAAATCGCTTTGTTTGTTTGACATTTCAATCCTTTAACATTTTGTCAGTGTTTTAATATTTTTGATGGTTGGAAGTTATTTTGACATATTGCTATCTTAAATGAACTTATTGCATCATTTTTTAATTTTTATAATTAATAAATAAATTCATTTAAAAAAACTGATCTATAATCAACGGAAAATCTAAGGAAAAGTTAAAATGGTAATTAAAATGAAAGAAAACTACTGAAAGTGACAGTGATATAATTACAATACCTTATTTAATGTCTAATTTTAATTAAGGAATTGGTTATTGCTTTAGTACAGTTTCATAGGAGAAATTGTAAGATTTTCTAAGAGGACATGTTGGCAGGTATGGCGAGTGTTATCCAAGGTTTCTTTTTGCCCGTTATACCCATGCGTTACAACTCCACTTTGTTATACATCTCAACTCAGTAACCTCAACAAACACATAATAACTGAACTCTACTGATTTCTCTGTTTATGCCTAGGTGATCGAAGAAGAGACGCACGTGTGTTGTGTTTTTTGCGTTTTGAAAAGTAGATGAATAAGTGCATTAGAAATAGACGTTGAAAACTTAAAAATGTCTGCTAATAATCTCTGTGATGCAGAGGTGCCCATCCCCCCCCCCCTCAAGCTCAATGGCGCAAATCCCCCCCTCCCCCAATTTCCCAACCCTCTTGTCCTTTTTATTTTTTATTTCTCCCCCTCTGTTTTACTTTATTTATCTTTTTACATATTATTTTTTAAAAATATTTATTTATTTTTTTAAATTATAACTATTATTTTTCTTATTAATATTTTAAAAGTACTAATTATGCGTGGAACAGAATCGCTTTTTTCTCCTCTAGACATTCCAAGCACACTCACACACACAAAATAAATAAATAAATAAATAAATAGAAAATAATAATAAAGAAATAAAAGAACTAATATAAATTAAAATATTAATTAATGAATAATTTTCATTTAAAAAAAATCTAACAAATGTAATAAAAAATAATTAGTCAATAATTTAAATAAATAAATAAATTAGTTTTAAAAAATCCCCCCAAAAAATTTTGATGGCGCAACTTGTGCCATAATCCCTTTTTGTGGGCACCCCTGCTGTGATGAAGGGGGAAAAGAACAGATGTTCGGAAATTTATTAAAGCAAATGCAATTAGAAAAATTGTCCATGAGAAGGAGATTGAACTACATAATATTGTGAAGTTTAAATCCAACGTTAAAGATGCAAATATACAGGTATACTGCAGACACGTGTTTCGGGGCTACAAGGAGCCCCTTTTTCAATGCAAGAAGTGTGAGCTTTAGGATGAAGAATGATCCGATTATAATCCGCTTTTATCGGATGATTCTTCATCCTAAAGCTCACACTTCTTGCATTGAAAAAGGGGTCCCGAAACACGTGTCTGCAATATACCTGTATATTTGTGCATCTTTAACGTTGGATTTAAATTTCACATCTATCGCACAAAGGTACTTATTTTCTTCATTTACATAATATTGTTCAAAAAATTTAACACAAAATAAGTTTAAAAAGTTGAACCATTGTTGCATTATTTTTAAAGTGTTTTGTAGCAAAATTGTTCCTAAAGCTATTCAAATAGTTTCCTATGAGTCCTTAAAAAAATTTGGGAGCCCTTAAAAAGTCCTTAATTTTCATTTTTAAAAATAAGTATGAACCCTGATGTAGCAAAAAAACCAACTCTACGTTTAGATTGGGAGGCAATCTGATTGGAACTGTTTACAGTTCCAAGGGACGTTAGCCCTCTAACATGCTGCAGTAACGTATGCATTAGAAGCTAAAAAATTTATGTTCTTAATTTAGTTATTACTGCTGTTAAGTGTTTGTTTTCAATATAAATCGAAATAAAAATTGTAATTATAAAAATTGAGGAATTTGGCTTTTTTGTTCCAGTATTTTCAGTTTTTTTAGTTTCATCTCCTTTACAGCATATGTTACAATTAAAATTCTGTTTAAAATTTTTTACCAGTTTCTTATTGACTAAAAATGAAACTGAAAGGAAATGAAATAGTGGTTGAGACTTAAAAAATATCAAATTGGTTTACCGCTTGTACGCTAAAGACCACCCTAATATATATACGAGGGCTTTTTTTTTCAACCTCCAATCGCACAGTATGAAGGCCAGGCATGCAGCAGGCTGCTGGTGTGCATAGTATGTGACTGCAGCTCCCCTTCTACACAATCTATCACTGGCGAGTCAATCATGCCATTTTCTGTTGAGCTGCTGTCGCGTATACATGGCTGTCACTATTGATTCTCCAGCCAAGTATGAATTGCACAGTGTTTTGCGTGTTACTGCAGATTCTTATTGTGAAATTTTGCAACACTTACAGAGAGCTATTCTAAGCTAGTGAAGAAGTGTTCTGACCTATGGAATTGTTCTGATTCATGGCAATGCCTGTCCTCATAGCTCTCGTGTAACCCAACAGCTAATTCAGCAATTTCAATGGGATAATTTTGAACACCCACCATTGAGTCCCAACCTGGTTCCGAGTGACTTTCATCTGTTTCCTGAACTGATGCAGGGGCTTGGGGACCCTTGCTTGGGGATTTGGAAAGGCATCGTCCTTGCAAAGGGAGGTGGAACTCAAAGACACCATCGCAACTCACTTCCAATCATTTGCAGCAACATTTTACGAGGAGGTTATTATAAAGCTTGTTCACAGATGTAACAAATGCTTCAATCCTCAAGATGAGAATGTAGAGAAGAAACCTACATTGTGCATTACTTTTCATAATAAAATATTTTTTGTATTTTTTATAGCCCATCAGAGGTTGAAAAAAAAAAAAAAAAAAAAAAAAAAAAAAAAAAACAACCCTCGTATGTATATATATTTCGCTTCCCTTCACTTCACACTCCAGGGTCCCCCGTACCTACCTCAACTCGTGGTTTAACTGGCACTATACATTTGGCTGCAGTACCATTTGAGATTTTTTTAGTTGTAGGTGTGTGGACATTGTAAATAAAAGGTTCAAAAATGTATCCAAAAATATTACATGTGTTAAAAAAAGTGATCACTAGTGTTGTACCAAATACTCAGTACTGGATCAGATTTCGAGCAGGTACTCAGCCAATATTAAGTAGTTGTAAAAGTTAAATATTATTCAAGGTAACATTTTTAAAGAATTTACTATTTTTAATTCGTTAATACATACCGTCTTTGCGAAACTTACTTACTTGTATTAACTTGCTCTTTATTTAAACTTGCTTAATTAAATTTTAAAATTATGCATAATTTTTTTTTAAAAAATCCACCTATGAAATCAATACTGGGTAAAAGATTAGCAATTGCGTATCATTTTTACATTGCCAAAGCCATAAAAGTGTATTGTATGTAACTGCCTTTCCCATATCACATATTTGTGTAAAAAAATCACCTTTGGCCAGGAACAGCACAAGTGATCCCTAAGATGAATATTCATAGACTGATAATAAAACATCTTTTTAGCCAATCCCAATTCATTTCAAATCATATGAAAACTTCAATTACGAATCTTTTAATCCATGGTTTTGCAAATTTAAATTTAAGGCATAGTGATTACAACGCATAGAAATAAGGGATTTTATAATAGTGAGATCAAGGATGCATAAACTTTTTGAGATTTCAGGCCACAAAGACTTGATTATGTTGGGGGGGGGGGGGGGGGTTGCGAAAATATACAGTAGGGTGGAGCGAAAAAAATGAAGTTTTGATTTTCGTAAACGGGTATCTTTCATTTACTGTGAATGAGGATAAGTAACAATTCTGTAAAATATTTCGCTTTTGCGACGTCATCTTTAGTCTGCGCATTTGGCCTAAAGTTTTGAAATTTTTGATTTTGTTTAGATTTTTCAAATTTTTTTTTTAAATATTGCAAATGATAAAACTAGTGACGGGTGGTTTTTAAATGGAATAAAAAGGTTTGAAACATACAAGGAATTTTTTAAAACCATTTTAGATTAAGATTTCAGTCTGCGAATCAGGCCCAAAGTTCATCAAATTTTCAGAAATTTCCGATATTTTCAACATTTTTTAACTCGGTATTTCCTCTCAATATTCACTTGAAGTGTCTTCAAACCTGTTTTTATTCATTTTGTTATTACTTTGAACCCTGCAACTCTTCGCTAGCTCATGTGGAACTATCCAGGACTCACCACGAGGAGGTGACCGCACTTCTAGTCCTACACGTGAACTCTTCCTACCAACCTATGGAGCACGTATTTACATTTCTCAGATACGTCTTTCACAGTTAAATTTCTCCTTTGTGTCGTAAATTGATCCAATATTTCTGGCAAATATCCTCGTTTTTACTAAACTTTTTCTTTTCCTGTGATTACATACTAATTTTGAAAAGCTTGTGACCTATTTGAGAGCTCTTTCAACTAATTAGGTCTTGAATGGCAGTTTAAAAAAAGAGCGCATTCAGAAATCATATTTAAATTGTCAGTGTCCATAATCTTTGTAAATATTGTGTTGTTAAATTACTCATGGCTTTGTAATTTCTACATCATGACAAGAAATCATATCGATGTATACTGACTTTTGATTTATGTATGTTATGTATGAAAATAGATTTTTACCTATTTTTGGGATCTGAAGCGTTCTCACTTGTTTGCCTGTTTGTTTTATAGATTGATCGTTGATAATACGATTTAAAACAAGTTTCTTTATATGCTCTCTCTTATAAACTAACTAGATAATTTCCCGGCGTTGCCCGTTTAATGCAACATAGCTCTAAAAATATTTGAATGAATTCTATCCACATGGGAATATAAAAACTTCTTTCATACTAAAATGAAATAGTTGAGCCTTAAATTGATAATTCATTGTTAATCGTAATCTTTGTTGGAAAATACTCCTATTTAAATGTGTTACATTTTATCAATTTGTATGCTTAAAGTCTTATCTCTATTACTCTATCTATTCAAAATTGAAAGAAAATGGCCATTTTGAGACAAAAGATTTGAATTTTGAGCTTTTTGGATCTTTTTTTAATTTCAAAACCCCCGCCTATGTGATTTCTAATGCATCAAGGAACCTCTGTGTCAAGCTTGTTGAAAATCCGACGAAAACTGTGGATTTCTATAAGGAACAAACATACATACATCCATTTATATACATATAGGTATCGATAACAGCATATTTCTTGGGTGCAAAGTATACATTGTTTTGAATAGATGTGAATACAATTTTCTGCTTTTTCCCGGAGAGATAAACTTTATAATCTCACACAAATTCATAGCTAAATTAGTAACGTCTGCACTTCATCCTAAAAGAGCAAGGACACTTTTACCGCAAAAGTTATGAACTCTTTTAAAAATTATAATCTAAAGATTATGTTAACTGTAGTTAACATCTGGCTTGAGAAAGCTTTCTTGGACTTCTGTTTCATATTTTTCTGGATATTTTCCAGTCAAAATTACCTTGCTCATCTCATGAAGTTACTGTTGCTCAGTACTTGAATCATTTTTATTGTAAAAATCAATCTTATCAATGACAAATTCTATAGGTTCAAATGGAACTGATTTGAAAGTATAACATGTTGTTTAGCTTCGTCCAACAGGCCCAAAAATCACTTTAGTCCACTGGTAGGTCCATCTAGCTTTTGCAAAAAATGCAACAAATTAAGTCCATTCAAATGTAATTGGCAAATGTCCCATTACAGAGGTCTACCAAGTTTTTCTTCCAGTTTCCGTATTACACCTTTGTATTTTCCTGTCTTTGTAGTGCATCCATCAAAACCAATGCAAACAATATTCTACTCAAAGAAACAATTTATTGTTCCTGACTTGTCTAAGAAATGTAAATGTATGCTCTCATTGGTTGGAAGCGAGGGGAGCGCGGGTGGAACCCAAAGTGCGGCCACTTCCTCGTGGTGAGTCCTGGGTAATTTCAATGAGCAAGCAAAGAGTTGATTAGTTCAAAGAAATGATTAATAAAATGTTTTGAAGGTACTTTAAGTAAATATTGAGAGGAAATATTGAATATAAAATTTCTGCTCAATATTGAAAATATCGGAAATTTATGAATATTTGATGAACTTTGGGCTTAATGCGCAGACTGAAATCATAATCTAAAATGGTTTTAAAAAATTTCGTGCATATTTCAAACCTTTTTCTTCCATTTAATAACTACCCGTCATTAATTTTATCATTTGCAATATTTTTTTTAAAAAATTTGAAAAATCTAAAAAAAATCAAAAATTTCAAAACTTTAGGCCAAATGCGCAGGCTAAAAATGACGTCGCAAAAGTGAAATATTTTACAGAATTGTTGCTTATCCTCATTCACAGTAAATGAAAGGTACCCGTTTTGAAAATCAAAAATTCATTTTTTTCGCTCCACCCTAATATACAGCGTATTTAGCACTGTATTTGTAAATAATATGTCTAACTACTAATAGTAATTAGACATATTATTTGTAAATAATATGTCTAATTACTATTTGTAAATACATGTGGCTAATTTCTGCTCTTTTGTAGGTACAATAGGGGAAAACAAAAACATTTATGTAAACCGGGGGGGGGGGGGGGAGTCCCAAGCATTCCTCTTTCTAACCTTTACCTGATATTTTTGTGACAACAAAAATGAAAAAATATATTTTTTAATCAATTTTGTCAATAAATAGTAATGTATGGTGCCTTTTTGAGGAAATTTCGAGCCATCAAATGGTATCATAACCTTCAAGGGTACTTTTTTTAAATATTTATTTTTTGTTCATTCAGGAAAAAAAGGATACAGTGTTTTTTTTTTTTTTTTTTAATAAGAATGTATTTTTATTTATATTAGTTTTTAAGCAATTGCTTTGATTTTCCAGTTTTTGTCATTTATTTGTTTTTATCACTTTACAGTGTTGCATAGAATCTTTGGAAGCTATGAGAAATGGCGATCTAGGCTCTTGTGATAAAGAAATGGCCTCTTTCCTAGCCAAGTGTAGAGAACTTTTTCCTTATGCAACTGTGTTTAGGCAACCTCATGAAAATAACGTGGGTACGACGCCCAATTCGGTTGCCAATCATGTGAACGATGTATCCAAAGAAGAATAGTTCTAAAACTAGTGCTTGTAATCCACTTCCACTTGTGTGCTTTCCTAAACTTCGATCCCTCGCGTAGACAGTGGTTCCACAAGAATAGAACCAAAAGTATAAAGTTGCCATCACTCAACCTCAGGTTTCAAGCAGTGGGATGCCTGCATGACGCCCTTTCGGGCATTGTCAAGATGATGGTGGAATGGATCGCAGTTAGCTCTTAGGTTTCTTTTTTAAGGGAAAAAAACTGAAAGCCATCGAATTCAGTGGCTATGTGACATATAATTCAGAACTGTTTTAAAATTTCCGCATGAGCAAAGACTATTGCGGCCCAAACAATGGAATGTTCTTATTAAGAGAAAATGAACATATGGTTGAAAGTGTGATTGGAAAAAATTGCTAGTCTGTCCTGACATATTTTGAGACTCTTAGTTTATTGCCCAAAGTTCTGTATCATAGATATGTATTTGATGTTTTGAATGCACAGCTATGAATGTATTCTCCCTTCTTCCTGATTCGTGTTCAGTGTCAAGGAAAAACTACTTGAAGAGTTACCATACTGGTTGAAAGAACTTTTATGCCTGTGGAACAATACATATCTGTACATTATATAAATAGATTGTCAAGACTGTTGAAGCCTTTTATTACCCTTTTATTTTGTTGCTTGTCATATAAATTAAAATGTATTTAATTTTCAGTTTTATTCAGTGTTGAAATAATTAATGCAAAAATTATTATGATTTTGAAGCTCTTACCATAGTTTCTTATGCATTTGAAACAGTCAAAATTGTAAGTGGTTTTGTCAAGTTATAACCTTTCCTTGTATTTTTATGTTTCAGATTTCAAGCATTTAAGTATTTCTTTCAGTTTTAATAGAAACTTATTTGACCTGTTTAGTCAAATTGGCATAGTATTTTTGTTTCAGAATTTATTTCATTAATATCCTATTAAGTTATTCTTTGTTAAATTTCAATAAAAAAAACAATACATTCAGTTGCTGTGCATTCTAACTACATTAACTGCAGACAAGCATTTTATAATGAGCCTTATTTTTATACCTTACCGGCTACTACTTGTTTGGTTGTTAGCACAGTCAAATCATCTGGTACCAACATAAAATTTGCTTTGTGGTCCTTCTCATAAGCTCAGTGATAATTATAAATCTTAGAATTACAAAACAAAATATGCTTGTTTAGGTCAGTGACTTCAATGAAACATATATATTCTCATATACATCTCATCTAGTTAAGTATTTATATTTTTCTGTCATCAGCCACATCATAGATATTTTCTTCTCAGATATCGTTGTCAATTGAATAGGTGGCTGGAACAACATTTCATGCTACTTTTGAGGCCCAGTCTTTTTTTTTTTTTTGAATACAATCATTGTATGTATTTTTGTTATTATTCTCATTATTTTTTTTTTCCAACAAAACTATTCTATTACTCCAAAAATGTTTCTATTCCATTACCTTTACAGAACGATGCTGCATATGGGGATCATAAATTGGAGAAATTTTGTTGCTTGCATTCTAACACAGTATAATATTCATGTAAAATTCATAACTCAATGCATGCAACCTTGCTCCAGCTACTTTTTCAAATGTTGTTTATCTTACTTTTAAACCTGCTCTATAGCTACAGATTTTTTTTTCTTTTTAAATCTGTTTATACATGTACATTTATTCTTTTGCATTAGATCTTTATGCATTTCTTCATATAAGACATTTTCTAGTCTGATCCTACAAAAATATTCCTTAAATTATCTTACTGTGTGTAATAACATTTTAAAATGTACTTAAAATGCTTGTCGTCTTTGTAGTACTGATAATTGCTGAACATCTGATCTGTTTTCAAGAAAATCATCCAATTACATTTCAGCTACCAAATTAGGTTCAATATAAAATATTTCGAGTATAAGAGTGTAAGAAGTAAAGCATTTTCATTTAATGAGGAAGTAAATACTTGTTTTCTGCGCTATCTCACTGTATACTCATCAATATTATATGAATAAATAAGAAAACAAAGTACATATGAAAACGATAAAAAGAATTAAAAACTCAGCAGTTTGTGTTGGCTCATTTCACTCATATCTCAGTACTAAGTTATGACCGTTTTTGAAAACATGATATTTCCTAAATATTAACATATTTAAAGATTAAAAGAAGCCCATTTTTCGATGCAACTTTCTTTTTTTTCCAAGCTTCCAGTGCTGAGCAGAAGTCGACTTTGTTAACTTTGCCAAATGCATCATTACCAAATGTTAAAGGGTTCTTTATAACCCCAAATCAGATCTATGCAAAATCTTGCGCACTTGTGCTTTAATTCAGGCTATTTTTGAGAATTTTCAAATTGTGTGTAACAACTACAGGAAGTTGACTAATGAATGAATAAATTCAACTACATTGAAGTAATCTTTTTATCGGTCAGTGGATTTGTTTCACCTAGACATAAATCAGTTTAGAAATTTCTGTGTCTTATTATAAATATGTTTATAAAATCTCAGTCATTCTCTAAAACCTTATGCATATAATTATATTCAAAGGAATTATTTACAAAGCATTAAATTGTATGGACCTCTAACCTTTTGTCTGGGTCCCTTTGAGGAGAACACAATATTCATAAAATGCTTATGTAAACTCTTAGACTTCATGCTGCTGGCGCATACTTTTGGTATAAAAGTGCTTTCCTCTCCTAGGTTTGCTATGAAAAGAAATAATGAGAAATTGCAGCCATTCCCTTTACTTTTCATTTATAACATTTTTAGCAGTTGAGCTTTATTGTTCAAGCTCAATTAAATGTTTCCCTCTGACAATAAAACATGAAATAAAACAAAAAGATCCAAATTCCAACATATACACATTTTTGTTAGTTTGGAATCCAAGACTCCTTTTTTCAAACATTTCAAAACCTCATGTCTGCAAATACATCCCTCTATCTTTCCATAGCAGTATAATACCATGCTATGATATTACATGCTAGGTCCATTGAAGAGTTAAAGCAAAACTCTCTCTTAACTTTTACTCCTTTAAAACTCATTACATGACTCCTCTAAAACTGTTTTGCAAGATATATATTATTTTAGGAGTAATATCTAAATTCTACAAATGCAGCTATTCTTTACAATAAATTTGAATCCCTGCATTCTTGACAATAATTCAATAATTTTTCTTCAAATATTGGCTAAAGCGACTTGTATAAATTCATGAACTTTTTTCGTGTTTGTAAATAAATTTCTAGCCCATGAATGAAAACGAAGTTGATGAAAATGAAATTTCAAAATGAGATTAAACTATGCAATATTTTTGCTGAGCACTGTGGCTTTAATACATCTTGTTATAACTTGCAACTCAAAAATCAGTTTCCGCTTTATTGGTTATAATGTTATCAAATGTAATCATTTATTTAGTTATTCATTATGCAAAAGTGAAGATTTTTTTTAAAAGTGATCTGATTTTTTGAATCACTTGATGCTCTAATTATCTGAAGGTATGAGTTAGTTATAAGCAATTACTATTAATTGCTTATGCATATTTTTATCAAAAAAAGCTTTAATGGTGAAATAAATTTAAATACATTACTTATGTAATTGATTGGATATTTTCTTAATATTACACAATCTATCCTAGACATTAGGACAAGAAATGGTAATGTTGAATCAACTTTTTTTATGTGAGGAGATATGCAAAACTGTGCTCAACCTAGTACTCACCAATCAAGGTCTGAAATCTTGAGCTAATTTTATGCAAAAACTGGCCGATAATTGTTGCATTTTAGGTTAAAGGCTTTACCTGCAGTTTGCTGCACCTTCATTTGTGGCTTGAAAAATGCTTATGATCTTTTGAGAAAAAAAATTGCTCATGATCTTTTGGGAAAAAAATTGCTCATGGCTTTTTTGCCCTCTATTTTTTTTTTATTTCCTAAGTGCAAGTGAGAAAATATACTTGTAACTTGCTGGGCAATTCTACTGCACTCATAAAGTTTTAGACATTTTTCTTTTTTAAATTCAGGCAATGAAAAATGTACTAAGGTTTGATAAGTTTTAACTTGGAAGTTTTTTGAACACAACTTAATGAACAAAATATATTTTATTGCTAATTCGAATTCTTTAGCTTTGTGACTCTCATAATTTTTACTGTTTTGGTTAATTAAAACATCTGAATCAGAGTTTCAAATTCAAGTTTGTCCTTTTCCTAAATATTTGCCTTTTACTTATAAACCAAGCCATTTTTTTCCCTCGAAATATTTGTCAGCATTAAAGTGCACTTCAATGACGCAAAACAATTTCTGATAATTTGCTAATATATTTTTACGTAATTGTTTGACTTATCAATCTTCATACAGCTCTTTAAACGTGATGCAAATCGACCTTAGAAAACTATTTGCAACAATCAGCAGCATAAACATATGAACATAGTGTACAAAATAAAGCACTCTTACCCAAATCCAATCCCCCTCCAAGAGCGATGTTGACCCCCCCCCCCCCCCATAAAATCTCAATGGCACATTCTGCAATGACCCTTCTACCTCTCTGGGAACCCCCAACTTAAATCTGTTTGATTTATGTATCTTTTAGAAATGTGTGTGACAGAACAACTCAAAGTTAGTATTCAATACCGCAATTACTTGTGTGAAATGGGAAACAAGCATTTTATGTACGATTATGCAATATTTCTTGTGTTGTGTTTAATTTTTTGAATTTTCAAAACCTGTTGTGTTATATTAAATGTAGTATTTTTTAATGTATATCATAATCATTTTCATGAAGTATTTATATGCATACTGAACTTTTGTTCTGCTTTATATTCATATTGCATTTAGTTTGAAACTAAAATTCTACTGAAAGATAAAATGAGTTTTTGCTATAGTCAAGCAGTTTTAACTGCAGTCAGCAAAATAGTCAGCAAAAATCAGTCAACGAAAGAAAGTGACCACAATGCATTGCCTTTATATGTTATAAATTAATGACAATTTATTGCTAATGATGTAGAGCATACTTAAATTTTGCTGTTATGGCTTGGCCAACTGCTAATTTTTACAGTAATTAAATTTAAAAAACAATACTCTTATGAAATAAAATTGTTAAAAATTGTCTCTTAATTTTTCTGTAATATAATATCAGGGGTACATACCTGAGCAGAATAGCGTCAGACAGAAAAATCTTCTACAAAAGTGACAATGTGTCATCCAACGTCAAATTGCCTGATGCTATGTGTTGTCATGTCTCTGATTTTTTTTTTTTTTTTCATTATTTTTTTGCGAACAGATACTGAGATCAACTCAAATTAATTTTTTCAGATTTGTGAAATCAAAATTCAGTGTGGTAGAATTTTTGCAAGTTTTGATTTTCTTAGAATTTTTGCTTTCTCATTTTCGGTATGCATTTTGAAAAATCTCTATAATTTACTTATTTTTCATTCAATTAAGCTGATTTACTTATTATTTTAAAGCTTATTATTTCCTCATTCAATATTAATAATAAAAACGCGATCATAGACAGTTGAATTATGCCAATTGTCCTCTGAAGTCTGATTTTGTGATTTTTCAATTGGTATCCTCAATAAATCATCTCCAGAAAACCAACTAAGAATTGCACCATATTTTTTTCCTATTATGACAACATCATATTCTTTTTACATAGAAAAATTAGGAGGGTGTTTTTTATTGTGTTTTTCAAAATTTTTTCATTAAAATTAAATTTTTAATTGATTAAAAGTATTTGAAATTAAAGACACTCAAAAACGTTTAAAAGCAATTAAAGCGATGACTTCAATGAGCTGAAATTTAATTCGTGTCAATTATAATTAAAAATTACCCTTCATTATTGGAAACATTTTGTACTGGTCATTTACGTCAAAGCACTAAATGTTATGTGCTGTAATGTCTCTGATATTCCTCATTATTTTTTTGAGAATAGATACCTATAAGAGAGCAGCTCAAACTTTTTTAAAAAGATTTGTTGAGTGCAAATAAAGCTTTATAGATTTTTTCTTTTTTTTTTTTTTTTAATCTCGTTTTTTGACCATTTGTCGAAGTTGGATTTCTTGATATAAATTTAGAAAAATCACCTTAATTTCCTTAATTTTCAACCAATTAAACTAATTTAGATCTCAATTTAAAGCTCAACTTTTCCTCTTTTAACATAAGCAACAAATAATATCCTGTGGAAAGTAGAGAGGTGCCATTCATCATCGAAAGTCCGATTTTATGTTTTTTCAAATAGTAGTTTTAAGTCATTTCTCTTTAGTAACGAACTTACATCTGCAAAAAAAAATTCTAGTGTAAAAAAAAATAATGCTCTTGATATGTTCAAATCATTACGAATGTGTTTTTGTTGTTTTAAAAATTTTAAAACAACAAAAACACATTTTAAAAATGAAAAAAAAAGAAAGTATATCAACTTTTTTTTTTTAGCTCAAAAGAGCTTTAAATTTTTAGAAAGCTTGGTTTTAAAATAAATTTATGCAAAATGAGCTTTATTTTTTTGTTTCGAAACATCAAAAAAAGGCATGTGTAATTTTTTGAACATGTCAAGAACTATATTTGTTGCAACTTGGAAAACAAAAATGATGCGGATGTTAGTTTATTCCAGAGACATAACTTATTAAAAAAACCAATTGAAACAACTTAAATTTCAAAGATAAAAAATGGCACCACTCTACTTTCCACAGTATTTTTTGCTGACTATATTTAAAGATGTAAGATTAATGAAAAAAATTTGAAAAACACATTTTTTTATTTCAGAACAACAAAAAACATTGTCTTAATTTTTTTCCACATCAAAAGAATATAATGTGACAATAGAAAAAAAATATGGTGCTGCTCGTAGTTGGTACTCTAGAAAAGTTCTACTAGGTGAACTTACCAATTGAAAAAACACAAAATCCGACTTCAGAGGACAATTGGCAACTGAATGAAAAATAAATATATTATTGAGCTATTTTTAAATGCATACTAAAAACAAGACATCAAAATTTAAAAAAATTCTACAACTCTGAATTTTCATTCAAAAAATCTTTTTTTTTTTTTTTTTTTTTTTTTTTTTTAAAGGCGCTTTCCTCATAGATATATATTTGCAAAAAATAACTAACAAAATCTGAGACATGACAGAAATGGCCGACTATGTATTTTGAGGGATTTGACCTGGAATATACCACTGCATGATTATGTAGCTGAGAAGCATGTTAGGAAATGATGAAACATGTTATTTCTACACCTCTGCAAAACTCGATCATACAATGAAATATAAAAAATGTTTTTCAATTCTTAAGACCATTAATGAAGCTTAAAAGTAGATATTATAAACTTAAAAGTATGAAAAAAGTATACAATTCCTTGATTACAATACTGACAAAGTGCAGTTAAACTTGGTGTCTTCCTATTTAGATCAACCTAAGTCCCCTATATAGATGAGCCGACGCATGAAGATTAAGTTTCACTACTTTGGATCCAGCTTGTGTTATGTCTTTTCTGGCGGTTGATGAATGATTGTCTTTTCTGGCAAGTTATCGCGTTTTGTTAATTTTTCAATGCGAACAATTATTAGCGGCACGTTAATTTAGTAAAGGTTGGCAAGGTTTAAATTTTTCTCTGTTAACCCTATGAAAAAGTGAAAGTAAAAGTAATGAATTGCATCCAAAGTGGTCGAACTTAAGCTTGATGCGTCGGCCGGTCTATATAGCGGCTCTAGATCAACCTAAGGCCCCTACATATACGAGCCGGCGCATCAAGATTAAGTTTCACCACTTTGGATCCAGCGCGTGTTTGTGTGTTTGAGTGGTTGTCTTTTCTGGCCAGTAATCGCGTTTTGGTAATTTTTCACTGTGAGCAATTATTAGCGGCACGTGGGGCACGTAGGTTGGCAAAGCTTAGCAATGTGCCAAAACTTTTTTCTGGTAACCCTACTCCGCAACAATGAAAATTTGAAAGTGAAAGTTAATCTTGATGCGCCGGCCTGTCTATATAGCGGCTCTAGATCAACCTAAGGCCCCTATATAGACGAGCCGGCGCATCAAGATTAAGTTTGACCACTTTGGATCCAGAACGTGATTGAGAAATGTCTTTTTCGGTGAGTGGTTGTCTTTTCTGGCGAGTTATCACGTTTTGGTAATTTTTCACGTGAATTTAACAAAGCTTGGCAATGTCCAGAAACTTTTTCTGGTAACCCTAGCGCCGCAACAATGAAAACTGAAAGTCACAGTTCATAAGTTGGATCCAAAGTGGTAAAACTTAAGCTTGATGCGTCGGCCTGTATATATAGTGGCTCTAGATCAACCTAGAGCCGCTATATAGACAGGCCGACGCATCAAGATTAAGTTTTACCACTTTGGATCCAATTCCTTAACTTTTACTTTCAAATTTTCATTGTTGCGGAGTAGGGTTACCAGAAAAAAGTTTTGGCACATTGCTAAGCTTTGCCAAATCCACGTGCCCCTAATAATTGCTCATAGTGAAAAATTACCAAAACGTGATCACTGGCCAGAAAAGACAACCACACAAACACGCGCTGGATCCAAAGTGGTGAAACTTAATCTTGATGCGCCGGCTCGTATATATAGGGGCCTTAGATCAACCCCTTCCAGGCTCATTTTATTTCGGGATTACGGATTAAAAAATGTCAATTTTTTTTTTAATGCTTATTTTCATACATACATAATTTTTTAACCATAATAGCATCATTCGCATTCAACATTCCCTAAAAATAAATGTAAAAATATCTATTTAAATAATCATTATACTTTGGAGTTGGCGCCTACTCTTATCTTAAATCTACAGCTCAAAAAACCTTATAGTGCTGCCATTTAGTAGCAACAATAGTAAATGAAAGCATTAAAGGGGCATGTGAAATAATTCGGGAAAGACTGGTTGTGCAGTGTTAATTTTCACAGTGCCCAAGCTACACTCGGGATGAGCCAGAATGGAACATTTCGCTTGCCCGAGTCCAGCTCGGGAAAAGCCGGGAAGAGGTTAATTTTGAAGCAGCCGGCAAAAAATTTTAAATTAAAAATTTGAGAGAAGACTTCAGCAACTTAGTATGAATAACTATTACTATAAAAATAGGCTACATAAATATTTACATGTACAATCGTCATTAGAATTTTCCCGAGTTATTTTATTTTAACTACATGTTTTGCCGTAGAAAAATTTTTGATATTGATTTTTTCTTATTGCTCAAAAAATATTTTTTGTTCTCCAGAAAAGAATTTATTTTGTTAATACAAATATTCGTATTTCTATATTGAAATACCTTTTCATTCAGGGACACAGCTTTTAACAGCATTAAATTTGATGGGTATTTAAATTTTTCTGTCCTTGTGATTTAAAATTTTCTTTACTGAATAGTGATATCTTGAAAATATTGTAACGAGTCCGTAGCACCTTCAACTTTCTTTAAATGAGCATTCCAATCTTGAGGAAGTAACTATAAATTTATTTACAAGTATGTACACTATTTACAATAAGAGCTGAAAACAATTGCTAAACATCAGCAATTAGGCAGCAACAGTACACTGTACTCTCAACAGTAATTCAGCACCACGTATCTAACGTGAACAGTAATTAAGCAATTACAAAAGCAAAACAACCATCCGCTCAAAGCGAATAAAAACGAATCACCAGATCAAATCTGAAAACAACTAACTGACTTGTGAAGAAAATAAATACCTTTGTGCGAAAGATGTAGAGTTTAAATCCAACGTTTAAATGCACAAATTTACAGGTATACTGTAGACACGTGTTTCGGGGCTACAAGGAGCCCCTTTTTCAATACAAGAAGTGTGAGCTTTAGGATGAAGAATCATCCGATAAAAGCAACACATTCGAACAAAAGATAGTATAAATAGCAAAAACTGGAAGTAAACAAAACAAACAAGACAATGCTTAGAGCCGAAATTTATTACATGAAACCATCAAGAAAAAAACCGTTAAGAAATAAATTTCCAAAAGATCCGATAGATCTTAAACATTGTCAAAAAATGAAACCACTTATGAATAAATTAGCAATAAATTTGCGAATAAGAAAATTATGTACCGAAGCACTTGTAACACACAGAAAAAACAGCAGAAGAAAACAGAATGAAATAAAATTTTAAATTAATCAAAAAATGTGAACAAAAATTGAAAAGTACAGATAAGCGACACGAAAAGCCAAAGGGCTAACAATTATAATTTATACAAACGGACGCCAAACAGCAGAAAAATAAGGAATAGCATTTATATCGTTAACTAAGTCAGAACTGTTTTTTAAAATGTGGAAGGATTCCCAAAAATCAAGATCTGATGGGTTGGGGCATTTTTGGACAATTTGAAAAGAATTAAAATCGAAAGAATGATTCTTGTCCCAACAATGTTGCGCAATACTAGACTTATTTAATTGTTGCTTTTTCACATAATTCTGATGTTCTTTTAAGCGGAATTTCAAAGCCCGTCGCGTCTGTCCTATATAGGAGAGATTGCAAATGCAATTAATTTTATAAATACCACAACTGTTAAGAGGATGAATGGGATCTTTAAGAGAAGAGAAACATAGTTTATTCGTTGGGGAGAATACTACTTGGAAATTGAAACGTTTGAGAATCTTAGCGACCTGATAACTCACAGAGGGAAAGAATGGCAAAACAACCAAATTCTTTCTGATAGCAGTTCTCTCAACAATTTTCATTTCGGATTTATTAGAAAGTTTTTTAAAAATGGAATCAATCAAAGTATGAGGATAGTTTCTATCAATAGCCACAGCTTTAAGATAGTTGAGTTCAGCGTTAAGAAGTTCCGGTGAAGAACAAAGATTAATAGCACGGTAAACAAAAGAATTAAATGCAGCATATTTTTGACTAGGAGGGTGAGATGAAAGTCGATGAGGAGGTAACGAGACAGCAAAAGGTTTGCGATAAACTGTAGTTTCAAAGCCGAATTCTGTACGAGAAACTAGAACATCCAGAAAGGGAATGCAATTATCCTGTTCTTTCTCACAAGAGAATTGAATATGAGGATCTATAGAATTTAAAACGAATAAAATATCGTCATTTTGAAACTGGTTATGGTTCATTAAAACAAAACAGTCGTCAACATATCTAACATAAAATTGAAACTGTAATTTTTGGAACAACTTAACCTCAAAATAATGCATGTAAATATCACTAAGAATGGGGCTTAATGGGTTACCCATAGCCAGACCATCTGACATAGTGTAAAATTTCCCATTGAAAGCAAAAGAACATTGCTTAATACATGTACGGGTAAGGAAAATTAATTCTTCAATTTCCTTAGAGGTGAAATGAAATTCTGAAAGTCTTCTTTGAAGACATAACAATGCACCCTCGATTGGAACGTTCGTAAATAAGGATTTAACATCAAAAGAAGCCATAAAGGTATCCTTAGGAACGAAATTATGAATTTTCTTAACAAAATCTACAGAATTTTTAACGGTGAATAAATTATGAATTCTAAGTGGAGAAAACACAGAGACTAAAAATTTAGCAAGTTTATAAGAAGCAGTACCGATATTGGATACAATCGGTCTAAATGGAATACCAGTTTTATGTACCTTGGGTAAAGCATAAAATCTAGCACAATTAGCAATAGAGGGAATAACCGATCGTTTAACACTCAAAGGAATAGACTGAACAGACTTAACCGCAGAAGAAATCGTTTTTAACTCTTTGTCACTAGGATCTTTCGAAATTTCAAAATACGGACCAGAAGAAATCAAATCATTAGTTTTATCAACATAAGATGATTTGTCAAGAACAACAATCTGACCACCCTTGTCAGCTTTGGTAACAACCAAATCTGACTTAGAAATTAAATTCTTTACATTACGACTCACAATATTAACAAACGCTGGTTTAGACGCTGAACTCAACTATCTTAAAGCTGTGGCTATTGATAGAAACTATCCTCATACTTTGATTGATTCCATTTTTAAAAAACTTTCTAATAAATCCGAAATGAAAATTGTTGAGAGAACTGCTATCAGAAAGAATTTGGTTGTTTTGCCATTCTTTCCCTCTGTGAGTTATCAGGTCGCTAAGATTCTCAAACGTTTCAATTTCCAAGTAATATTCTCCCCAACGAATAAACTATGTTTCTCTTCTCTTAAAGATCCCATTCATCCTCTTAACAGTTGTGGTATTTATAAAATTAATTGCATTTGCAATCTCTCCTATATAGGACAGACGCGACGGGCTTTGAAATTCCGCTTAAAAGAACATCAGAATTATGTGAAAAAGCAACAATTAAATAAGTCTAGTATTGCGCAACATTGTTGGGACAAGAATCATTCTTTCGATTTTAATTCTTTTCAAATTGTCCAAAAATGCCCCAACCCATCAGATCTTGATTTTTGGGAATCCTTCCACATTTTAAAAAACAGTTCTGACTTAGTTAACGATATAAATGCTATTCCTTATTTTTCTGCTGTTTGGCGTCCGTTTGTATAAATTATAATTGTTAGCCCTTTGGCTTTTCGTGTCGCTTATCTGTACTTTTCAATTTTTGTTCACATTTTTTGATTAATTTAAAATTTTATTTCATTCTGTTTTCTTCTGCTGTTTTTTCTGTGTGTTACAAGTGCTTCGGTACATAATTTTCTTATTCGCAAATTTATTGCTAATTTATTCATAAGTGGTTTCATTTTTTGACAATGTTTAAGATCTATCGGATCTTTTGGAAATTTATTTCTTAACGGTTTTTTTCTTGATGGTTTCATGTAATAAATTTCGGCTCTAAGCATTGTCTTGTTTGTTTTGTTTACTTCCAGTTTTTGCTATTTATACTATCTTTTGTTCGAATGTGTTGCTTTTATCGGATGATTCTTCATCCTAAAGCTCACACTTCTTGTATTGAAAAAGGGGCTCCTTGTAGCCCCGAAACACGTGTCTACAGTATACCTGTAAATTTGTGCATTTAAACGTTGGATTTAAACTCTATAACTGACTTGTGTTCAAGGTCAGCTATTTATACACGGAAAGAAATTACGACAATATTCTAGAAAAAGCCGGAGCATTCTGTTCATTCATAACTTTGAACAATCCATTCACAAATTCTAGTGATAAGAAAAAAACCACGCGAAAATGTCTTCACGCTTATTAAAGTTAGGGCAAGTGTAAAAACTACAAAGTGTTACGAGGCCGGTATACAAGTGATAAAGGTGATATCTTCAGATACTTTTGCAACATGACGTCAGATAAAACCAAAACTAATGAAAATGATGCAAGGCAGGAAAAACAACAACTATTTACAAGATTTGTAACATTGCCCCCTTCCCAAGGACTGCACGTCCCGGGCAGTACAATCCCCAGAAAGGAAGCAAGGGAAAACTTACAGATGCACACATTACATGATGACCAATCATAAACATGATAAACAATAATAATGAGAACATGAAAGAAATAATAACATTGATAAAGTAATATTACAAACAATTAAAGGCAAAAGTTATTTACAAAATTTACAAACAAATTACCGTGGTAGCTTTAGATTTACTTTACGAACTATGGCCATAGTATGGGGCTAGCCGATCATAATGTACAACTCTGGGTTTTGAATGTGATGACTTCTGGATCCTCACTACGACGTCGTTCAGCCGGTGAAGGACTGTGTAGGGTCCATCCCAATGCGACTGCAATTTGGGTGACAGACCTTTACGTCGGATGGGATTCCATAGCCACACCTTGTCACCTTCTTGAAAGTCATGACCAGTGGACCTTGTGTCGTATCGGGTCTTCATCTTCTCCGTCGCGATGTTGATTCGCTCCCGTGCGAAGTGATGAACGTCTTCCAACCGGGCCTGGAGATCCTGGACGTACTCCTCAGGCGATGAAGGCGCATCTGGAGGGAGACCGAAGACGAGATCACAAGGTAGCCGAAGCTCTCGTCCGAAGAGCATCTGTGATGGGGAATATCCGGTGGTCTCGTGGACAGCACTGCGGTAGGCCAGCAGAAACAGAGGAAGTTTCTTGTCCCAATCCTGTTGATTTTTGGAGACCATAAGCGAGAGATTATTAAGGATTGTCCTGTTGAATCTCTCCACCATGCCGTCCGATTGTGGGTGTAGTGGTGTCGTTCGAGTTTTCTCAATTTTGAGGAATTTACATAGGCCCTTAAACACAGCAGAGATGAAGTTTCTCCCCTGATCGGAGTGGATCTACAAAGGTGTCCCATATCTCGAGATCCAATGCTGGACTAGAGTCTCTGCTACAGTGGTAGCTTCTTGATCCGGAATGGAATATGCTTCGGGCCATTTGGTGAAATAGTCAATGGAAACGAGGATGTATTTGTTCCCATCAGTAGTTTTCGGTAGAGGACCAAGAATGTCGATTCCGATTCGTTCGAAAGGGGCTCCTACATTGTAAAGATGTAGCTTCCCGCGGCTTCTTCTCTTCGGTCCTTTACGGGCAGCACAGGCGTCACAAGAATGACACCACTTCTCCACGTCATCCTTCGCCTTGCTCCAGAAGAAGCGCTCTCGAACCTTGTGGAGGGTTTTCAGGATACCAAAGTGTCCTCCAGTCGGACTACTGTGCAATTCCTTTAGAACGTCTGGAATTCTTGATCTGGGAAGGAGTAACTGCCATTTAAATGCTTTACCATCGTCAGATTCCCATTTCCGATACAGGACGCCATTTCGCAACTGGAGAGATTTCCATAGAGCCCAGTATCTTTTCGTTGCAGGACTGTAGATAGAAATGTCTTGCCAGCTAGGTCGCCGACTGTCTTTTTCCATTAACTCTATGATAGGCTTTAGGTCTGGGTCTTCAAGCTGATCTTTTCTAACTTGGTCGTCACTCCATGGATCAGGATCTGAAGATGATGAAGTAGCAGTAACTTGACAGGCAGTAGGGATTGTCGTCCCGTACTGTTTCTCAATTCGGGAGCAATAATGGCAGTTCTCGGAACAAGGTCTTCTTGATAATGCGTCAGCATTACCGTGTGACAAACCTTTTCGGTGCTTAATCTCGATGTCATATTCCTGGAGCCGCTGTATCCACCTGACTACCTGGCCCTCTGGATTCTTGAAATTCAAAAGCCAAGTTAAAGAAGCATGATCAGTCCGGAGCAGGAATTTACGGCCGTAGAGGTAATGATGGAAATGTTCTACAGCTTTAACTATGGCGAGCAATTCCTTTCTCGTGACACAATAATTTCGCTCCGACTTGGATAAGCATTTGCTCCAGTAAGCGATGACATGTTCGTTACCGTCTATTTCTTTAGATAAAACAGCTCCAACGCTCTCGTGGCTCGCATCAGTGTCAAGTATGAAGGATTTTTCAGGCTGAGGATAAGAGAGAATAGGCGTTGATGTTAAAGCCTCCTTCAGCTGTAGAAATGCATCCTCGCATTCTTTGGACCATTCAAATTTTTGTTTACTCTCCGTCAGCTTATGCAAAGGTCGTGCAATGTTGGAAAAATTCTTCACAAACTTCCTGTAGTACGTGCAGAGCCCCAGGAAACTGCGCAGCTGATGGACATTTTCGGGGCGGCTCCAATTCTTGACTGCAGACACCTTATCTGGATCTGTTCGTACACCCTCAGAAGAGATAATGTGACCAAGGTAGTTCACCTCACGGCGGAACAAATTACATTTGGACGGGCTTAACTTCAGGTTGGCTTCCTTAAGCTTTTGCAGCACCTTCCTAAGATTAGCCAAATGTTCCTCAAAACTGCGTCCTATGATGATGATGTCGTCCAAGTAGACAAGACAGGATTCATAAGAGAGACTTAACACTGATTCCATAAGACGCTCAAACGTGGCTGGTGCATTGCAGAGGCCGAAGGGCATCACTTTAAACTGCCACAAGCCTTGTCCGGTTGTAAACGCCGTCTTCTCTCGGTCGTCGGGGTGTATCTCCACCTGCCAGTAGCCGCTCTTTAAATCCAGGGTCGAAAACCACTTGTGTCCGGAAAGGGTGTCCAGAGTGTCATCGATCCGTGGAAGAGGGTAACTGTCCTTCTTGGTGATGTCATTCAGGCGTCGGTAGTCAACACAAAATCTGGTGGAGCCGTCTTTCTTTCGGACCAAGACAATAGGGGATGCCCAAGGACTGGATGAGGGTTCGATGACGTCATTCTCCTGCATCTCTTTCAAGAGGATCTCAATCTCTTCCTTCTTGGCGAACGGTAGTCGTCTTAGATGCTGCTTGATAGGGGGATGATCTCCAGTGTCGATCCTATGCTGCGTTAAATTCGTGCGACCTCAGTCTCGGAGGAATCAATTCTTCTGATGATGCAGTTTACGGGAGTACAAGTTGCCAACACTTCTCCTTTCTTAATATTCCTCGGTCTTTCACTTACATTGGCGACTCTCACAGGAACTGCATTCCTTGAAAGGTCCACAAGCGTAGATGCCACTAGTACTCCTTTTGGGCCATTATTCTGGTTAGGATATTCAATTAGGCCGAATTTAAAGCTGTTGTTTTCCTTGATGGAGCCGGGTATTAGTACTTCTGATCTAGAGGGAATCAATGAATCAGTTTGGGCTATTATTTGATGAGCGGATTTTAAGTTATTTTCGGTATTGAAAATTACTATGTCTTCCCTCGTCGAGTGCAGCTCATTATTTCTAAAGTCAATAGAAAAATCAAATTTTCTCAAAAAGTCCAGTCCGAGAATGAAGGGATCTGTAATGTCAGCGACGAATGCCGTGTGATGGTAAGTGGCGCTTCCGAACATTATTTCTAAGTTCACTTTCCCTTCAATCTCGATTTTGTCACCTGTCACAGTTTGGAGAGTAACGTAGGGCGGCGTCCATAAGATCTTGAGTCCAAATCGATGAGCCACATCAGTTCTAATGATGGAAACGTTGGCTCCTGTGTCCACAATCATTTCGCAGGGAAACCCATTCAGATATGCGTAAATGAAGAGTCCATTGCAGCCGCCACTTCTTGAGGAAATCTGGAAAACTTTGGGATGGGACTCATTCCAATTTGGCAACCTCCGCCCCGCGAGATTGCCATAGCTTAGTTTTCCTGAGCTGAAGAGGAAGAGGTACCCTTCCCTCTTGTTTCTTGGCGGGTTTCGCAGTTTCTTCGTACGTGGCCCTCACCGCCACATTTCCAGCACTTCAGTGGTTGTCTACTTTGGTCTTTGCGAGCTGTAATCTTCTTCAGGGTCCCCGACATCTCTTTCATTTGTCGCTCAAGTTCCGAGAGACGAGTTAAGTTCGAATCCTGGGCGCTCACTTCCACGCCCCTGATTGAATGGCGATCCTTGCGGGATGTTTGCTGTGCAGCCTCGAACTTCATTGCGTAGACCAAACCGGATTTAAGATCTTTAATGTCCGCCATCCGGAGAGCCGTCTGAATTTCTGGATTTCGCACTCCATCTATGAAGTAGTTCAGGGCCAGGCTATCGCGAACACCCGAAGGACAGTCCGAGAAGGCGAGATAGCCTCTCAACGTCTGCTGCAAAAACTTGCAAAGTCTCTCCAGCCCTCTGGAGTCGGGATTTGAGCTGAAGTTGGCTGAATTCTTTTTGGCATGATTCGCCAAAGCGAAGCTCCAAGGCCGATGATAAGGCTTCGAAGTCACGGTGCTTGTCCTCTGGGAAGGTCTGTAGTATTTCAGCTGCATCCCCTCTCAGCGAGGCTGCAAGTTGACAGGCTTTCGTGGAAGAGTCCCAGGAGTTTGCTTCTGCAACGATGAGGAACTGCTTCTTGTAAATATTTCACGAGGTCTTCCCGTCAAATGTGGCCAGTTTAATGGATGGACGAGAAGTTCCAGTTGTAGCTACACAGTCACTTGAATTGTTGGAGGATGCTGATAACTTCGATTCAAGTTCTTTAATTTTCTTTTCCATATGGTTTTCTACTGTGGTGATTCGGTTCTCAACGCTGTCAACTTTTTTTTCTAGAACCTCCACTTTATTTTCCATATTGGTGAATTTACTTTCCACCAAACTTTTCATTGACGTTAGATCGCTTTTAATTTCTTCAGCTAGATCCTTTTTTAATTGTTCTTGATTAGTAGCCAGATCATTTTTTAATTGCTCTTGATTAGTAGCCATATCATTTTTTAATTGTTCTTGATTAGTAGCCAGATCATTTTTTAATTGTTCTTGATTAGTAGCCAGTTCATTTTTTAATTGTTCTTGATTAGTAGCCAGTTCATTTTTTAATTGTTCTTGATTAGCAGTCATGTCACTTTTAACAGGGTTGATCGCATCAAGGAGTTTTTTCAGTTGTTCATCCATTGCTCGAGTAATCACCATAAAATTCCGAAGTCAAAAAGTCCGTAGGAAGAAAAGTCCAAGTTCACAGGTAATTCCAAGAAAGTCCTTGAAGATGCCCCACGTTGGGCGCCAAAAATTGTAACGAGTCCGTAGCACCTTCAACTTTCTTTAAATGAGCATTCCAATCTTGAGGAAGTAACTATAAATTTATTTACAAGTACACTATTACACTATTTACAATAAGAGCTGAAAACAATTGCTAAACATCAGCAATTAGGCAGCAACAGTACACTGTACTCTCAACAGTAATTCAGCACCACGTATCTAACGTGAACAGTAATTAAGCAATTACAAAAGCAAAATAACCATCCGCTCAAAGCGAATAAAAACGAGTCACCAGATCAAATCTGAAAACAACTAACTGACTTGTGTTCAAGGCCAGCTATTTATACACGGAAAGAAATTACGACAATATTCTAGAAAAAGCCGGAGCATTCTGTTCATTCATAACTTTGAACAATCCATTCACAAATTCTAGTGATAAGAAAAAAAACCACGCGAAAATGTCTTCACGCTTATTAAAGTTAGGGCAATTGTAAAAACTACAAAGTGTTACGGGGCCGGTATACAAGTGATAAAGGTGATATCTTCAGATACTTTTGCAACATGACGTCAGATAAAACCAAAACTAATGAAAATGATGCAAGGCAGGAAAAACAACAACTATTTACAAGATTTGTAACAATATGAAGATCTGACTGCATCAACACACTCATTAAAGGACTCACAAAACAATTTGGTCATGTCCTAGAAAATGTGAACATTGTACTCAGGGCGGACTTAGACTTAAAGGGGCCCTGAGCCATTTCAGGTATGAGACCCCTTTTACAGTCCAGACAACTTTGTCCAATAAGGGTGGGCCGAAAAAACTTTTTTAGCCTGCTTTCCCGTTGAAAATAAAAGAAAGACGAAAAAAGTATGAAAAGTGGCTTAATGCATCTAAAAAATATCGCCAAGTCCAAAAAACATCGCCAAGTCCAAAAAACATCGCCAAGTCCAAAAAATATCGCCAAGTCTTAAAAGAAAATCAAAAAGAATAAAAAAAAATGTTTTTGAAAAATTAAAAATTGGAAAGTAGGGTATTGAGATGGGGAATTTGTGCGTCGGTCTGTTGGTCTGTCTGTCCCCCCCCCCCCTAATAACTTTTGAATGAATATTCCGATTTGAACGATTTTTTTTTTTTTTGTTCGAAAAATCTCGGCGAGTACAGCTCATTCCCACATTTAATTTTTCGATTTGAACAATTTTTGGTTCAACTTTGAGCCGTTCAAACGACCTGTCCTGCTCCGATTTGAACAAACTTTTTTTTGTTCGAAAGATCTTTTCAAGGATACTTCATTTCCGTATCTACATTTTCGATTTGAACAATTTTTCGTTCAACATTGAACAGTTCAAATAAGCTGTCACCCCTAATAACTTTTGAGTGAACAGTCCGATTTAAACAATTTTTTTTTTTTTTTGTTCGAAGCATCTCTGCAAGGATACTTTATTACCGTTTTTAAATTTGAACATTTTTGGTTCAACATTGAACCGTTCAAGCAACCTTTCCCCACCTAATAACTTTTAAATGAACCGTCCGAATTGAATAAACTTTTTTTTGTTCGAAAGATCTTATCAAGAATACTTCATTCCCGTTTTTAAATTTTCGATTTGAACAATTTTTCGTTCAACATTGAACCGTTCAAACAAGCTCTCACCCCTAATAACTTTTGAGTGAACAGTTCGATTTAAACAAACTTTTTTTGTTCGAAAGATCTCGGCAAGGATACTTCACTACCGTATTTAAATTTTCAATTTGAACATTTTTTCGTTCAACATTGAACCGTTCAAGCAACCTTTCTCCGCCTAATAACTTTTAAATGAACCGTCCGAATAGGGTAGTTGTGACCTATTGAATATCCCTTTTTTAACTACTAAATATTGTTAAGAGGCTTACAAAACACAAAAATTCACCATTGCCGAATTTTAAAACACAACGGTTGATTCTTAATGATTTTAATGGTGGGCGACCGCACAGGGCCTCGCGCTTTCCGGAGCCTCGCATCTCCACTTTGCCCCAAATTTTTCTCCATTCGAACTTTGTTCCGAGACAAAATTTTACAAAGTATTCCCGAATCATACAGTTGAAAACACTATTTTTTCTCGTCAAAAATTAAAACAAACGAAGAGGTCTCGCTTCGAACTTCTGTCCGATCCAAGTTTTTCCGAACTTGCGGTGCGCCGTCTTATTCACTCTCCACAGTTTTGGCTGAATCTTCATCTGCATTCAATTAAAGAACATCTGGACCCCCCCCCCCACCACCTGACCAAGGGAACAATGTTTCACTTTTTTTTTTTTAAAGGCGATGCCATAGATGCACAGAACCCCCAAAACAGACTAAAATCGAAAACACAGATGCATTGGTTATTAGAAATTACCAACTATAGCTAAAAAAAAGCATTTTTTAACACTCAGGGCCTGATTTAAAAAAAGGCTCGAGAGGTGTGGTCTACAAAGCCTGATCACTGACCAGGCCCCCTGCTTTTTAGGGGCCCCCTAATAGTTAAAATTGATTCAGTCAATGGCTGAAATTGTGAGGTTGAATAGATGGAAACCCAGAAGCAAAAGCGTTGAGTCGAGAGGGAGGGGAGCAAGCCCCCCCCCCCTCCCTCATTTTGCTGGACACTTACTCTTTTAAACCTGAAGTTTTCCGAAATCAACACGAAAAGCATAGCCAGAAGATCATTTGTAGTTATTTTCATTTATTTCATCTTAGTAGAATTCTCACATGTTTGGGGTGAGTGGAGGGAGGAATGCACACAGGCCCTTCGTCAAAAATTTTAATGTTTGACACCTGAATGATTCCAATATTATGACGAAAATCGTCAAAAAGAATGCTTCGTTTATGTTACCCACAGCCAGAATTACCGTCTGGAAGAGTGTTTTGGTCAAAAGAGCCCTTAGGATTGCCAATAATGTTGAATGCAAGGCCTCTGGGGGATGTTTTTCCCTCGTTGCACCAGATTTTATCTTGATCTTCTCCATGCTTGTTGCGTTACTGAAATAAAAATTTTGTAACTCCTTCACTTAAGATTTTTTTTTGTTGAAGGGCCCTTCAAACTCATGCATTTTGGAACTAAATATTTCAAAACTCTTTCTTTTTTTTATTTATGACTATATTTTCTTCCTCTGTAACAGTTGTTCTAGATAAATCAATTTTCTAACTTTTCCAATAAAAGAAGTATTATTTTCGACTTTCCACATTGTAAGTAAAGCAGGGATTTACCACCAAAAATTTTGCACTGAAATTCAGGAAGCAGACCTACATTGTCTCAACAGAATTACCGCCATTGGATGAAAATAGAGGCTCTTAATAATCAATTAAAGAGCCTTTGTTTTGATCATATTTAGCTTAAAATTCCTCGTTCACGAAAGTAGCTGATTAGATCTAGCATTTGAAAGCTACAAGCAAATTATAGTTATTTGGCTTCCTTCTTGAACTTCTTTCTAGTCAAGAAATCTGTATTTGAACATCTGTTGGAAGAAAATTTTCTTTATATTTTTAATGTCCTCATCTTTCCAAATAATAAGTCTGATGGCTCATTTGTTTGGACCAAGAAATTCTTAGTTTCCTTCTCAAGATGTTTAACTCAAACACACGCCCAGTAGGGTGTGTCACGAATTTTTTTTTTTTTTTTTTTGGAAATCCAAAATTTTAAGTTGATAAAAAGTTGTCCCTATATTCTCATAGAAACTGAAACAATTCATTTTGAAATTGAAAAATATTTAGGTCTGCCGGGATTACCTTGAAGTTTCCAAGTCTTTTTTTTAGAAAAAACGACGGTTTTTTTTTTTTTTTACAAAAATGTATAAATTATGTGTAAAGCACAAATAAAAGTTCGAAAATGGACTACTTAAGGAGTAATCTGTCAATAAAAACTGCATTGGAGCTAAAATTTATCTTTTAGGTTTCCAGAAATAGTTATGAAAAACCTCACATTTTTGCTAGTCAGTCATATTTTTAGAATATTTACCCAAAGGGATTTCTTACGGATTTTTCCTTTTTTTGAAAATTCAAAATTACAAGTGTATAAAAAGTTGTCACTATTTATATTACTAAAAGAAATATTTTGAAATTGAAAAATATTTAGGGTTACCGGGATTACCTTGAAGTTTCAAGTTTTTTAGTAAAAACGATGATTCTTTTTAAAAAATGTATAAATTATGTGTACAGCAAAATAATTATTTGAGTGGAGAAATAAACCAATCTCGCAATTTCAAAGCGCTGTACTGCAATGCTTGTACTATTAATACAATACTAAAAATTATTCTGCAGAATGGGTAAATATTCTAAAAATATGACTGACTAGCAAAAATGTGAGGTTTTTCATAACTATTTCTGGAGACCTAAAAGTTAAATTTTAGCTCCAATGCATTTTTTATTATAGATTACTCCTTAAGTAGTCTATTTTTGCACTTATATATATATATATATATATATATATATATTATATATATATATATATATATATATATATATATCTATATATATATATATATATATATATATATATATATATATATATATATATATATATATATATATATATATATATATATATATATATATATATTGCATTACACATAATTTATACTTTTAAAAAAATCATCGTTTTTACTAAAAACCTTGAAACTTCCAGGTAATCCCGGGAGACCAAACATTTTTCAATTTCAAAATATTTTTTTTTTTTTTTTGGTAACTATGTAAATGTAGTGACAACATTTTATCAACTTGAAATTTTGAATTTCCAAAAAAAAATCGTGATAGACCTTAATGCACTACCGATCTTTTACAGCGCAATATAAATAACATTCCCAGGTAGCACAAATAACCTTTAAACGTTTTATAAACGTTTTTAAGCAGTTGTTACAACGTTAATAATCATTTTACAACCTTTAAAAAACGTGCTACTTGGTTCAGAATGAATAATTATTTATTTGCAATTTTATAAATTGTAAATTTATTTCATAGATCATCATAATATTGTGACAAAAAAATAAATATATCAAGCATTTCAAAGTAGTTCAATCTACCCCAAAATATATGTAATTATTTCATATTGTGTGTTTTTATCTCATATATTTTTGAAAATGTGTAATATTTTAATTTTTATGATTGACAACAAGTACGAGAAGGTTATCTTTTTTTATTATTTTTTCACACAGAATAATTTAATAGCTCGAACTGGAATCAACCTCTAAACAGGAGGGGAGCTCGGGGCCTCGCAAAATTTATTCGCCCCGTCTTAATTTTGGTCTTGCTAAGCCTCTGATTCTGAACTAAAAGGCGGATTTCCTTCAAACTAACTTTGTAAGAAAACGGTTTTGATAAAAAATGTATGTAAAGTACTTTTCTGAAAAATCTTCTGTGAGGACTCTGATTCCGAATCCGACTCCGCAAACATGGCGGAAATACAAGCTCAGAAAAAAATGACTGACAGGGCAGACGATTTTTTGTTTATTTATTCATTTTTTTTTTGTTTAATTCATTATTATTTTTTTATTTATGTTTTTTTTTTGGCAGACGATTTTTTTTTGTTTTCAAAAATTTTTCATTCACGAGAGCATTTTATTCTTTATTTATATTTAACAACTGGCAACGGATTGAAAGTAAAATTCGAGACATTTTATTAACGAACGAGGGTTTTTTTCTTCCTTTGATAAAGTGTGTTTTGATGTTCTTTGTACTTTTATTTTATTTATTATTTTTTTTTCTTTTGAAAACGATTGTGAAATTTTTCTACGGAAGAACTATAACAGTTACATTCTTTAAAAGGTGCAACAAAACTTTATTTACTCGTTTATTTACTTTTTACGTGTCCATTTCATCTGATGAGAGGGGTATATTTTGCTTTTAGAAATCAGCTTTAAGTGCTATAAAGGTATGTTTGACATAATTTTCAGTTTCAGATATTCAAGAGAATATTGATCAGATGCTAGAATGCCGATGTCGATATACGGGAAAGTAGGCTCGTTTAGTTCTTGACAGAACTTCTTGTTTCATTTCGAAGTTGTAATAGTGCGGAAAAGTTGCGAATCATGAAAACAAAAAGAAAGAAAAAAATTATCGAAATCGGTTGATATCTTCCGTTCGCGCATAGGGCCTAAAGTTTGACAAAAAATGAAAAAACTTCATTTTTAGCCATTTAAAAAAAAAATTTCGAAATGGATGTTTTCGTAACGTAATAGCGCAGAAAAGTTGCTAATTGTGAAGACAAAGAGAAGGAAAAAAATTTATCGAAATCGATTGATATTTTCCGTTCATGCATAAAGCCTAAAATTTGACAAAATATGAAAAAAGCTTCATTTTTGCGATTTAAAAAAAAAAAAAATTAATTAGATGTTTTTATAATGTTTTCGTGCGAAAAATTGCCAATTATGAAGACCGAAAGAGAGATTAAAAAAAATATATATATCGAAATCGATTAATATCTTCCGGTCATGCCTAGGGCCTAAAACTTTGAAAAAATATGAAAAAAATTTGTTTTTGGGATTTTTAAAATTTTTTTTTAATTTGATGTTTTTGTAAAGCAATAGTTTGTAACGTTTTCTAATATAGATTTAAAACATT
The DNA here is from genome assembly GCA_038373865.1 of Uloborus plumipes. Taxonomy (NCBI): domain Eukaryota; kingdom Metazoa; phylum Arthropoda; class Arachnida; order Araneae; family Uloboridae; genus Uloborus; species Uloborus plumipes. Next base: position 19,567 of record JAXGGA010000064.1, on the reverse strand, counting down.
GTGTTTTGATTTGGTTTTGATCAGTTAATATCTTCCGGTTGCTCGTTAACCCCAAATTACCAAAAATAATAAAAAAGTTACATTTTTTCGCGTTTTTGGCTTTTGATGAATAATTTTTAAATGAAACAGCCGTAGTATTTTTTCAGATGAAATGACAATAAGATAGAAAAACAAACTAACAGGTTCATTCGATGTTTTCCAGTTGCGAAAATCCTTAGAAACTCATGCGCAGACGTCGCTCGCCTGACCCTACGGCTCTCTTTTACTCCATCGCCGCCTTCCTAGGACCACGTCAGTTGTCTGGCTATAGTGTTTTTTCAGTCTGCGTTTCTATGTAGTAATCGCAGTGTACTGTTATTTAGTTCAATCTAGTTGTTTTCATTTTTAAAATCTTAGTCTTCTGGAATGATGTAATTTTCTGCTGTGTTTGGACTCAGTGATTTAACGAAAAAGTTATGCACTAACAAGCCAAATACTCTAATAACAAGACAAATATTTGGCTGCCCCACTTTTGGACCTCCAAAGAACTGCCATCAAACTAACTCCCTACTGGCGAAGACACCGTTATGAATTTCTAGTGCCAAATTGAAGCTTCCTTGAGTACAGCACCCAATGATGTCCTCGCCAGTGGACGGCTTGTTTGATGGCAGTTCTTTTGAAGTACCAAAGTGGGGCAGCCAAATATTTGTCTTATTACATAACTTTTTACAAAGATCACAGTCCACACACAGCAGAAAACTACATGATTACATACGACTACAAGATTTCAAAATGAAAACAGCTAGATTGAACTAAATAATAGTACACTATGATTATTACTACATAGAAACGCAAACTGAAAAAACAATATAGCCAGACAACTGACGTGGTCCTAGGAAGACGACGATGGAGTGGAAGAGAGCCGTAGGGCCTGGCAAGCGACGTTGCGTGGATTGCTGCCCGACGTCTGCGCATGAGTGTTTCTGAGGATTTTCGCAACTGGAAAACATCGACTGAACCTGGTAGCTGTTTTCTATCTCATTATCAGTTCATCTGAAAAAATACTAAGGCTATTTCATTTAAAAACTATTCATCAAAAACCAAAAACGCGTAAAAATGAACTATTCATCAAAAACCAAAAACGCGTAAAAATGTAACTTTTTTATTATTTTGGGTAATTTGGGGTTAACGCGCGACCGGAAGATATTAACTGACCAAAACCAAATCAAAACACAATGTTTTAAGGCTACATTAGAAAACGTTACAAACTGTTGCTTTACGAAAACATCAAATTCAAAAATTAAAAAAAAATTGCAAAAAAGAAGTTTTTTCATATTTTGTCAAAGTTTAGGCCCTAGGCACTACCGGAAGATATTAATCGATTTCGAAATTTTTTTTTTCTCTTTTTTATCTCTCTTTTTGTCTTCATAATTAGCAACTTTTCCGCACGGAAATATTATCAAAACATCTATTTTTTATTTTTTTTAATCGCAAAAATGAAGTTTTTTTCATATTTTGTCAAATTTTAGGCTTTATGCGTCACCGGAAGATATCAATCGATTTCGATAATTTTTTTCCTTCTTTTTGTCTTCACAATTAGCAACTTTTCTGCGCAATTACGTTACGAAAACATCCAACTCAAAAATTTTAAAAAAAATCGCGAAAAATGAAGTTTTTTCATTTTTTGTCAAACTTTAGGCCCTAGCGCGAACGGAAGATATCAACCGATTTCGATATTTTTTTTTCCTTCTTTTTATCTTCATGATTCGCAACTTTTCCGCACTGTTACAACTTCGAAATAAAAAAAAAGTGTTTTTTCGGCCCACCCTATTGTCCAAGGCAATATAATGGTGCCAACGAAGAAATAGTCGAAGGTGACAAACCTGTGATATAGCAGGCGATTGAAAGCAGGCGATTTTTCAAAAGAAGCGTTTTCATCGACACTTAGGGTGCCAATATCTTTTACAAATACAATATTTAAGCTCTGCAGTTGTAAAACATTAAAAACAAGTATTTGTACTATTTGTACAATAAAACTACGAAGCATAAACCTTTGAAGTTTTTTGGTTAAAAATTTATAACAACCTGAATTCCAGGGAAAAAAATGCCCACCGCGTTTTTTCGCAAGTTTAGGCGCGTGCTACACAAAATCTAATAAGCGCAATCTCACAAAATATACTGGAGAGTGTTGACAACCAAAAGTTCTTTAAGCTCCAAAAATATTAGGCTTCCACTGTGATAAAATTTTCTGCAACCTTGACCTAAACATTACAACTCATTTCACAAAGCTCATCCGCCATTTTGGACCACATTTTTTTCGGGATCCTAGCTCCTCCAGATTTTGATCTTGAAAGCTAAAAATTTGCACAGGTTAGTTTCATAGGTATGTCTACACCTCTGTAAAATTGATCCAAATCGTAGATGGTCGGGTGGGGACCACCAGTCCACTGGACATGGACTGACTCAATAGTAAAAACTTCTTTTTTAAAGGTGAGTGTTTCAATTCAATGTCAAGTGCATTACCTAATTTTATGTGTTAAAAAATATAAATTTTATCCCTTTTTTTCTTTCTTTTTGCTTGTAATATACTTTTTTCTCAAAAGATTTTGCCTTATTTCTTAATTAATTAGCATCTAGGGTTTAATAGTTACACAAACTTTATCATTTTGATATCACAAAAGCTCTTTTTGATTAACCATAAAATATTAATTGTGTATCAAATTTTGTAAATGACTTCATATCCTGACTTTGATCCTTAGAGCTATTTATTTTTTTACTAGAATCAACTGTATGTTTAAGAACATACTTAAATTGTTGCTAGATTAGTAGCACTTCAAACTACAAATATACATCCTTTTTACCTTGCTCCCGCTGTTTGCTTTTGCCTGTCACACTCCCCCCCCCCCCCTATTATAATTTGAATCTTCTATTCTTTAGGTGTTTAATTTGTCTTCCAAATACAATTTTTTTTTTTTTGAGTTTGAATTTATTGAAAAGTATAGAAAAAATGCATTTAATCTCGCTTTTATGTTATCCACTAGCTTTATTTTTACGTAAAAGGGACGTTTTAAGATTAATTTTTAAAAGTTAGGTTTGAAATAATTTGAAGTCTAAGTCAATGGAGGAAATATTGTAAATGCTTAGAAATTCGATTTTAGCATGAAGTAGGCTCATTTAGTTTTGGAAGAACGTCTTGCCATTAGTGTTAGGCCACTGCTCGCATCAATATTTAGCAGATACTAATGAATTCAACGTAGAAAATTGTTCCACTTGGCGTATCAGATCAAGTAGCTCGAACTCAAATGACAGTGATATTCGCACGAAGTTCCGGTTTGCAAGATTTTATGTGCGATTGCGGTAGATCTGTGGATATTTATACTTATTTAAGTTTTATTTCAAAGGTTGGTTGAGAAAAAAACGCACGCAATTGATTGTTTTCGTCAATAAGGTGACAAGAATGGTCAAAATATTTCATTGCCCCGGTTTGACCGAGATTTATTCGCATTCTTTTTCTAAGGATGTACAGAAACATGATTTGCATCGAAATGTGAATGTTTTCGCAGTTCATTAACGATCACTCTTTATCGATTTTCATCAGTCTATTAGAAGTTCGCCAATACTTTTAAACGCACCTGCTTTCATATCTAAGAACATTGATTTTAAAATGGCAGTAATCACAAATCTTAAGGTTCAATTTATTTTTAACCTCCTACTTCCTAGTTTGAAATGATCGTTAAAAAATCTTTTACACGAGAAAAGAATGCAATCCAATCATGAGAAAAAAACACGACAGAATTAATTATCTGTATTTATGACCTACCCTATTTTATTCACTGGGAAAATAACGTATGCAATTGAATCACGAAAAATATAACACAATTAGAATAAATTCAAAAGGAAACTAGCTGTCGTGGCAGTCACGAAACTTTCTTCTATATCTATCTTATGAATTCCGGTTACAAAATAAAATACGTACTCGCCCGAATAATTGGAGACAGCTCCAATTTCCCAATTATCGTAATAACCCTGCAAATGCAGAATCAATGAGCGAAATTGGAAATCATTGCAAAAGCCTTGTTTAGATTAATTGCAAACATTTTATTTGTTAGTAAAAAGAAATTGGCAACAGTTAAAATTTTCAAATCATTGAAAGTTTTCAGATGTTTTGATAATTAAATAGCGTGAAAGCGATTTTTTAATAAATTAATTTTTCGCATTGTTGACTAAGCGCAAAAATCACCCCACCCTCCCCCTAGGGCGATTGGCGCCAAAATTTAATCGATGCTTGCTTCCATATTGGGTTAGTGTTATTCCAAATTTCATTCAAATCGCAGCAGTATTTCTCGAGATACAGTAGGTGCAATGACAAAATAAGCACTTTTGATTGCTCCACCCCCCTTTGAGATATTGACACACAAATTGCATCAGCACCTGTACTCAATAGGGTCTAACTATGGGCTAATTTTCGTTTGATTCCGCCGGTTACTTCTTGAGATATAGCAATCACCCCCCGCGCAGAACCCGTGCGATTGCTCCACCCCCCTTGAAGGAATTCGCTAAAAAAAAGTCAGGTGCACCAGTTCACATGATGGTACATATGTGCAAAAATCTGTTTGGTTTCATGCAGTAGTTTTTGCTCTAGCGCAGCCACAAAAACTAGTCACACACATACAGACTCTCTCTCTCTCATACACACACACACAGACATTTTCCAAAAATGATCGAAATGGACTCAGCTCACCTCAAAACGTGCAAATCCGTCAAAATTCGACATTCGAAAATTTTCACGAATCCAATACTTTCTTCTATATATTAGATATAGAAGAAAGTAAAAAACAATCTCTTCTGTACTAATAATAAAGCTGAAGGTGGTTCTGTCTGTCCTTCTGTCTGTCTGTTACGCGCGTAGCGCCAAAACCGTTCGGTCGATTTTCATGCCACTTGGCACAAAATTAGTTTGTAGCATGTAGTTTTGCACCTCGAAGCGATTTTTCGAAAATTCCATTTCGTTCTTTTTCTATTCGAATTCTTAGCGGAAATTCGATAAAATAGAGAAGAAATATTTCACACACATTTTCAAGTCTTATGTCATTCGAAAGCTTGGAATTTTCTGCACAAAATGAAGTTTTTTCGAAGTTTCTACGATCATCAGGAGAGCTGTAACAATTGTTTTTAGAATCCCGAAATTCAAGGCTTACCTTCAGTAAAGCAAGCCAAACGATTCTAAAATGGTTGAACTTTAGAATAAAATTTGTTTGAAAAGAGATAAAATGAATTATTTTATCAACGGAAATCAATTTTTCATGTTGTTACTATGGTTACGTGTTCATACTTATTTTTGTTTCTTTCTTTTTCCAGGGTTGCCAGCGTCTATCTTCGTAGGCTACGGCCAGACGTAGTATTTTTGATTCTACGGTAGTATTTTTTCGGCCCAAATAAGGAGCGTAGTATGTTTCTGGCAACAGTGTTTCCAATACACTAATGACTTAATTAAAAGATTTGGCGGATTTTTTTTTTTTCATTTTCATAGATTTCGCATTTCAGCAACATTGATTTTGGCAACGTTTGGAAACAGTAGTATTTTGTAATAGGGTCAGGTGGGGGAAAGTGGGGCTAAAATCGAGCTTTTTTCAGAAACGGTCTCAAAATCACATGATTAAATTTATTTTAAGGAAACTTTTGATGCATTTTATATACATTGGGTTCATTTTGATTAAGTATGAGGCAGAACCATTTTATTTTGTTCTATTGTTTTCTCTCAGTGATGCATTTAAAACATCATGTGTTGATAGCCCCACTTTCCCCCATGGTGGGGTAAAGTGGGTCTAGTACAGAAATTAGTGAAAATTTGAATAAAAACGTGTAAATAATGATTGTGACGTAAGTATACAATGAAATTAAAATACCTTAATTAAATTTAAAGGTACAAATGCGCAAAAAATATTTTTTTTATTTGTTATTTAACGAATAAAACAATCCATCAGTTTTATTCTTTTTACTATCATTCACAATACTGAAATATTCTAGAACAATCTGCAACTTTTTATTGTTTTCGAAAACGTGCCAAATGTCGCCAAGCTTGGCGACACTTGGGGATTTTTCGCCAAATTTGGCGACAAAAACAAGATGCCAAAAGTGATGCCAACTTGGCGATATCTTGCAAATTTCTTGCCAAGCCCATTGACACCCATGTTAAACTAATGGCAAAGTAGGGAAAACAGCAAGAAAGTAAATTTTTGTATGCAAATTAACAGAACAAAGGCCAATTTTAGCAAGATAATAAAAAATAAGCACATAAAATAATAAAAATAGCACCCATTCTCTAATCACGTAACGCCATCGTAAACTTTTAGGAAAGTTCAGCCATAGACCCACTTTACCCCACCTCAGAAAACCACTCATAATAAATAGAATTCTAAACTTTGCTTTTATATCTTTATGTGTGGCTGATTCTTAGATGTTCTACTACAAGTCTATACCAAAATTAATATCATTTTCCAATTAATGATGCTTCTAGAGGAAAGTTCGTAAACAGCTAACTCTTACATATCACATGCAATGACCATAAAAAAACGTTTTGTAAACATTTAACTTGCTTAGAGTGTTCTAAAACTAACATAAAAATTTTCGCTATAATCCCAATTTATGTCTTAAAAAAAGAATTAACAAAATATTTCAATTATAAAAGAGAAAATGGGTGTTTTTTAAAATAGCCCCACTTTCCCCCATAGACCCACTTTCCCCCACCTGACCCTATTTTTTTTAGAGGAGGCGTAGTTTTTTTTGTTCCAATTCTCTGGCAACCCTGTCTTTTTCCCGGTGAAGCGGTGAAGATGCTTTGGGACCCTGCTTGGCGCGTTTTCAAAAAGTCAACTACGCCAAATAGCTAGGGTTACCACGCTTGGCGCGCCTATCGTTCATTTAGCGAGAAAAGGGTACCTAAAGCACAGATTAACGAAAAATCGTATCAATTGCGATATTGCATCGTTTTTTTAAAGTGTTTCATTTCGGAAAATGTATTGTTTTGTTTTTTAAGCTAGGAAAGAAAACTTTCTTCTTCTCTTAAACTTTGGTAAGATTTCTGTTGGTTCCTGTTATCAACAAAATTGTTCTTATTTTCTCTTTTGGCTTATTTTTGTCCATCTCCCTTGGGGTTGCATTCGAATGTTCCAAGGGGGTGTTTTACCCCATTTGTCGGGTAAATCAGTGTTTTCAATGCAAGGTGATATGAATTGGTTAACAAAAGTGATATGAATTGGCGCGACCACTTGGCGATATATCGCCAAGCTTTTGATCGCCAAGTATTTGACGCCAATTGGCGAAAAAAAATTTTTTTTTTTTTGATTTAGGTTCAATTTGGCGCTGTTGGCGATATTTTGCGAAAAATCCACTGAATGATGTTAAAATCGATGATATTTAGGAGATAAATCATTGTAAAACATTTTTTTGCATTGTTTCGTAGCAAACTAGGGATACAAATGTTTGAATTGTTATCTTGCTCACTCCAAGCACTATTTTAGCACTTAAGGCATCTACTAAGAAATTTACACGTAAAATTAAGTAGTGTGGGGTCCATATCAGATCTTTATATCACTTTGAAGGAATTATAGTTGAATAAAATAAAATAGAGCATTTTTTCTGCTATATCAATTATTTTACAAATGAACTTTTAATTTTATACCACGGGCAAAGCCGTGCGGGTACCGCTAGTAATAAATATTTTTCAGAAAATATAATTTAAAAAATCTGGTAACCCCACACTACTTCCTTTTGCGTGTAAATTTCTTAGTAGTTGCCTTAAGTGTTAAAAAAAGTGCTTGGAGGGAGAAAGGTAACAATTCAAATATTTACTCCCCTAATCTGCCACGAAACAATGCAAAAAATATTTTACAATGGTTAATTTTCTAAATATTGCTGATTTTAATATCATTTAGTGAATTTTTCGCAAAATATCGCCAATAGCGCCAAATTGAACCCAAATTCAAAAAATAATTTTTTTTCCAAATTCGTCGCCAACTTGGCGATATGTCACCAAGTTGGCGTCAAACACTTGGCGACCAAAAGCTTGGCGACATATCGCCAAGTGGTCGCGCTAATTCATATCACTTGAGTCTGCATTGAAATTAACACTGATTTACCCCAAAAAAGGGGTAAAACACCCCCTTGAGAACATTCGAATGCTACCACAAGGGGAGGTGCACAACTAGACCATCCTCAGAGCCTACATACCAAGCTAGAAGCTTCTATGGCATATAGTGTTTGAGTTATGCGACACACATACGCACATACGTACATACAGACGTCACGAGAAAACTCGTCGCAATTAACTCGGGGGTGGTTGAAAAGGATTTTTCGGCTGCTTATATGTTGGTAGGTACATATGCACGTGCTGACAGGTCGAAAAAACTACTGAACATTCATTCGGGGGTGAGAAAAATCAAAATTTAGACTCAAATTTGAGTGATTTTTTTTTACTTCCTTTTACGTAGTAAAGGAAGTATTGTGATCGCGAAAAAAAAAATCACTCAAATTTGGGTCTAAATTTTGATTTTGCTCACCCCTGAATGAATGTTGAATCGTTTTTTCGACCTGTCAGTACGTGCATATGTACCTGCCAACATATAACCAGCCGAAAAATCATTTTCAACCACCCCCGAGTTAATTACGACGAGTTTTCTCGTGACGTCTGTATGTGCGTATGTGGGTCGCATAACTCAAAAACTAAATGCCATAGAAGCTTCTAGCTTGGTATGTAGGCTCTGAGGATGGTCTAGTTGTGCACCTCCCCTTGTGGTTGCATTTGAATGTTCCCAAGGGGGTGTTTTACACCTTTTTTGGGGTAAATCAGTGTTAATTTCAATGCAGACTCAAGTGATATGAATTGGCGCGACCACTTGGCGATATGTCGCCAAGCTTTTGGTCGCCAAGTGTTTGACGCCAACTTGGCGACATATCACCAAGTTGGCGACAAATTTGGCGAAAAAAATATTTTTTGAATTTGGCGCTATTGGCGATATTCCGTGAAAAATCCACTGAATGATGTTAAAATCGGCGATATTTAGAAAATGAATCATTGTAAAACATTTGTTTTCATTGTTTCGTGGCATACTAGGGGTGTAAATGTTCAAATTGCTATCTTGCTCACTCCTAGCACTATTTTAACACTAAGGCATCTACAAAGAAATTTACACGTAAAAGGAAGTAGTGTGGGACCCATACCAGATTTTTTTTTTTTTTTTCGCGATCACAATACTTCCTTTACTACGTAAAAGGAAGTAAAAAAGGAATAATATTGAAAATTAAAAATACAACGAAAAAAAGGTTTGCATTAGAATAGTCAGTTGTGTCAAAAATATCAGAACGTTTATTGCCTTTTTCTTTTGAGTATTGTCTCTAGAATGATTCAAATATTTTGAATTTAAGATGAAAGTAGCATTTTAGAATTTTTATTATTGTTCTACTTTTTCTTTCTTTTTTCTAGGCTTGTATATTTCATACAGAGAAATCGATTCGATTTTTAAATTTTCCTTTTGAAAACAGCAACGGTTAGAAATATCTAAGATGTAACACCTTAGAACTACAGAGAATATATTTTAAACAATTTAATATTGTTCTTGATACAAAAGCCAGGTTCTGTATAACCTGGATTATCTTTTTTTTAAACCCATCATAACTTTGTGTTAACCAAAAATCATTAAAAGCATTTGTAGAGAAATTCATATTTTCTGAAAACTCTAAGAAATGTTTCCCCATAAAGATGATTCTTATTCAAGCTTAACTTAACGGAATTCCATAAGGGCTTGACTCTATGTTCTGGAATACGTTTCCGAGGAAGAACGGAAAAATATCTGCCTGTCAAGTATTTTGACGACCTGCACGTGGAGATTCAAAATAGTTAAGTCGGCTATTGCTGTTTTTGAACTTTCCCGTGTTTTCTGATGATATTAGCGTTTGTCATCGAGCCCTTTATTTGTAAATTCTTCGCACCAATAAATGAACTCTGTAAAAAGGGTTTCCTTGCCCGCGGAGTGTCGGTGCAGGGAAAAGAGCCCGCCCTTTTGCTACACTGAGCTGGTGCGACATCGATGACAAAACATCGATGGTATTGATACAATTGGCCAAAAATCACCGATGTTTCAAAACATCGATTTTTCTTCAATATATTGCTTGCATGTTTGAATGTATAGTAACCCCTCGCTGAAATTTGCTCAATCGGATATATCACGGTTTTGCTTTGCCCCCCGGAAAACACCGACCTTAAGACATCGATGGCAATCGTATGAAATTTTTTTCTGTGAGATAGACACATATTCTGCCGTGCTAAGCACAAAAGTCGTATCTGCACTTTTTAACAAAATTGAGTTATCGCCAGCAGGTGGCTCTTTGTAACTTATTTTTTCTAAGTGTAATGTTTTATGGTCGTTTGAGAACGGGAAATATTTGTTCAAAAATTCTGAAAAAGTACCGTTCGAAGAGATCGTTTGCAGATACCACTTTTGCGCTCAGCACGGCAGTATTAACCATGCAACTTAATTTTTTATCCCGCATTTCTGTGAAACTTTCTTTTTTTGTTAAAATGTGAACTGTCGACATCGAATTCAAAACAATTCAGGAGTGTTCATTGTTTATTATTCATTATTTTAAATTTATTTTTCGATTATAAGTATTCATTTAATTCAAGACTTTTATTCTTTGCAAGTTAAAGGTTATATAAAAGCATTATCCCTAGAAGAAAAGTATCGACACATGAAAAATGTTGCAACATCGTCGATATGGGAATATTTATTCAAAATAGGAAAATTAATTATTAAATATTTTATATCAGCTGAGAGGATTATTTTTTTTTTTTTGTATTTCATTATTTGTTTTGTTTTTACTCTCTACGGGTCATTACACTTTCATACTACATGTTATGCTAGTGTTTGCAGAATGTAACTTATTTCTTGTTTGTAAATTTATCCTTCCATCATCTAATACTTTGCTTTGAAAATATAGTCTTTATCTAAACATTCGGTTCTAGGAAAAAACGTCCCCAGCAAAACGTCCCCTGAAAGAACGTCCCCGACAAAACGTCCCCGGAAAAAACGTCCCCTTGGAAAAAACGTCCCCTTGGAAAAAACGTCCCAGAAAAAAACGTCCCCTAGGAAAAAACGTCCCAGGAAAAAACGTCCCCTAGGAAGAAACGTCCCCTCGGAAAAAAACGTCCCCTAGGAAATAACGTCCCCGAAAAAAATGTCCCCTAGGAAAAAATATTGAGGTGCAAAATTTTTTTTAAAATCATTTTCTGTGAGTGATTAAATTTTTAATCATAATAAAAATAAGTAATTCTTTTGAAAAGTGAGAAAAATATTTTATGAAAAATTTTTTCGAACTTGAATTTGTTAATACTTTATTTGCAATCTTTTATCTTAATTCATTACAAGGGGTGTTTTTTAGAGGGAAACAAAGAAATGTTATATTTTATCCACAAAATTGTTCTTAAATTGACTTGTTTCAACATTTTTTTTTTTTTTTTTGCTATCTTTTATTTTATTTCATTGTAAGTTATATAATTGTCAGGGAAAAATAAACAAATGTTAATGTATGGTATGCGTTTTTTAGTTGAATCCTTTAATAGTTTGTTGGTATTTTTTTGTTTTGTTAAGAAGGGATCCTGCTTTAAAAGGCTCAAAAAAGTGATTTTTTGGGGGGATTTTTTTTAGGATTAAAAAAAAATAGAAAGTCTAACGAACTTTTTAGATTATTTTATTACATGTCTGATCATGGGATAAAACTTTTTTTTTTGGGAAAAACATTCACATGCAACCGATTTTTATGCACATTCGTGCAACTGCTGTTTTCAATTGGCAGGACAGATAGAGCTCGTAATTTTCATTAAAAAAAAAAAAAAAAAACCACCATTCTAATTTTTTTATATTTCCCTTCTATTTGAACTAAACGCATTCCCGAAAAGTAATTCTTAACAACTTTTTAGCAAGTTGAAATGCTTTTTTTACTCTTTTTTCAAACCTGAGAAAACATTCAAATTTAAAAATTAAAAAAAAATCACTCCTTCGAACATTTATTTGTAAACTACAGCTCTATATTTGAAGTATGACCACTTTTCCCATTTAGTCCGTGGAGTTAGCGACAAAAACAGCCGAAATATTTCACTTCCGGATACCAGTGTGAAATTTGGTACAGAGCTTAGGTACATGTATAAGAACAAAAAACCGCCGGGAGACACTTGATCAGGGGTCATGAACTCCCGTGATGACGTCATCAAGATGGCCGCTTTTACAGGTAAATACGTTCGTTTAATTGCTTAAAACTCCATCATAGATTAAAATATTGCAAAACTCAAATGTACCATCTGAAAGCTCTTTAAAAGAGCTATTTAGAAATATTTAATTTTTCTTTCTGAGGTCAAGGGCCCACCTGTAATGACGTCATCAAAATGGCCGCTTTTACAGGTAAATACGTTTGTTTAACTCCCCCTAAAACTCCATCATAGATTTAAATACTTCAAAACTCAACTATATCGTCTGAAAGCGCTTTAAAAGATCTATTTAGAAAGATTTAATTTTTCTTTCTGAGGTCAAGGGCTCACCTGTAATGGCGTCATCAAAATGGCCGCTTTTACAAGTAAATACGTTCGTTTAACTGCTTAAAACTCCATCATAGATTCAAATATTGCAAAACTCAAACATATCATCTGAAAGCTCTTTAAAAGAGCTGTTTAGAAAGATTTAATTTTTCTTTCTCAGGTCAAGGTCCCGCCTGTACTGACGTCATCAAAATGGCCGCTTTTACAGGTAAATACGTTTCTTTAACTCCCCCTAAAACTCCATCATAGATTCAAATATTGCAAAATTCAAATATATCATCTAAAATCTCTTTAAAAGAGCTATCTAGAAAGATTTAATTTTTCTTTCTAAGGTCAAGGGCCCGCCTGTGATGACGTCATTTGAGGCCATTTTGATGACGTCATTACAGGTGGGACCTTGACCCCAGAAAGAAAAATTAAATCTTTGTAAATAGCTCTTTTAAAGAGCTTTCAGATGATATAATTGAGTTTTGCAACATTTGAATCTATGATGGAGTTTTAGGGGGAGTTAAACAAACGTATTTACCTGTAAAAGCGGCCATTTTGATGACGTCATTACAGGTGGGCCCTTAACCTTAGAAAGAAAAATTAAATCTTTCTAGATAGCTCTTTTAAAGAGCTTTTAGATGATATAGTTGAGTTTTGCAATATTTGAATCTATGATAGAGTTTTAGGGGGAGTTAAACAAACGTATTTACCTGTAAAAGCGGCCATTTTGACGACGTCATCACAGGTGGACTCTTGACCTTAGAAATAAAAATTAAATTTTTCTAAATAGCTCTTTTTAAGAGCTTTCAGATGATATATTGAGCTTTGTAATATTTGAATCTATGATGGAGTTTTAGGGGGAGTAAAACAAACGTATTTACCTGTAAAAGCGGCCATTTTGATGACGTTATCACAGTTGGGCCCTTTACATTAGAAAGAAAAATTAAATTTTTCTAGATAGCTCTTTTAAAGAGCTTTCATATGATATATTTGAGTTTTGCAATATTTGAATCTATGATGGAGTTTTAGGGGGAGTTAAACAAACGTATTTACCTGTAAAAGCGGCCATTTTGATGACGTAATCACAGGTGGGCCCTTGACCTTAGAAAGAAAAAATCAATCTTTATAAATAGCTCTTTTAAAGAGCTTTCGGATGATGTATTTGAGTTTTGCAATATTTGAATCTATGATGGAGTTTTATGCAGTTAAACGAACGTATTTACCTGCAAAAGCTACCATTTTGATGACGTCATCACAGGTGAACCCTTGACCTCAGAAAGAAAAATTATATCTTTATAAATAGATCTTTTAAAGCGCTTTCAGATGATATATTTGAGTTTTGAAATATTTAAATATATAATGGAATTTTAGGGGGAGTTAACCAAACGTATTTACCTGTAAAAGCGGCCATTTTGATGACGTCATCACAGGTGGGCCCTTGACCTTAGAAAGAAAAAATCAATCTTTATAAATAGCTCTTTTAAAGAGCTTTCGGATGATGTATTTGAGTTTTGCAATATTTGAATCTATGATGGAGTTTTATGCAGTTAAACGAACGTATTTACCTGCAAAAGCGACCATTTTGATGACGTCATCACAGGTGAACCCTTGACCTCAGAAAGAAAAATTATATCTTTATAAATAGATCTTTTAAAGCGCTTTCAGATGATATATTTGAGTTTTGAAATGTTTAAATATATAATGGAATTTTAGGGGAAGTTAACCAAACGTATTTACCTGTAAAAGCGGCCATTTTGATGACGTCATCACAGGTGGGCCCTTGACCTTAGAAAGAAAAAATAAATCTTTCTAAATAGCTCTTTTAAAGAGCTTTCAGATGATGTATTTGAGTTTTGCAATATTTCAATCTATAATGGAGTTTTAAGCAGTTAAACGAACGTATTTACCTGTAAAAGCGGCCATTTTGATGACGTCACCACGGAATGACCTTGACCTCCGATCAAGTGTCTCCCGGCGTTTTTTTGTCCTCCTATGTGAATTTAAGCCCCACATAAAATTTCAGACTGGTATCCGGAAGTGAAATATGTTTGCACTAACTCCACGGACTAATTGGCCATTTTACCCCACCAGACCTTATACAGTTCATCCCGCTTAATGGAATAGCCATTTTACTACTTAAAAATATTCTAAAAAGCGGGACATTCCATTATCCAGGATGAAAATAATGCACTATAACGGTTTGGTACATTGAAAATGCATTATATTTAGCGGGATATTCCTTAACCGATATTCTAGTGGGCTCAACTGTATTTGCAAGGAAAACTTTTGATCAATAATTGTGTTTAATATCCAATACTGTTTAATAATACCAAAAATTACAACAAAAAAATTCCAGTAACTCAAGCAATAAACGCTTCTAAGTAGCTAGATTATGAGAAAAAAGCACCACTAAAATCATTTGTTGTAAAAAAAAATAGTTTAACAAATGCTGCTAAAATTTCTATTCATCACTGGAAATGGTTAAAAAAAAATAAAATAAAATAAAATAAAAAAAAAAAAAAAAAAAAAAAACTCAATTTTGTTTCGTACAAGATGTTTTTTCCAACAGGACGTTTTTTATTCGGGGACGTTTTTTCCTCGGGGACGTTTTTTCCACGGGGACGTTTTTTATTAGGGGACGTTTTTTCCGGGGACGTTTTTTCCTTGGGGACGTTTTTTCCTTGGGGACGTTTTTTCCGGGGACGTTTTTTCCTTGGGACGTTTTTCCCGGGGACGTTTCTTCGGGGACGTTTTTTCCGGGGACGTTTTTTCCTGTCACCGTTACATTCTCCAAAATGTTAGTTCTGAGAAAGGAGAAAGATACTGTTATCTCTAAATTCGGCATTCGTCCGCGAAAATCAGCCTAATGCATATTCCATACTCGTGACAATTGTGAGACAAGGTGAAGGTCATATTTCCTTTGGCTGTCTCTGTTCTGTTTATTATTCAGGTGAGAAGAATCAAAGGCTAAATGGCGCTTTAAACTAAGATAAACAACATTTTAGGTTGAAACAGGTTCAAATTTTTGATTATGTAAAATGATGTGAATGAGTCCATAAGCCCATTTTCTTAGTGATTCGTATAGTATAATGAATTTTAGCAAAGTAATAAGATTTGAACAAAGCAGAAAAGGGAAACGAAAATCGCATGTTACAACTGAGGATACACCGATAAACAAATTGCCCGATTATCGATTAATCTGTTGTTGATAATCGGCCGTTTAATCGGCAGAGCCGATTTATGCTCATGGAACTATTTTTAATGCTACTACCAATTGACCATCATTGATTTTTATCTTTCCACCAAAATAATTTCAAAGTTTCATCCACTTTCTTTGAACCGACTTTCATATTATACTTTATACGGTTGCATTATGTTAACTAGAAATGAAAATTAAAATATATATATATATATATATATATATATATATATATATATATATATATCGATATAGGAGGAGGCTGTAGTGAACACGCTAATTTAGGAGCATTTTTAATTTAACTTATTTTTCAATTAATCTTAGCCGTTTAATTCAAGACTTTCATTTTTTGTGAAGAAAAGAACTGTGCTAAGGAGAACAGTATCGACACATGAAAATATTGCAACTTTGTACATATGAGAATATTTATTCAAAATAGGAAAATTCATTCATTAAAAATTTTTAGATTAACTGTGACACTGTGAGTATTTTTTTTTTTTTTACTTCGTTCTTATACTACAAGTCATAGTAAGGATTGCAGAAAATTACATTTATTTACGGTTCATAATTTTGTTAATAGTTTCTTGGGGAAAGTAAAAATTATTTTTTACACCACTTAACCGGCAAAAGTTGGCCGATTATGGTAGATTAATCGATGCATCCCCAGTTGACACTGTAGCAATTCTGAAAACAGTTACTTGTCAGTTTAATGAAAATAAATATTTTTTGTTGAGATGAAAACGATGTTGCTTTTAAAACTAAAAATTTACCGGCATCTTCTTTTCAGGAATCGTGAAGAAAAGGAAAAAAGTATAAGAGCTGCCTTGTTGGAAGTTGAGCTCATCGGCCCAACACCGTATAAGGAATCTTTGAATGTAAAATCAGTCTCAAAGCATGTTTTGCTGGTTCGAAACAGATTTCTAAGCACGTTGCTCCCCCTCCCTCCTCTTTTTTGAGCAAAGACGATCTGCTATTCATTTTCCCTTTCGACTGTAGTTGCCGTGGGGCTCCTTTTTCGGATTTTACTCGGAGCCTTCCACTCCTCCGGGTAAGTGGACGGTGCTCCACCTCCTCGGGGATCCACCAGGCCCTGCTGCAGTCATGGGCCTCCGCTCTTCCTGGTGGAGGCGTTCAGGTCCTACACCCAATCTTAAACACACACACATACACCCCCTACCCACACACTCCAAGACACGCACACATAACTACCTACACACACACAAACATCAACACACGTCTACACGCATACACACATCAGGCACCTGTCGCAACACATGATTCCGAAAAATACAATTCAAATTTAAGATGTCAAAATTCAGTTTTTTTAACAAATTTATTAGAGAGTAATAACCTTCCTAGACTATTAGAATGTAGATGTGTACCAAATAGTTAGCAGCACTTCACATGACTACGACACTGTTTTACTCTCAAATATACCCGCCCACTCTTCATTTTCGTGAGCCATGTGATCCGCGAGGGCTTCGCAGATCTTCTGTCGTGTCTGCCGGTGCTGCGCGGGTCAAGCAGGATGGCCTTTTGCGGAACTCGAGAGCCGCTTTCGTCCCCCGGAGCCATACTCGCATGCGATGCGACTCGGGCCTGCCGAACTTGGAAACGATCGAGTTCAGCCGCCGCGTGGTCACGAAATTGGTGTTATTCACCCACTGGAAGCTTTGTGTGCCACGAGATCACTGGAATGTAGATTTCATTTGTAATTCTGTGGAGACAAATTATTTCTGAGAGTATCATTGTGACCTTGGAGAGTCTGTGAATGGAATGAAGTGCATTACACTGTGCTTGCTTGAACGATAGTCTGTTCTCGGTGGATTGATTCTTTGGAAGGCGTTACTCAAAAGTCATTTTATCTTTGTTGTAGACGCTAGAACTGGTCTAAAGTAATAATTATGAAGTACCCGTGGTCTTGTTGAAAACAGAATTTCTGTTGACAGTAACGAAAAAAAAATCTTGAAAACCATGAACAAAATTGATGTATCAACTGTACAACTACTCAGATGGAAGCAAAATTCTATTTTTGCAGCGTAGTGCTTCGAAGTAGCCGAGGTTACAATGAAAAACAGCAGGAAAGTCAGATATAACTACAGAAAAAAGTCTTTTTTACTTCATCAACAAAATAATAGTTTATAACTTCAGCCTTACTGCGAAAGAAATAAAAAGAGAAGTATAAAGTACTATTGGGAAAAAAATAACAATAAAAATCAACAAACTAAATGAAAAGAACGCATAACAGACTATAATTTAAACTTCCATTTGAGGATTGCAATTATTGCTGGGGTTTATTTTTTTAGGAACCGCCCTCGACCCTTCTCCCCCTTCCCCTCTTTTTTTTTTCTTCTTTTTTTAATGACCGTCATATTTAAATTATGTCAGAGTAGCAGCTAATGAGTTTTACAAGTTTGGTCGCACTTATGATTATCTGAAGTCACTGATATAGGGCAGTAGCAGCTGACGTCATCCTGGGAGACAAACAAACACCACGTGCTGATGACAACTAAACATACTCGAAACGTCGTCTGCTTTTCTTTCCGAGGATTTGCTCTGCACTTTTTTCTTGTACATTTGACTCTTATTTTGGCCCGTTCTTTTTTCAGTTTTGGCTTGTTTTGTTTGTTCTTCATACTGATGCTTCATTTTCAACGCATCATCATTTAAAAAAAGTATTATTTCTTGAACTTTCCGTGTTTTTAACCACTCAGTAGAATAACAACAAACTGTCTGCTAATATGCTTGTTTTGATAGGATTTGATTGTTCTTAATGCATTAAATGTTCATAAACTGTGCAGTCATCGATCCTTCTTTTTCTTTTTTTGTATTTGTACGGCAAGTTAAAAACGCATCAGTTTAAAATTTATTTTTATTTAATAAATACGGATCCAATTTATTAATAATCCTGATTTTACCAATGTATCTTCTTTTTGCTTCGTTATGAAGGCTTTCACAAGACTAAAAACACATTTTACAATTAAAAAAGGCTAGAAAAACAACTGCCCACTCGCAATACCATGCTATACATACGGTAAACATGGAGTTGCTTGTCCACCAGGAACGGTTGCCAGGCTCCGTTGCTATGCAAAAAGCACGTGGCTGCTACTGCCCTATAAGGATTAATAACTCATTAACATCTATAAATTGAAAAGGCCGTGCTTGTGTGTATACGATCAATATCTCGACGATTCGAAGTTAACTAATATCTTCACAGAAAGTAATTTTAAAATTCAATCTTTTTTTTTAAATCGCATCAGCAAGAGAGATAGAGAGAAAGGAGACAAAAGTTAAATGCTTTTGCTATCTGCTCCCCAAAAAGAGACAAAGGAGCGAGAATTTGACTCGAACGGAAATGTATTCAATTGAAATACAAGGTTATCGCTTGGTGAAAATAAGAACATGAACACAGAAAAGGCTTTAACTGACATAATTAATCACTTTGGACGATCACATTTAATTGTAGAAATGGAAAAAAAGCAGTTGTAACAATAGTTTCTTATATAACTTTTATAACACTTTCACGTAAGTTGTTTCGAGATACTTTATCACATTAGTCTTTTAAAGACATTTTACAACATTAGTCTTTCAGAATATTCAAGGGTGCCCCGAAGTTAAATTTTAGAGCTAGGAGAAATTCTTAATTTGACGAATAAAGGTCCAAATTTTCCGAATGATAAAATACGAAAGACACAGAGACGCACTACTACACCACAGTCACACACCAGGGGCGGACTGGCCATGTGGAAGATGTGGAAAATTCCACATGGGCCGCACCTACTTTGGGCCGTTTTTATACATTTATTTATTTTTTT